>WAAD01032580.1:16777-57008 GCA_013389945.1 Fregata magnificens | reverse complement strand
GTAAAGCTTCTTTATTGAATACATATCTAGGCTTTGTGGCATTCACATGACTTCACAGACAGTTGTTCCATTTGTCTTGGCTGTATCACGTGAAAGGATTTTTTAACTGGAGAGATTAAACTGCATTCAGGATGTCAGATGACTATGGTCAACTGGAAGTCTGCACTTGGAAAATTAACATGTCTTAATTAAGAACGTTTTGTTAACATGACTAGTAGCAGTGTTTGTTTTCCAAGGTAGTTACCAGCTTCAGACCTCAGTCATGACTGTAGTATTCCATTTAAGAAAAAGCTGTTTCTAGCGAAGAAATGCACATAACTGTCACTCTTCCCTTACTTAGGCAGATCTCTTCAGCCCAGTTTTATCATTTAATCATGAAAATTAATGTGAAGTCCATTGTATCCAGTGGTGGTATAAGACCTTAGTTGGCGTTTCTGTCACCTCTGTGAAGGGGTGACTAAGAGCAGAACTTAGGTTTTTTAGCACAGGGCACATGAGCAAGATCTGTTTTGTTTTGTGAGTTTTATCTATTTATTTTTCTATCTACATGCAGTTATCTAACATACTTCTGGTGCCAGGCTTTCTGCTGAAAGCAGCTAAGTTAGAACTCAGAGACATTTAGAGTGGAAAAGTTATATCAGCAGTATAAATTTACAGGTAATTAAGAGAGATGAAAAAAACAGGAAAGCAAGTTGGAAAATGAGCCCCTATTCTGTGCCAGTAGTCCTAGCAATGCGTAAAGAAAAGGACAAATGTTGCAATAACCTGATGCTCACCAGCTACCAAACTAGGAGAGAAATCAAAAAAAATTGAAAAATGGCCTGATGTTCATCTTCTCACACCTCAGCCACTATTCTGAATGTACACCATTCACCTGTATTCCTTCTCCCTGTGCTGGAAAAGAGATAGCTCTGTAGTGCCAAAACTTGTAGCTATTACTTGTAGTAATAACTTAATAGCAAATGTAGAGTAGTTCAAGGTCACACTTCGTAAAGGAAAATCCTTCAGTATTCCCAATGACAACTTGCCAAATGCTTCTCTCCATCCTTAATTTTTGCCTCTTTTTTTTTTTTTAGTTCCTAAGTAAATTCAGTTAATTTAAGGAGTGAGGATTTCCCTATTTTGAAAAATCTCATTGTCTCTTCCAAATTCTGTTATAATTAGTTCAAGACTATCTCAAACTGTTTCCTGAGAGGAAACCTTTCTTTGGCTTCGGGCATCTTGGCTCCACTTCTCTGAAGTCTTTTAACAGCATTATATCTCTTGACAGGATACAGGTTTCTAATTGATTGCTTCGTGCATTAGTATTGCAAGATAGCAAGCCTAAAAGCCATTTTCTGGTGTTAGTGCATGTGCTGAGGAGCTTTTTACAAATATTGGGTTCCTTGATTCCAATGGCTGAACTTTGGCTACAAAAGTTGTTTTGATGTTCTCACTCTGCTTTTAGGGACATTATCCTATGTTTGAGAAAATAAAAATAGAACAAAACTGCTCAGTATTATCAAGAAAAACTAAACTCGATGTATCATGACTGAACAAAGCAGAAGTAAAATATGCTTATATCTCACTAACCCTCACATCATCTCCAGCTTTTTGGCAGAGAGGTAACTGTATGTGATGAGGATTAATGTTTCTTTGATTGCTCCGTTTTAGCCTTTGCTTAGAAATATACTGGGCTTTCTTTTCAGAATATGAAATCAACCTTGCTGTCTGAAGTCAGTGAAATTTTACACAGGTGAAAATGAGAAGAGAACTATGAACTATGCATCCCTGAACCAGTTATAAAAAGCAACAAATAAGGAGCATATGAGTAGAATGAAGGTCAAAATTCTTAAACGGTGTCATAAGAGACATTGTAAAGCTTTGATTTGCTTCCTTTTATCATACCAGAACCTCCTCTCACACACAGTAAATTCTTCCCTAATTCTGTCTGAAACAACTGCATTTGAAATCCCAACAAAATATAAATGTTCAGATAGGTATGAGAATGAGTAATGAAAATTCATTCATGTTGTCCTATTGTAAAACAGTCAGCTTATTCTGAGCACTAGTTCAGAGCATTAGTCAGTTCTGAGGCTTTCTAAATGAGCTACATTATAGGAGAAGACCACAAATACTCTTTTCATCTGCTATGTCCTTGTCATTAACAGGAGAAAGGTTTCATTCTTGTTAAGGTGCTGTGAGGTCTCTTCTGAATTCAGCAGAAAGGTGTGACTTGTCAGAGGTGAGAGAAAGTGTTTAATACTTATCATTTAGTGAACTGAGCCTGAAATGTTTACTTTTGATCGCAGTTTCCTTTTATAAGGGATTCTTTACAGAAACTGTGGCTTTAGTTACCCGCTATCCATATTGTCTGTGTCTATGTTTTCCTTGGTAGTACTGCCTACATGTGCACATGACGGCTCTACCATTTGTTGTCTTCATTCTGAGTGGCACTACAACATGCCATGCACTGTCCTTGTCATCCCAAGCCTTGTTTTCTCTCTGAAGCCAATGCTGTCTGTTACAAGACAATAAGAATGGTGTACCCTCAGTTTGAGACTGCTGTTTGAGCTGCTGTGACTGTTCTGCACCTTGTTTTTGCATTCCTGAACACTGGGGGACACTGCTTGCTTGCCTCTTTCTAGCTGCAGTATTGAACACACTAGGCATATTGTTTCTCTTAAACTCAGGGACCTGAATTCATGTTTTATTCCTCCAGATGGTCCACAACTTCTAAAATTGGTTTCAAAGGAGACAGAATTCTGCACAGTATGATTTTAGTTTAGTCATTAATAAAATTAATGGGTCAAAAATAGGATTAAATAATGTTGCAATGATGCTGATGAGAAGCTAGCACTTAGTTTCCTGTAGGAAACACTATTGGAATAACTGAATTTAGCAGCCGTATACCTAGACCAGGTACAGGGGTGTGAGAGTAAGCTGCATTTGTCACCTGTTAACCAACTGTAGCATACAACTTGTACCAAGTGCATAAGACAGAAGAGCTTTCTGCATAATAGAGCAGGAGACCTTGCACTTTCACTCATTGTTTTCAAACCAGACCATGCAGCTGGAGATAGCAGATCTGTTTCTTTCAAAGGACCTTAAGGTTCTACCTTGAAGTGCAGAGCACCTGTGAAATGCAAAGGAGAGGAAAAGATAAGGTCTTGTCATAGTCTTGAATATCTTTTGGTATGTTAATAGGATTTAAATTACTAACGAAATTCATTGGAACCAGTTGTGTCCAAAACCTCAGATCTTTTATGTGTAGGTTTGACTCTTCTTTTCCCTTCTTCTCACTTAACCCATTCATGCCACCACCAACTTTTTACTGTAGTTGAATTGTGTATCCACAATACACAAATAGCCAAAAGCAAAGTTGCAGGGAAGGAGGTTACATATGTGTTTATAAAATAGCATAAGTCTCACTGGCTGATGAATCTACCTAATTTGCAGCAGGTTATGGCTTGATTTTATAAGAAAAAGAAAGGACACTTCTACTTACCCTTACATAGTCTGCATAAAAGCAATGCATAGCTATCAGGAACAACAGGAATTTCACCCTGCAAGAAGTAGATAGTGAATATACAGTCTGTCCCTTGTAAGACCTAACTAGAAGAGAAAAGATACTCAAGAAACTGTGAGTTAAACTGAGAAATACACCTAGGACTGCAGCTAGTACTGTCATGTTGCCAAGGCTGTAGACCTGTGTGTCCATATGGTTACTGAAGGTCCAAGATTTGCGGGTTTGGGAAGCTTCCTTTGTTTCAGGTCCTACAAAATTTTTTATTATATCACTCCTGCCAGCATATCATTTTTATTCAAGCAGAAACTGAAAAATATGGGGTTGCATGTAAATAAGCAGCTGGATTCCTATGTTTTATTCAAGATAAAAGCTATTTTTAGATCAACAGTGAGTCATCGCCCATGACATTTGAGGGAAGCAAGGAAGTGGGTAATAGCATGGCTTGTATTGATACATGCTCTACTTGGTACTAAAAAGTGGAATGATTACTTATTTGATGAGCAAACTGCACATAAACCGGCAATGTATGCTTGCAGCCCAGAAAGCCAACCGTACCCTGGGCTGCATCCAAATAAGCGTGACCAGGGAGGTGATTTCTCCCCCTCTACTCCGCTCTCGTGAGACCCTACCTGGAGTACTGTGTTCAGCTCTGGGGCCCTCAACATAAGAAGGACATGGACCTGTTGGAGCGAGTCCAGAGGAGGGCCATGAAGATGATCAGAAGGCTAGAGCACCTCTCCTATGAAGACAGGCTGAGAGAGTCAGGGTTGTTCAGCCTGGAGAAGAGAAGGCTCCAGGGACACCTTATAGCAGCCTTCCGGTACCTGAAGGGGGCCTACGAGAAATCTGGAGAGGGACTTTTTACAAGGGCATGTAGTGATAGGACAAGGGGTAATGGCTTTAAATTGAAAGAAGGTAGATTTAGATTAGATATAAGGAAGAATTTCTTCACAATGAGGGTGGTGAGGCACTGGAACAGGTTGCCCAGAGGAGTTGTGGATGCCCCATCCCTGGAAGCGTCCAAGGCCAGGTTGGATGGGGCTTTGAGCAACCTGGTCTAGTGTAAGGTGTCCCTGCCCATGGCAGGGGGGTTGGAACTAGATGATCTTTAAGGTCCCTTCCAACCCAAACCATTCTGTGATTCTATGATTCTATGATTCTTTAATGTAAATTATATTTCTTAAATTTCTTCTCTGGAGTAAATGGTGGATTGTGGGAGAAATGTCAAAAATTAATGCGTGGTAACTTTTATCTCTGTGGTATATATAGGTCCACATTGACTTCTGTTTTCAAACATCATGGTGGATAAAAACTCAAATAGGACAAAGGCATAAATAGGAAACCATGAAGGATGCTACTGATTATTCAGCATAAAAAATCAGATACCTCACTTTCTTCTCAGTTGCTACCCTTCTTGCAGTTTGCATGGCAATCCTCACCCATTGAATAAAGCAAGCAGTAGATTTGTGGATTCTATAACCACTTTTTTTGGAAGCTTCTCAAATTGTTATGTTTCATTCCAGAATGAAGAAACTGAGACATAAAATTGACTAATAAGAATCCTGTAGAGGAGCAGCTGTTAACACTCAGCTGATGCAGGAAATTATACCTTTTGTCTCCTTGTCACAAAATTAATACCAACTCTGCAACTATGTTTTGCCCACCCTGCAGAAAAAGAGCACTGTGATGCTAACACAGACTGGCATCACCTGTGTTTTCTAGTAGGATGTAATACTCCTGCAGCCTTAAGTGTAAATCCAGTTTAAGTCTTTGCAGCTATGTTTTCCCAAGTGAGGATAAGAATTGCCTGCTTTCAAAAGATGGCTTTTGGGAATGAACAGCTGAATTTTTCCTTAATGCTTTTAAAGATTATGTTCAGAACAAGTTGAACTTCACATAATTTTATCAAATTCAGCCAGCTGAAAATTAAGGGATTATTAATAAATGGAGGCTGGTGAGCTTAGTTTCGGTTGCAGAAGATCTGAAGAGCATGCTTCTCAAAAAAAAGTGCTATGATTCTTTGAAGACTAGCCTCTCAGAACAGTTCTAAGCACCAGCTACTGAACACTGCAGCAAAACCCCTTCTGGGAGGTACATTTCTGACTGCAGACAGGATATTCTAAGTGCTCCCTACAGTGAAAGCAGTGAAGATGTCTTACAGCATGTAGAACGAAGCGTATCTCAGGACTGCATGCAGATGCAATGCAAGACATGAAGGGGTCTCTTAGGATTTCAGCCTCTCCCTGTCAGATGAATATACATCATATTTAGCAGTAGTCAGAGGTTGCCAGTCTGGTCTGCTCTGCAGTTCCCTCTCCTCTCACGCATCAGGTTATTTGCAGAAAATTTCCAGGACAGACTCTCTTTGGCAGAAAGGTGGCAGTCTAAGTAGCCTTCTTACAGTAGAACCACAAAACACCTGTAGTAATTTTTTTTCCTAGCAATACCAAGTCAAAACAGTGCTATTCTTTTGGGGTTTTTCCCTGCAAATTAAGGGATTTAATTAAAATAAATGTTTATTATTGTAAATAATGGTTAGCGTCAACCAGTAAGCAGCACTATGCAAAACTGGGTACTGCAAAACCCCAGAGACATCTTTCTAGTTGTACTTTTCTGAATGTAATTACTGTGTTAGTAAACGGGAGTATTTGTGCTCAGGAGCACACCAAAACAAATAAAGGAGTTTAGGAGGCCTTATACCTGCTTTTCTCTTAGATACAAAAAGCGTATGTGTGTTGAGCTCCTTTTAGGAGACATGCTTTACTAAGCATTATGATAATTTGACTTTTGCAAATATTTGTACTCCAAGTGGGTGGAAGCTCTGGAATTCAAGAGTATCTTAGTGGCCTATTACTTACAAAACAGATAAGAAAAAATGAGACAGTATGAGAAAATCAGTGGGGACAAAGTTAAGCAGAAGTAGAAAGTCCCCCCATATTACGCTTACACTAATATAAGCCCTACTTACTGTGTTTGTGGTGGTTCAGGGAGAGACTATGCAATTTGCTCCCATACAGCTTGTGAACAGACGAGGAAAGGAAAAAATATCCATTATAATTACTTCAGTGTTTCCTGTCCACCATATAAAGACAGTAAGTTTATTCTTGGGTTTGGAGAATGCAGTTTTATAAAGGCAGTTGTTTGGGTTTTTTTTCTAGGAAGACAGTAAATAAGTGAAGCATCTTTCAGTTTTTCGTAGTGTGTTGGGGAAAATTTAATTCTCCTGATTTACTTTTTCCTGGGTAGTGAGATGGAAGGGTACAGGCTGTAAGGATGGGAAGCATGACTGTGCAGCAGTTTCCTCACAATGTGCAGATCTTAAGACAGCTGCTATCAAGGGAATAGTGTGAATTTCTCATTGATGTCAATTCTTTACGCATGTACATCATGCTGACGCATATGCCCTTCATTAAATAGAGCAAATGGATCATTACTCTTCTAGCAGGCGAAGAGTTTTCTTTAAGCCCTGAGGTTGAAGACGAGTGTTCGTTCATTTTCACTATAGATGTTCCTTCTGTTGTTTTAACTGTAACTTGTTTTGCAACTTCCAGTTGCTTTGGGAAAACATCTGCCATTTTCTCTGACTTTAAAAAGACACTAGCTTTTATTGTTTCAGATTATGATATAATTGGTACTGGAATTTGTCTTAGTTCTTTTGTTTCTTTTTGGCAACTTGAATGTCTTGTTGCTCTTAAATGTCTTCATAACATTTATATGGACCGATATTTATTTTCTGCTTGTCACTGCGTTACTGCACTTGTATTAAATAGCTGACGTACACCACAGTAAGCCGCTGCTCTGATCATACAATTAAGCCAAATCTTTCGCCAATATTGCAGTAAAACATGCCCTTTTTCATATTGACAGACTTGTTTTAGGGTAGTACAAGCTTATTATTGATGAAATAAATGCTTTTTTTTTGACCCATAAAGCTTCTGAAATGACAGTAGGTAAACCGGTTTTGGCTACTCTGAAAATTCTATTTCTTCCCATTGTAGGCAGGGAAAGAAGGAGGGCATGGGATAATCTTACCCCAAAACTAGCTGGGAAAAACTTGCAGTAATCGGACAATATAAAGGATCACATCCCAACACATTTTTTCTGACCTTCATGTTCTTTCCTGTTTTCTTTGCAAAACAATGACAAATAATTACTCTCAGGGAAAGTTTCTTGTTTTGGAGTTAATTTGCTGTCTTTGAAGTAACAAAAATTCAATTGAATCAACCATTTTTGATACATCTGCATAGAGCCAAATTTCAATTCTTTTGCACACTTTCTTGATGACACATTTTCATTGCATGTAAAATGGGAGAATTTCCTTGTGTGTTTGGACAGAATCTCTGTACATGTAGATTGTATGAAAATGTATCTCTGAAACTGCCTCATCTTTCCTGGTACCCCATTCATTCTAGCTGCCCGTTAAATCTTACTCTTAATTTAGGCTGTCTTTCTCTGTCTGCACAGCATTTATTCCATACAAATGAAAATAATAACCTTCCCTATTATTATTATTCTCTTCTAGAGGGATACTTACTGACTCAGATCTTTTCAAGAATGGTTTTAAAAGAAAAGCCACCCTGACCTGCTTAAAACTGTATAGTAATTCCGTTCAAACGATGTAAGACTATTAAGAACGATATAAATACACAGTTACCATGGGATTGACTGCATGTCACTTATACCTCACCTCTCCCCATGAGACAATTCTCCTCTAATTTCCTGCCTCGTCTTTCCAGAACACGGGACAGCAGAGACAGTAATGATGATCTTTACAGCTGTTGTTGCCAGGGAGGGGCAGCTTTCCAGTCACTGTGTGTGCATATAAACACTTGCTAGTGTGAGCTTTGCGGTGTTCAGTATATTCAAAGCTATTGATCAAAAAAAGAAGAGAACAACTCTGGAAATTATACAAGAAGAGTTTCAAATGTGCCTGTGATTTTTTAGGATTTATTTTGTGTATATGAAAACAACAAACAAACTGGAACAGTATCTCCTCTGATGTCTTTTTCCGAGCAGATACTTTGCAGCACAGTACAGTCCTATCAAAAATATTGAAGAATTGCATTATTGACAGACTGCCTTATATGGTGGCACAGAATGAGCCCTAATTGTCTCTTGCTTCTCCTGTAGTAAGAGCTACACTGTCTTAACCTAATATCTTTGACCTGCTAATATCCTTCTTCTATATATCTAGGCATCACATCACTTGTACCAACACTATGTGTGAATGGCCTATATTTTTGAAGGCTTTATTGCAGTGTGTAAATCCCTCACCTCTCACACAGCGCCACAGCCCTTCACTATTTCTTCACCAACTTCACTGAAAGGAATATGAAAATCTTTCAGCAGTCTCAAGTACATAAAGCTGTTAGGTCTTCTTGTTGCCAAGTAACACTTGGCTTAGTGTTAGACCTGAAAGGTACTGAGGAGTGTCTGCAAAGTGCCAAGCATTCGGGGGCGGGGGGAGAATATCTGGAGAGTACTCTCCGAAGGAGTTCTTAATACTTTCCTATTGCTGGCAAATCACACTTCAGATACGCTGTTGTATGTTGTTTTGTAGGGATGGTATGCAAATAGCTAATTCCCAAGGATATTGCTACAGTTACTAACAGCTAGTGATGAAGTATTTTCTATCAATGAATGTTGAAGACCAAACTGCAGCCCAGCACTTGCGCTTGACTGACTGTATTAGTGCAGCATGCAGCACAACTTTCTTTTGACCTGTTTGACCTTGAATTGCTACCTAAATACAAATATTAAATAATAAAAGTGGAGTACCTGTTAAAACGCAATGTATGATTTTGATACCAGGAATGTGTTTGATGATTCAGAATAATTTCAGTGAAATTTGAGTGAGACAATAATGTGTGGATGGGCACTAAGCTGCGCCTTGCTCAGGCTTGAATAGTACACAGCTTCTCAGCACTAAGATCAAAAGGAAGTAACAGAGAAAAGAATGCCAAGTAATTTGGGTTGGGAAGGGCCCTTCATCACCCCATCAGATGCTATCAGCATCTACTTCAGGACTGCTTCATTCTTTTATGAATACGTTTACCGTGAATTTTTACATCAGAAAATAAACTGTGATTCTTAGAGATGTAATTATGTTGAGTAATCTGTGGGCAGCATAAACTCCAGTGGCAGGACTTGAGCTACTGTCATCCATTAATTTTGTACTTCATCGGATTGTTCTGCCAAGGAAGGAACCAGACATTTTACGTAGATGGCTGAATGCTGAATTTGTACTCCATTGCACTGCAGATAGGCCAGAATGTAGTTGTATTTTGCCGTGGTGTAATTCTGAAATAACTCCAACAGGTTCTCTGTAGTTATTCTGGGTATGGGCTTAAGGTAGAATCTAACCCTGTATTTCTGCTTGATTCTGAGAAGGCTTCTCAGAGGCTGTTCTCAGAAGGCTGTAGAAGTTATTGAGCCATTGCTGAAAATTTAATTTAATCCTGAGTTCTTTTGAGGTCTTCAGTCTGACTAAAGACTCCAGAATTAGTCCCAACTTGCAGAGCTGCAACACTGTGCATGAACTGTGCTCTGTCTGTGTTCTTTTATTAAAGAATTGTTTTTGTGAAGAAAAAAGGTAGTAGATGAAACAAAGCAGATACCTGTGGGTATTGTGTGATGTTATATCCTCCTCGTGTCCTGCAGCTTTCTTAGCTCGTAGATTTGAAAATAATACTGGTATACCCTAAAAACAGTTTTAGCCACCATTCTGTGTTTCCATCTCTTCCTCTTTCATATAGGTAACTTCCTAGCTAAAACACAGCTTGGTGTACAATGAGGAGCACAAAATCTTTTTGGCAGGCATGTAAGCAAACATTCAAATGCCTGCACCCAACCACACATGCACACTGGGACAGATCCTTTGCTGATTTTAATCACTGCAGTTCTGCTGACTCCTGTGGATCTTTGCAGATTGGTCAGACAGTTTCTTACTTTAGTTTAAATAAACCTAGCACACTTTCTTTTAAGTAAAAATCTGTCACTTGGTATGCCTTTCCTATACTGATGTAAGAGCTAAGTAGCATTAGTCTAGTGTCTGTTCTATTCTTAGTTCAACATTTCTGTAACATATGAATTTCCTTGGATTTTTTCATGCTAAATGAAACATAGTTCTTCCTTTTGATTGAAAATTTGTATGTTTCTGTGTTAGAGCTCCTCCTGAAGTTCTGTTAAAAAGCTACTCAGCAGTTTTTAAGTTGGCTGAAAAAATGATATGGAAGATGTTCATTAAAAATGGAGAATAGTTGTTCGGAAAGCCTGTTTCTGAAGTCCACTGTAACTGATAGAAAATATTTGTGTTAGCTTTAAGAAGATTTATGTTGTAAGGTATCAACTGGCTTTTCTTGTAAGAGGAAATTGATTATAATTTTCATGCATAGGAGCAGGGTGAGTTTAAGGAAAAGCTGTTATGAAAAGAGAAGGCTTGCTTTATCTTAGAATTTCTGTTACTAATATTTCCTTCTGTACATCTCCGTTTTCTACTCTTCCATGTGTAAGATGAAGTTATAACGTAGGGGACTCTGCATTTGAGAGAAGGCAGGAAATTCAGAATGAAAGTCACAGCCATGGGGAATATTATCTTCAGCGGAGTTACCACAAGAGCCATGGTGGATCTGGGCAAAATATTTGGCTTTGCCTGTAAAAGTTTCCAATATTGGCAATCTTTGAATAAATTCACCCCAAAATTAGTGATGAGGTGTGATTTACTGGAATAATCTTTGCATCTGTAGCCTTAGTCTGACACAGATCTAGGGGACTTCTGGCCTGGTCTAAGGATGTGTGGAGGGCCACCTTCTGTCATTGTTCCCAGCTGAGCTATTTTCACTGAAAATGTCACCATAATTGACTGGCATTTTCTTACTGGACACACTTAGTCCTATTGCTGATGTCAGCGAACAAATCTCTTCAATTCAAAGCACTACCCTATATTCCCTTATTTTACTCTACACTGTGAGAAGATTTGGGGATTAATTTCTCTTGACATTAATTTTTCTGACCCCACCACCATCACTTCCACAAGACTCATTTTTCCAGACATCTTTTTGCCTAGGAGGGCCAGTGAGACTGCATGTGTAACTGGACTTTCAAAATGCTGAGCACATAGTAATTCCCAGATATTGCCCATTCTTTTTCTCCTGGAGGTTACTGCTGGAGAAACAGAAGTGCTGAATTAAGCCAGGAATGTTTCAGGATTGGATTTACTTTCCGATCTTTTATTTAATCATTATTTATGCCCCCAAATAATGGAGCTGTCTTGCTTTTTGCTTCAGCTGTTTTAATCTTTAAATTAAAAATTCATGGCATCATTTTTCACAATTAGGTTCCATCCAGACTAGGCTGTATAAGAAAGGTCAGAAGCAAGCTTGTTTTAGTAGACGGGTAAAAAACTTCAAAAATGATGTCTGGTTGGAAATTGTTTTATAAGGCTTCTTTTCATGCTGGCACTGAATCTGGGCCAGTGCTTTTCAGATAATAATCCATTTGACTAAAAAATAATTTCCGAATTGCATAGCTTTTTCATTAAACAATGAGTTTCTAAAAAAGCTTTATCTGGGGAAAAAGAGGGCCTAGCCTATCTTTGTAACCAGCTTATTTTTACAGTTTGCTTGTAAAATGAACATAAACCTGTTCAAGCTATCAGTATTTCCCTTGCTTTCCCCCCAAAAACCCCACACAGAAAATTTTCTGCCCCTTGTACATCAGAGTTGAAAGTTAGTTCTTCCAGTCTTCCATTGGTCATTTATTTCTGATCATCTGATGAACTCACATGGGAGGCGTCTTGAGCCCAAAGATGTTCTTAATGTCTCTGCTAGAATACTTTTATGTCTTCAGATGCTGTGGACTTTAATTGTCTTAATCCATCTCCTCCAACATCACACGTTCACGTAGTGTCTCTGGGGGGAGGAAGTAGATGTTACTGTGACAGTGATCTATCAAAACCAGTTGTTTGTCTTTCTTGATGACTATATTAGCTGTAGTAAATACTATTCTGTTTGCACACTGTTCATACAGCGAGAAGTTTCTAATGTGCTTTTGCTTACTAGTATAAACATGGCTATAATTTGGAAATCAGAACAGATCTAGTATAATACCTGTTAGGTTCATAGTTGTAAGAGCATCCATTACAGCTGAATATTTATTTATTTTTGTTTTGCAATGCTCAGTGCTATGTGTGCAAATACATGCAACTTCAGAACACATTTAATGTGAGTTTTTAATGATTAAATGTAATTAACCAGAATTGCCCAGTGAATAGGATTATATTTTTAATAAACTTATAAAATTATATCTGATATTGTCCTACTGGACCTGCTATTCGTGCAAGTGTATCTGCTTTACCTACTGCCTACTGAACTTTCAGGCAGATGTGCATTCTCTCTAAGCTGTTATGTTCTATAAGGCAGAAGAGTTAATAAGATTTTCTGTGGTTTGTTTTTTGTTGTAATAAAATTCTTGTTTTTATAAAAGAAATCATTACGTTTAATAGTGAAAGGTGAATAAAAACAAGATGAAAAACAATCACCTTGTCCTTCTGCCACTGAAATCAGTAAGAAAGGGAAAACTGAATATTGTGGTAGTTAAGTAGTAGGCTTTCAAAATAATCTGATTTGTGATCGGACAGAAGAAAAGTCATTTTTCCCAAATGAAATCAGGATTTTTCCATCACAGGCTTTTTTTAGGACATTGGAAAGCTAACTGAGGACTTGGTATTCTGCCAGGTGATAGAGCTGGAGCTGCCTTGAAGCCCCTTAGATGAATAAAAGATGCAAGATCAGGCCAACTGATGGCTTTAGCATACAAAGCAGAGTCCTGCTTTTCCGCTGTCTGCTCATGTGCAGAGTATGATACGTTTTCTTAACACCTTTTTTATAGGGTTCTGGTGGAATTAAGAGAGCAGTGCCATCTAGTCCTTGCAGTTCATGGGTATTGTAATGAATCGAGAACATGCAGCTTCTACGTGGCAATGCCTCACAGGAGCTCAGATGTGGGTCAGTACTCTGCTTTTACAGGCACCCTGTCATATCTTTCACAAACATACGCAGCCTTGTCTCAAAATCTGCAAAGCTTTTCTGAGTCCTGTATTTTCTCACAGTGAATGGAAGACTGTTGGTGACAGCAGAGGCTGTCCAGTTGCTGTAATAGTTACAAACCTTCTTCTACCTTCTGACATAAATTTATACACAGTTTAATTCACTCCGTCTGTGTGCTTCCATCTCTTTTATCTTACATAGAAGTATTCAGCACCGTGTTCATCCATGTGCATTTTAGTAATCATACNAGGCTTAGTAAGCCAAGCTTCTCTAGTTGTCATTCATAAAGTAGGCTTTCCATGCACCTGACTATCGTATTAGCCCTTCTGCGTGTGTTCGCATGGGAGTTAGTTGTTCTTGAATGTGGGTGATCGGAGCACTGCAGAGAGACAGTTGCCATGTTGCAGCAAAACCTCTTTTCCTATCCATCCTCTAAGTTACTTTGATTTAACCTGACTCTGGTGATCATTTGTCATTTCTTGACAGTATATCACATCGTTAACACGGAGAGTAACCCTATCACCTCTCACTTTTCTTTGTCTCTTCTGAAGCATTCACATCCCTCTGTGTCTTTGCTAACTTACCACTGTAGTTCATCCTGTTTCTGTTATCCCTGCAGTACTTGTTTCGGAACTTACCACAAATGCGATTTTTATTTGTTCAGTTCTTAGCATTCTCCTTGTCATTGCTGATGCTCTATGGATATTGAGTACCTGGCTAGATACGTTTTTGCATTCTCTGACAGAGGAATTCAGTCAACTTTTTTGCACATTCTCAGAGCTGAATCATAGATTTGTTATTTGGTCAGAGTTCTTGTTAGTCTCAAAGTGACACTTGTTCAGGATGGAGTCTTTAGAGCAAGGTGTTGCTAAATTTCTCATATGGGGTGTCTCTGTCAGTGTCTGAAGTACATGCTGAACTGTAATACCCCAGTCAGCGAGTGGGACAGTTCCCCATGAAAAGTCAGCGCATAAAAGTGTTTTAAATACTGGAGCCCAAACGTGTTTTGTTTTGGAAACTCAATCAATGACAGCTGGGACAGACCCTTTTTTCTTGGGAGTTTTTGTCTCAAGATGATCTCTGCTCATCTGACAGAATATGTTTTATTTATGAAGCATTAATTAGGCTCTCTTCCTAATGAGACTCAAATATGCTGACAAATAGGGCATGTTAATGTGCATATACAGTGTCACAGTGCAAGAATTAGAAAATTAGTAGCTGTCCATTTTTGTCGGTAATAACCCTATTCTTATACATCTCTCAGCCTGATTAAAAGGATACCTTGCTGCTCATTCTAGACAATAAACTATTTTTTGTTTATTTTTAATATCAAATTAATAATAAATTTGAATAAAGTTAAAACAATTTTTAAAATAGTTCTCTGCAATTCCCAAAATATTGAAAGGGTGATGTTTTCCGGAACAATTCAGGTCATTTGCGAGATCCTAGAATACCCTTGCAAATTACAGAAAACCCTATATAAATCACAGTTACAGTACCATCACTTTTTAAGAACTAGTAGCATTATGATAATGCCTCAACTAAAAAAACCAACCAGAATACTAAAGCAAATAGAATTGAATTGCTTCTAATAAATGCTATAAAAGTAGGCTTTCCTAATTTCCATTTACTAAGGAAAGCTTGTTCTCAGCTGTCAAGTAATCAGTTGATGATTTCATGTGTATGCAGAGTACCAAAGTACTTCGTACTGATAAGTCACCTCATTGGTAAGGGATGATACTTCTGTATCATTCTGCTTGCTTCTGGTTTTTAAATCAAATGTTGATGGATATAAGTTTACTTACGTTGTACTGGAAACACTTTGGGGAATTGTGTTTACACTAGGTTAAAGGATTTGTGGTTTCTTTGTACTAAGAACAGGGACACTTCCATTGAAATTTGTTATTTCCTGGTATGTATCCCATGTGTTAGCATCCTGTCTGGCCTGCTGATAAAGAACCGAAATTTAGGAGACCTGGCAGCAGCATTTTCTCAGCGCTAGAGTCTTGCTGATGCTGGGCAGACCAGCAAGTTTCCTTGACTAGAGAACATGCACTCTGTTTTGTGAAAAATTTCAAAATATTTTTGTCCTATCTGAATTAAACACACACACACACACACTTTGGAAACTTTAAAACCCTCCATGAAATCCTCTTCTGGTTATAATGCAGCTGTAATCAAAACCATTGCACACACAAGACCCTTCCAGAGGAGATTTCTCTTGCTGAGGCTTTGATGGTAGACTTCATAGCCATTAAAAGAGCTTTCCCTTTTAGGGGTCTTAGACCTTAAAATAGGAACCTCTCCCACTTTGGTATCAATTAAAATAGCTCAATGTTGGCTGTGTTATACATGGTGATAGATAAGGGTTTACAGTGATATAAACCATTACAAATTTTTCAGTTTTGTTATCAAATGTAAAATTCAAGAGTGTCCTGAAAATACCCCACAAAATCCGTCTTTTCTTCCGATACATGATCAGCAGAGTAAGTGTCCCTTAGACAGCTTAATGGCTATTGTTGTATTCAATTTTTTTAAATTATTTTTCAAGAAGTTTCAAATTATAAATAAATAATAAAACTTATGTCCTGTTTTTTTCATACTCATCTTTTTTTTTAATTCTCTGCAAATATGGGATTGTCTTACTTAGCCTAGATACCCTCAGTATGCTCTGTGTTGTTGACCACAGCCAGAGGATTATTTTTTTTTCATGGAAATTTCAAGAAGCAGGTAGCAAACAATGGACTGAATAATTCTCTACCACTGTGAACAGACATCTGATCTTCCTAAAATATTTTCTGGATACTTTTGCTGATCTTAAAAAGCATTTAGAAATAATTGAACTTCGTGTGCATGCACAGTTCTGATTAAACCATTGTCAAAATTCCTAACTTTCCTAGTCAGTAGTCTTTGAGGGGTGGGAAGCTAGGCATGCTTCCCCAA
Organism: Fregata magnificens; assembly: GCA_013389945.1. Classification (NCBI taxonomy): domain Eukaryota; kingdom Metazoa; phylum Chordata; class Aves; order Suliformes; family Fregatidae; genus Fregata; species Fregata magnificens. The sequence goes on along the minus strand of WAAD01032580.1, from coordinate 40,511 downwards.
CACAGATCAATGTTGGCACACAACAAACTAACCTACACCTTTCATTGAATAAACTGGAGATGTGTTTCATCTGTACTCCCAAGCCGGCTTTGCTGTGATAGAAGGGCTTTGTATTTTATATTATGGTATAAAAATCTAGACATTTCATTAAAACTCTGCGTGATAGGCATGCTAAATGTCCTTTAGGCAACTTGATAGCTGTTGTTCTACTGCAGACTCACCAACATGTTTGCGTTTTGCTTGTCAAATTGCCTCATTGCGTGGAGTATGCACCCAGTCAGCAGGATTGGGTTCTATACATTTATATGAAACAGGAAAGTATTTTCAGTTGAAGCTGTTTTTCTGTGTAAAATTGTTGTTAAGTGCGTGCTTGGGAAGTACCTGATTTCCATGGTGAGAATCAACTCGGCTTTTAAATTTCAAATAGAAATTTAAAAAGGGAACACAAGGTAGGTAAATTCCAGAAGTGTAAGTGGTAATATTACTGTGTTCCTCGTGGGTGTTGCACCTTGCCATGTCCTGTTGTTACTGTCTTCTGTAGGTGGAACTCCTCAGACAGACTGTATCACACATGAAGCGTTAAGATCTTAGGAACCCTATTTTTGATGGATTTTGCCAATAAGAACATTTGGGGATTTAGCTGCCCTGAGTTTTTTGTTTCTTTAAATTTTCTTGTGAAAAGTCAGTAACTGTATGATAAAATGGTGGGTTTCATTGATAAACTATTTTCATCAGTAGAGTTGTCTTGGGTACATGTCAGTGTGGTTTAAATAACAGTACTGTGGCAGGTATCTAAAATGCTGTTCACAAAACCATTTTGGTTCTTACAGAGGAAGGCTCAAATTTGTATGTACTAAAACCATTTAATTTCTTAGCTTGATTTTTTAGTTTCTTCATTTCTTAGTTGGAGAGGTGATCAGCACACAGAAATTAGGGCATTCAAATAGAAATGTAGCTTTTGAAAATTTGGCATAACATAAATTTATAAAATATATGCTGTAGGTCAGACGTTCCTGGTCTTAGCCTCTTACCATTTGCAGAATATAGAGCTTTTATCTTTATTTCTTGCATTTTTATGCATAAACAGCTGTTTAATAGCTCATAGATTTGCATATAGTTTGCTTCAAAAATCATCTGCCTTTTCTGATGGTACTGTTATGTTCGTTCACTCATAAAATCCTGTCATTAGATCACTATTGTCTCCCATATCAACTCCAATCTCTTGCCCTGTTATTGTCTGGTTTACCTTCCTCATCACATTGCTTGACCCAACTATTGACCTGCTAATGCCTCTATTGCCGTTCTGTACCTGCTAACCGGTGTCCTGGAGCCCTGAAGGCTTGTCTCCCATATTTTTCTCTTTTTTCCCCACTTCTCTCCTCTCCCTCCCTCTCTTTTCCTCCTCTTCTCTCCTCTCAAGGGTTACAGTGTGGACAGAAGCAAACTCTGCATGCAGGATGATTTGTGTAGTTAATGTCTTAATAAGACATTTTCTTAGGACCTTTGATTCCAGAGAACTTCTTTTCTCCTTCATCCTTAAACCTGCCTCTCTGTCCATTTTCCTGCTTCTATAAGAGTGATACAAAACTCAGCTTTTTGCAGAGAGTAGTGTGGAAAACTACTATATAACCTTGTTTTCCTGCTTCTATAATACTGATGTAAAACTCATTTTTCTGTAGGGAGTAGCATGGAAAACTACTGTGTAACCTTCAGAACATGTTATTATTTCCAAGTGACTCACTTTCCCCCCTCGTTCTCTAATTCTTCTTTTCTGTGCCCTTCTTTTGTTTTCCTGACACTTCTCTTAATCCACACCTGTCTTAAAAACTGTGGTAATTTCAGTAGAATAGAGACATAGTAAATAATTTTTCTCAATGACTGTTAGTTCTCTCTTTTGTATAACACAATCTGTATAGAGAAGATTTGTTAGATTTTACCCCCTGTGCAAGTGCCCAGACTTTTTTTCCCCAGAACCCATATGTTATTGTTCCAGATCTCATCCATATGGCCTGGATTCAGCCCACTTAACTCTAGGTACCTAATTAAGTGCCTAAATTAAGACTTGGGATCTCCTCATATTTTGAGTGGAAAGAGAGACAGGAACAGAATAGAAGACAAGTTATTTGGATAAATGCATTCTGACCTCTGAAGTTACATAGGGTTAATTCTAGTCCTTTATTTGGGGATTTTCAGGGTTTAAAATTTTGTTGAAAAAAATAAAGTGAAAATCATTTGCCATTTTCAGATGCTGCTTATATTTTCTAGTTACTGATCATTTTAATCTGCAGTGGGGCTATATTATATCATTTAGAACCATGGTGTTACTCATTCAGACTATTGCATTAGCACTTTTTTCTCCGAGCTGGACACTGACAGCTCTCAGTCCCTCCTACTATGTGAGATGCTCCAGTCTTTTAATCATCATTGTGGCCCTGGGCCGCACCCGCTCCTGTAAGTCCGTATGTCTCTTGCACTGGGGAGCCCAGCACTGGACCCAGCACTCCAGACGTGTCTCACCAGTGCTGGAGTGAAGGGGAAGGATCACGTCCCTTGACCTGCTGGCAACACTTTTAGTAATGCAGCCCAGGCTACTGTTGGCCACCTTTGCCATGAAGGGTGCATTGCTGGCTCATTGTCAGCTTGTCGTCCACCAGGACCCCAAGGTCCTCTACAGAGCCACTTTCCAGCTGGTCAGCCCCTGGTGTGTACCCATGCCTGGGCTTATTCCTTCCCAGATGCAAGACTTTGCATTTTCCCATGTTGAACTTCATGAGGTTGCTCTCTGCCCACCACTTCAGCCTGTCAAGGCCTGTCTAAATGGCAGCACAACCAGCTGGTGTATCAAGCACTCCTCCCAGTTTTGTATCAGCTGTGAACTTGCTGAGGGTGCAGTCTGTCCCAGGCTCTAGGTCATTAATGAAAAGGTTAAACAGTATTTGCCCCAGTATTGACCCCTGGAGTACACCACTAGTGACGTGCCTCTGACTGGACTTTGTGCCGCTGATCACAACCCTCTTGGTCCAGCCGTTCAGCCAGTTTTCAATCCACCTTGCTGGTCACGTATCTAACCTGTACTTTGTCAGGTTGCTTATGAGGGTGTTATGGGAGACAGTGTCAAGAGCCTCGTGGAAGTCAAGGTAAGCAACATCCATGGCTCTCCCCTCATCCTCAGAGCCAGTCACTTCGTTGTAGAAGGCTATCAGGTTGGTCAGACATGATTTCCCCTTTGAAAATCCATGCTGCCTGCTCCCAGTCACCTTCTTGCCCTTCACATGGTTCAAAATGGTTTTTAGGAAGATTTTATCTGTCATCTTCCAAGGGATTGAGGTGAGGGACCAGACTCAATATTGCCTTCTCTGAAGAGAAGGAAAATTTTGTTTGCTACACAGCAACAAAAATTCCTAATAGATATATTTCCTGTTTATAGATTTCAGAGTGGTTGTTTTGTGGGGTTATTTTTCTTCCATAAAAATATTTAGATACGAATGATCTAAAATATTTTAAAGCAGCAATTTGCAAGGAAGACTAATTGCTAAATGTTGAATTTTAACATCTTCTCTCTGCATTTTCAAGTGGTTTGGAAAGATTGAAAATAAAGTGAAACCACAATGAGTGAAAATGTAGTATGATGTATTGCTTTGAGTAGCAGAGCTCTAAGAAAGCTGTGTTATTAATACAGCTATTCTGTCTTCACTCCATGAAATCCTAATGAAGCTTGAATGATGTGATTGAGTTTTATTAGTTACTTATAGAAGCAACATTTCATTCAGATCAATAGGCTTAGACTATTCTCTAGTATGACAGGAACAAAAACAATCATGGCTCATATTCACTTTTATGTTCAAATTAATGAATGTCCAGGATGCTATTCCCAAAATCTTAGGTTTTTTGAAAACTGTAACAAATGTTTAGAAATTCAATGCATGCAACTACTGTTAGAATTGGATAGTGAGGAGGTATCGAAACAACCAGTTGGTCTCTCAAAACTAGTTTAGATCACTGGAAATCTTGTTTTAATGTGTCTCATTTTCTATTTTTATAAAGATAACCTTTATTTATTCAGAACTATTTTCTTACAGAGATTTATTTGCAGAAAATGCATGCCATAAAAAATAAGTAGTTTATAAATCCGTCTATCTTCCCAAAAATTTGGTTTGGAACATTTTAAAAAGAGTAAGTTTTTAAAACTCAACTATGCAAGGGGTGTCCTGGTTAGTGTCCACAATTCTCTTTTCCTAAGAGCTTTCCTTTATACAAAAAAAGGTTTAAAAAGGGAACTTCTTATGCTTACCTCATCTCACCTTTCATCCATGTCTTTTCATTTGCTTTTTCAAGAAAAGAATAAAAGAAATCTAAGGTACTGGTTTCTTGCTTAGCCCACATAATTAAATTATCTTTCTTTAGCTGTGATTTTTAGGCTGGAAGGAGATTCTGTCCACTGCACTGCTTCACTGCTTAGTTCAAGATGGCCACCAGCCACTGCTGGAGTAGTACCCTCCCAGTATAAGAGGAACAACGGCAAAACAACATTTTTCTTGCAGGAGCACTGCAATACCTCGTATTTTTGTGAAAGTCTCTAGCACTATTTTGATTTGTTTCCCTTTTTTTTCTTTAGTTTCTAGATTTTCTGATTATTTGCCCTCATGACATAAAACAGGCAGGCAAACAAAAAGAAATGCCAAACTCATTATTTCATTAAAAATCTGGTTTTTGCAAGGCCTTCCCCACTACTCCTTAATACCTACTGAAACTGGCCTAGTGTATTTTTAGACAGAATTAAATAACTCACTATTATTCTTTTGTTGGTTTTTTGTTGTATTAGGGATAAGATACATTAGATTTTATGGAATTATCTGTTGCTCTTCTGCAGTTCATAGCTTTTATAGGTTCACACTACAGTTTCAGATGAAGTTTAGTAAGTAGTAGTATATCTGAACAACCTATCTTCTTTCTTGCCTCTTTTTTAAGTGCACATTTGGAAAAAGGAAAAGAGAATGAAACTACTCACTGATGCACAGAGCATATGGTCAATTTTTGTTTGGCAACTGGACAAACAACATAGCTGCTGCTGAAATACAATTTTTCAGATATACTTCTAAAGCAGTTTGCGATTGCCATTAGACATTACTAAAAACATTTCCAATTTCTTTGTGGAGTTTCTGTATACATTCAACTTAGTATAATTTTCTGTTGGTGAACATAATGAGGGATTTTATTTTGATTTTTAAATCTGTGCTAATTTTGAGCAAGATAGAAGCAGATGCTGGTTCCTGTAAAGTAGCTATGGTAATTATTTCTTGATTTGATAGTATACTGGACTGGTCTAAAATAAATGAACTAGGATCTACCTTGTAGTAGCATATTGTGGAATCCCAATAAATGAAACTTCTTTTTTATTCTCTTTCCCCTGTTGGTCATCTGGTTAGTGCACTTGGTTTGTCATAGTTGTTTTTCTAAAACTGAGAAATTGGGTTTCGGTTTTGTTTAGTTATCCTATCTGCGACTATGGATTGTCCATCAGATAAGTGAGTGTTTCAAGGAACTGTTTATCAGGTACTCTGCCAAGAGTACATGCAATTATTAAGTACTCCAGACAGTTTTGTTTTTCAGTGATGAGGTCGTAGTTATGTGTTGCTGAATGTTGACACAAAAAGGTCAAATGTTGTGGCTCCAACCAAGCAGCATGTGTAGGTAATACACAAAGGATAGCTGTGGAAGATAAATAGAGTTACAGGGATAAAGTAAGACCTGGTATAAATGTGCAGCACAGACGGTCTTTCAGGACAATATACCACTAAAGAGTGTGTCTGCTAAAGACCACTTTCTCAGGTATTCTCTTGATGCTAAATCGTTTTACTGTATTGTCTGCATCTTGATTATATATTCAGGAGCTGGGCCATTTCCTTTGTAGCTGTGAATGTTAGAAATGCCACTCTTTTTTTCTTTTAGTAGAGAATCAGACTGGAGGGCAGCCACCATAGATTTTCTATTGCCTGTCATCTGGGCTCCATCAGACAGTTTCTACCACTGTGTCTTGCTCATGTGAATGAACACCCAAACGGGATGTGTGTGCAGACTCCATGGGATGAATGGGCTGGTCAAGGTGCATTCGCGGATGTGGTGGTTTCAAGATGTTTACAGGATCCCTATATTCCTAACACTGATACTCAAATGGAAGTTAAGGTATCCATTTCACTGAAGTCTCCCTATGTCTTGCCACAGATAGAGATAAAAGACATGAATGTTCACAAGGGATTCAATAAATCCCTTCGTGGTGGAGAACAGTATTCCACAGATGACTATAAAGCTTCCGAGAGTAGAGGCAAAATTACACTAGACATGCAAGGAGGAGCAAAATGCCTGAGGTCTCTGAAGAGGTTGTTGTAGATTAATGAATGGGGCATCTTTTTATTCTTTGGAACCCAGGTGTCATCCTGGTTGCAGTATAATTAGCTTCTTTTTTAATATAAGAAAATGAGATGTAAAGTAATTCTGTGCCTGATACAGCAGCTCTTGCCACTATGTTTTGAACTTGATGTATATTTTATATTCAGGTACAGGCAACACCCTCCACGAAAAATAATTGGATCCTTGAAAACATGAGTACCTAAAAAGTACAGAGTGAATGCATTTACTTTTGGCCAAAATTCTGGCCAGCACAGTACTTGATCTAAGGGAATGAGAAGGCTATTATCATCCATTATCTTTTTGTGCTTAAAGGCAAATTTTTCTAAGTGCTTTTCCCCTGTGTGAATGCTGATACTTTCAGCATAAACATGGATTTGATGTTCCTTTACAGTGGTTGTACTGCATCCCCTCGTGTTCTTAAACGTAGGATAGGCTACAAACCACTCATGGACAGTGGCTTTTGTGAGGCAGAGCAATTTCAAGATAAAAGGTTGTTAGGAGTAAACACAGAGTTTATGAGGAATGGAAAAAGGGACTATTTACAAGAAAGTACTAGGTCTTGGAGTTCAGGAAGTTTAGGGATAAAAGATAATTGCAAAAGCCAAACTGAGTTTGATCTGGCAAAGGAAATGAAAAGAACTACGAGAGTCCATAGTCATGTAAATGAGAAGAGCATAATGGAAGAAGTGAGGCCATGACCCCAGTAGATACTTAAGATAACTAACTAAATGCTTTCAGTGATGTTGAATATAGGGACAGAACAATGGTAGAACAGGAACAAAATGTAGTAATACAGTGTTGGAGAGCACACTTTGATTTGGATGGTAGGCTATAATCTGTTATAAATCTAATTCTAGGGGATTTGTCCAGAACTTGTGCCATCAACTTTAAGAATAATGTAGCATAGCAAGCCACGGATGATTTGCTCTGTCACTACCAGTATCAATCATATGATAGTTCAATAGAAATATAGAAGTATTTACGAATACCGAGCGCTAAGCACCTACCGCTTAATGCTGCCTCTGATGGACTTGGTCAGCCATAGCTTGTTTTCCTATTAGTTAGAGGGAGTAAACTCTTTCAGCAACTTCTGTGAAAATTGCAGTGTTTTTAAGATTAAGGATGGAAGATACCTCTTTGAAGCCTGATACAAGGGACATTTCAGAGTCCTCCTCATGTCCATCCTATGTCATTGGCACATACTGCTAATGCCTTAGCACTAATGCCATTTCATTCCTTCCAAGACACTTTGGGTCCTTGCTAAGGCCCATCTCTATTCAGCCAAAACTTTACAATAAAAATTCTCTGATTTGCAGTTAACATTCCACATTGATTGAATCTTTGCTAAAATCAGTATAGCAACTATTAGAACATTGTGTATCAAATTATATTGCCTACTGCTGAATATTAACAATGTAATATTGCTTGTAATGCACAGCAATGATGTGTCACAGCTGCTCCAGTATATTCAGCTCTAGGTCTAGCTTTTAATGTTTCTTCTTTAATGCCACATTTTTGTGTAATTCAGAATTTACAGAAGTCAGCATTACACATGATCTCAAATTGGTTTTAAAAAAGCTATTCAGTAGCATGTTCTTACTACTGTTTTATTAGTCTGTGCATATTTAGGTGAGATTAAATGTATGATTACTTTGTGATTTTATGTCAGAATATTTATGTCAATTTGACTTTCCTGGCACAAAAAATGCAGGGTGATGGTAATGGAAATGAATCAATTATCATTTTTGTTTCATAGTGAAGATCTGCATATGAATCACAAAAGACTTCTTCTGGTCCCACTATTTCTGTAGAAAGAGTATTTTATGAGGAGCATGAATACAAAAAATAGTTTCCTAAGCAAATATATGAATTACTTCGATAAATCAGTGAATTTGATAAATTCATAATGGACAGATTCCCTGTTGAAGTGCATTGTAATGGAAATAAATAATAAATTGCCAATGGAAATTTAGTTTATACACCACAGTGATTTCATACATACCCTTATCCATGGGTCTTCACTGTATACTTAGGTTGGAATACATAATGGCATCCTGGAGCTAACAAGTCTCACAACCGTCAAGAATGTTTTCACCTTTCCTCCTCCCTCATACCTGTCAGCTCCTCCATTTGCATGCTAGAACGCTGCTTGTGTTATTTATGATTTTTGAAACGAGGAATGAGGTTCTGCAAGAGTAATGTTTGTAAATACTGTGTGGTAAAATTGGTAATGTGTATCTTTGCTCTGGTTTTGTGGAAGAAGTACCCTCCTTAGTGAATGGAAAGCGTTGCAAGTTCAGAAAGAAAAACAAGGATTGAGACTGTGTTTTGCTGGAGATGAGTCTTTGTGTACTCTGACAGGTGTTCAGACCACATTATCATCCTCGATGTGTGACTAGCAAAGGAGCTTTGGGACTTTGCAGAGCTAATTATGCTGAGAACTCGCTGTCCTCATAGGTATTCCTGCCAAAATTTAGAGGTATAGCTGTGAATGTTTAGCATATAGGCTGCTTTCATTAACAGCTGTGGTATAAAGAGCAGTGTAACATGAAGGGGCTTGGCTTAACACTTAGCCTGATGACTGCTGCACCCCTCCTGTGCCACTGGAGGGTTGGTCACAGCTTGCTTTGTGCTGTAGTTTGCTTAAGCCAGTGTCTCACAGCTGGGCTGGGGAGACAGTCCTCATGTGCTGAGGGACTGTGAGGAGCTTAACTTTGGTTGTTTTTATGGAGTTCATTTTCATTTGGGAATATAAAGATTTCTTGGCATGATTTGTTGGCCTGATTGTCTTCCAACAATCATTACCCCCACCTGAAATGAATTCAGGGGCCCTGAACCATGAAGTACACATGCAGTTTTACACAGATGTGTTGTACTCGCTGACATTATTTGTTGCTGAAAGTTACACAGAAAATAACGGTGTGCTGAGGTGAATCTGTAGTCTCGCATTATGTGAGTGTGAATGTATGCACACACACATAATCCGTGACCATGAGCTAACTTGCCACTGTAATCACTAATTGGGTGTCATAACAGTCTGGAGCTGCATAGTGCGTTATTGGGGCAGGGAGAGGTACAGATAGAGGGGGAAAGGGGTTTTTTACTGTTTAGTGTCATACCTGTAGGCTGACACAGGTTTAAACATCAACTGTAAATGTATGGTTTTTTCATAACATTTGCTACTCAGATTAAAACAGCTAATTGTTAAAACAGCCACCTGGTCACATTCACTTGCAAACTCTCTAAGAGCCAATTCATATGCTTTTCCACTCATGAATTATTGTTAATTGTTTTTGCATCGGCATAGTCATGAGCTCCATGCATCCCCAAGGATCACGTTGGCCATTGGTTTAATCACAGAATCACAGAATGGTTGGGGTTGGAAGGGACCTCTGGAGATCATTTTGTCCAACCCCCCTGCTTGAGCATGTTCACCTAGAGCAGGGTACACAGGACTGCGTCCAGGCGGGTTTTGAGTATTTCCAGAGAAGGAGACTCCACAACCTCTCTGGGCAGCCTGTCCCAATGCTCTGTCACCCTCACAGTAAAGAATTTTTTCCTCATATTCAGGTGGAACTTCCTGTGTTCCAATTTGTGCCCATTGCCCCTTGTCCTGTCGTTGGGCACCACTGAGAAGAGTCTGGCCCCATCCTCTTGACACCCACCCTTTCGATATTTGTAAGCATTGATAAGATCCCCCCTCAGTCTTCTCCTGTCCAGGCTAAACAAACCCAGGTCTCTCAGCCTTTCCTCATAAGAGAGGTGCTCCTGATCATCTTCGTAGCTCTCTGCTGGACTCGCTCACTTAAATATCAGTTGCTTTGGAAAGGCTTGCTCTGTGTTCAGCCAGATGTCCAAGATAATTATAATTTATGGATGTTCTCTTCTCTACACACATGCAGCCCAAATTCAACGCATCTGCCTCTGGCATTTATATTTTAACAGATGGGATTTCCACTTTGATGGTGATGTCAATGCCATGCTCCACTACATATTAACATTACAGGCTAACATTACATGATAATTTTCTTAAGATAAATGACACGCAAAGTGTCTTGTCTTCATCATTCATTAGAGACATCACAAGACTTTCATATCGACAAGATATATTCATGTGGCACAAAGGAGGTTGATATTCATTATTGTTTTGCGATTATTGGCACTTGACAGGGGGAATGAATGTAAAACAAGCTATTGTCTTTACATTAAAGGGTAGAAAATTTTAATTGGAATTTGTTTATCTCCAGGACATAATGTAATATGTTTTGTACTGAAGCTATCCCGAAAGAAAGACTCTTTGATATTCTTTGATGTTTTTTCCTGCAAATTGAATTCCCAGCAGCAAATTTGGCTTCAATCTTTCAATGCTTTGCAAAACATTATAACTGAATGCTCTGTTTTACTGAGCTGAAAGTGAAGTATTTCTTTTCAGACAGACTAGGAGAATTTAGGAAAATCCATCTACCAAGGCATAATCTCTGTTTTAAAATAAAATTTAAAAAAAACCCACCTCGCTGGATTCCCAAGGCTGAAGGACAATTGGAGTTAATATTGAAATTAAAGGTATGGAACTATTTTTGATACAAAGTGTGTTCTCATTTTCTTCTGTGGATTTTCTGTCAGTTGATTATCTCTATGCAGGGAGCAAGTGAGAGAACCATACACCAAGTATATCCCATGTCAGACCTTATCTACGATTTCCGGTTCACTTCTGAATGTTTGCTGTCAGGGTGAATGGGAGAAATCTTGTACCGCTCCCCCTCAACTGACACACATATGAACCTGACGCAAACCTTACAATTTCAGTTATTTCAATTTACATAGGTTTTTTTCTTTTGTTTCAGGTTTGGTTTTGTTTACCAGCATTCCTGATTCTAAGGTGCTTGGATCCAGCTGTGAAGTTAGTGGGTAAGGGAATAACCATGACTGCATGAGAAGAATGATGGGGGGGCAGCTGTTGGCTTGCATGCTATATTTTAAACAGACAACAAACCTTTGGGTACTTCAGTGTTAGCCTTTTAAATGTTGCGATTTTCTCTTCATATTTCTCCTTGCACAGGGAATAACTTGGCATCTTGTTTTAAGTTTTTGACACTTATATCATGGTTTGTGAAGAGCTCAAGAACAAACTGAGAACAGCATGTCTTCATTAGATTGTGGTGTGGCAGCTGTTACCCCAGATCATCTGTGGCTTAACTGAGGAATGGGTGTACTGAAAGAGGATAGCTAAGGTCCTTTATCCCTTCACTAGCACTAACTTGCATATGCTGATACCTGTGTGCTGTCATCATTTAAGCTGGGCTGCATCTACCCATGTGTGTTATGTTCCTTTGCTGGGCCGTGATGTAAGTGGTACATCAGGCTGACCTAGTGATGATGTATCATATGGAGCAGAAGTGTGCTAACACAAGAAGACATAGCTGCCAGTGCCCCACACCATGTGTTTGTGTGTGTATAACTATACAGTTTATATGTGTATGTTTGTTGGGGTATTTTTAGGACATATGGAGCCACTCCATATTTGTGTACAAATATTTTAAAGCAGCTTATGCAAGATCAAGTATGATTTAGGTACTAGTGAGATCTGCAGGATTTTTTAATTAAAATCCACATTTTACAAATTATTGATATTTAGTGTCAAAATTTTTTTAAATAGGAGATAAACAGACAGACATTTAGGATTCGTAATACACCTGTAAGTGAACTTGACAATGCTCGATGCTAAAATACATTCTGTGATTAAACAGTTTGCAGTTACCATTGTCATGGTGACCTTTGCTGTCTTCCTTATTCAAATCTAGCAGTAGATAAAGGGTGTAACAATTCTAAGAATCTGTGGAGAATAAAAAAAGCTCATAAATATTTAACTGAAGAGTGGTGAAATGAAAACACATAGTAACTCTCATGAATTCTCTTATCAGTGGGCAAAATGAAAGTGCTAGCCACCACTGGATTCTTAAAGGAACGTGTTCATCTTTTCATTGCGTGTGCCATAAAAATTACTGCACTAGTGCATTTTAACAATGTAGAAACAGCAGTCATTTTACTTTATATGCACAATTAGAGAGATGCATTAAATGCCTGGTCCCAGTGGAAGCAAAACTTAAAGTAATCATCAGCAGAGCTTTGCTACACTGAGCCTGCATGATCAAGTAGTTAACAGTAAAGCAGAATTCTTACAATATTTTTAAAGACTACAATAACTGACTTTGCACTCATTTGAGAAAGTTAGAAGGAGGTTTTTTGTTACCAGGTAGCTGGAAACCCAGTGGCCTCATCTCCAAACACAGGCATGCAGTACTGCCTTCAAGCTACAGGCGCATGAGTGCAGTAATTTTATTGGTGTTCCTTCGTGAAAATTTTGTACTGTTGACAGAAATAGCAGAAAGATTAGGAAAAGCTAAAGAAAGAAGGGCTTTGAGGAGGCACTGTTCAATGTAAGAAAAGCTTGGGGGGATCTTGTCAGTATGTATAAATACTTGATGGGAGGGAGCAAAGAAGGACCCTGGCCCTTCTCAGTGGTGTCCAGTGAAAGCACAAGAGGCAATGGGCACAAGTTTATTCCAGACCTGACTGGACAAGGCCTTGCTGTAGGTCACGCTGCTTACATGTGAGTGAAAAGTAATTGATTGAGAAAAAGGTTTTTTTGGGATGGATCCTGAGGTTGGCAGACATTTTCTTGTAGAAAAGGATTAGATAGTAATTTCTGTTTGAACAGTTTTTTTTTTTTTAAAAGACTTGTTTTCGTTGAACAAGGAAACATGCCAAATTTGACCAGCTAGCAGTTTTCCCAGGTTCCTGTTGCTGAACGCTAGAGATGCTCAGCGAGCAATACCAAACTCTTGCCTTAAGGTTTTTGTTCTATTTTAATGAAAATAGAGGACTGAAGGGAAGCTGGGCATTGTCAAAGAAATATGAACTGGAATACTGTCTCCTCAAAATACTGATGATAGCAGATAGTACACTATTAGGGGCTCTAAGACAAGTGATATCTTTACTGTTAAAAAGGCTTGTGGCAGGTCTTTCAGAGGCATTGATGTATGATACATTAAAATAATAACAGAAACTGATTCAGAAGGCAGCTCAATTTAAGAACAGTGTGCTGACTGAATGTTTGTCAGTTACCTGCTTGAGTGCAGTCACAGGAGTGAATAATACAAAATCTGTAATAAAAGTACTGGTAAAACTGCCAGGAAAACAAAATCATCACTCCCTTTCCTAGAAAAAAGTCTCTTTTCTGTCTTCTAAGGCTTGTTTTATGTCATTTATGAGAAAGGCAGGCCCATTTTGCCATCTAATGCAGCTTGCACCAAATAAGTTTTAATTTTCTCTAGACTATGAATTTTTTTTGGAGATCCATCAACTTCAGAAATTCTAGTAGAAAAGGCTTTTGACAGGATACTGAAAATGGTGTCATCTAATTTAGGCTGTGAATGAAGGACCATATAATAGCCATGGTGATGATAGTTTTTTCCAGAATTTTCCAAGCAGTGATGAAGCTTGTGCTTTAACAAGGGCTAACAAAACAGAGCTCAAGGAAAGACAGGGAAGAGCACACTAAAATCAAAGCACACTCTGATTTTTTAATTATTTGAATCCACCTGCCAAAATTATCTTTACATAATTACATTCATTCAATAACTGACATTTAAGTAAAAGCTTTAGTAATTTATTCTAGTATGAAGGATCCAGATTAGTTAAGATTTTTCTCCAAAGCACATTTTCCAAGGATTTCCCAGGATATATTGTGTCTGGCTCTAATGGGAATCCTAGACACACAGGGTGCCTACTGTCTGCTAATAGCAGCCCTCAGGCTGCCTGTGAGACCGTGTCTGGAGGGTCTCAGGTGTGTGGAGATGAATGTGACCTTGGGCACCCTCCGGGGCACACAGGCCTCCTGGGCACCTCCTCGCCTGGCGTGCTGGTGGTGCTTGCACAGGCAGGCAGCGGCCAAGCAGTCATGCCGTGGAGGGGAGAGAGCCCGTGCTGCTCATACAAGTGCCCTAGAGACCCCCTTGGAGTGCTGTACAGGCAAAAACCGCTGTCTGTAGCCTGGTGGATCTCCCTTATATCTGAGGTGGAAAGTAATTTTTTCTAAAACATTGCTTTGGATTTATGCATCTAATTTCCCTAGCTTTTAAACAATCCTGTTTCCCTCTGGGTGCCACTCTGGTGGTGTTCAGCTGCTCTGTTATAGCTAGGCTTGCTGTGTATCCAAGAAGCACAACTCTGAGTTTGTATCTTATGCTGATGTTTACTTTCACTTAACCCAGTGTCGTGGTTTAACCCCAGCTGGCAACTAAGCACCACACAGCCGCTTACTCCCGCCCAGTGGGATGGGGGAGAGAATTGGCAGGTTAGAAGTAAGAGNTCCCGGCTGTGTCCCCTCCCAGCTTCTTGTGCACCCCCAGCCTGCTCGCTGGTGGGGTGGTGTGAGAAGCAGAAAAGGCCTTGACTCTGTGTAAGCACTGCTCAGCAGTAACAAAAACATCCCTGTGTTATCAACACTGTTTTCAGCACAAATCCAAAACAGACCCCCATACTAGCTACTGCGAAGAAGATTAACTCTATCCCAGCCAAAACCAGCACACCCACCTGAATGCAGCAGAACTCATTGGCTTTATACGTGACTTAAGCTCCCTAAAAACGTTACATTAAGCTAATGATGCAGTTATAACTAAATCCTAAAGAAGCTCTTCACTAGTTATGGTTAAACTGATTTATTGATCAGTTCATTATTTTGGACTGTGTTATATCATTTGTCTAAGTAGTTCCTACCAAGGACTTGCGAGCCATTGAAATGTTTTTTTTAAAATCTCTAATCAAAGCTAAGCTTTTGGGATTAAATGAGGTTTTGGGGGGAAGGGAGCAGTATTATGCTTGTTCATCTACTTATTTTTTTCTGAATGTATTTTGGGTACATTCTAGGGTATTTTTTACATTTCCATCTTTGGTATTGATGTAATAGTTTCACATCAGAGGAGACTTTTTTTTTAGAAGGGAGGTGAATGTGAGAAATCAGTGGGGTTTTCTGGATGCTGCTGCCACGTGCTGCTCATATGCTTGGAATGAAGCAGGGCTGAGCATATGCCATGTATGTCAAGTGCTGTACAAAGTATCCCTTGAAGTTATGTCTGCTTTGACTGGTTTAAAATATTTAGCTTGAACATCAATCATAGCTTGTATAAGGGGGCCTTTTCTTTTATATTTGCGGAATCCATAAGATATACCATGCTTTGTACAACTCTCAGCAAAGGTGGGAGCTTGTATTGCCATAACAGCACATCCACACCTCATTCAGGGATCTGTGGGGAGACGTACAGCCCTCCCTGCAATGGGATAAGCATAGATCACAAGATTTACTCCCTACATGGATGCTACCTCTTCAGCTGTATTTTCAGGTCATTTTTTTTTTCTGCTAACTAAAAAAGTTCCCATTAGTTATCTTTTTCATCGTATAGATCATCTTTTCATAGGTAACGACTTCCTTCACTTTTTAAATAAATCATCTTAAAACACTTCAGCTCTATATCTTTGTATAAGCTCTGGCTGGAAGGAAGGGGCATGCTGCCGTTTCCGGTGAAGGGAAACTGACCTCCACAGATCCAGGGCTAAGAGATGGCAGT
Organism: Fregata magnificens; assembly: GCA_013389945.1. NCBI lineage: Eukaryota > Metazoa > Chordata > Aves > Suliformes > Fregatidae > Fregata > Fregata magnificens. The sequence goes on along the minus strand of WAAD01032580.1, from coordinate 24,477 downwards.
GAGAGAAGGGTCTTAAAAAGACAATTTGGGCTCTGAAGTCTTCTTTCCGGTCTCCTTATTTGAACTCTGACCTCACCTGAAAGCCTTTGGGTCAGGGGCTGCAGGGGGATTTATCAACAGTGTTATTCCCTTGGAACTGGTCTGGAGCTGGTGAGCAGAGATCTTCTGCCTAATAGGTCTATGCAGATCCAGGTTTGTGCATAGATAGAGGAAAACATTCATTCTCTGTATGCCAAATATCACATGAACTAGACCTGATCCTTAACATTAAAGCAAGAATCAGATATTCATGTGCTATTATTTTGCATCAGTGAAGGTAGTAATAAAAGAAGTACGGACAAGTAAAAGCAATGTCTTTGGTCTGTTTCGTAAGGAGGCTACTTTTCGTGACATGACAGTGGGGCTACTCTTTTGGGCACAGCCTGCTGAAGCCCTGGCAGAGCTGCAAAGATAGCTCAAGGATATTCTGCCTGCTTTGACATTTGGCTCCCTATCTTCCATTGCCTTTCCTTTTCTCCCAGCATGCCACACACCCACAGAATTACTTTGTAAGAATACAGTGAGAAGACAGTAAAATTAAGAGTCTACATCCAGCCAGTAGGTCTGACAGTAACCTAATTTTCCAGGACCAATGCATCTGGCAGCATCTGTGCAAGTAGTTCTGGGCAAAAAAGGTTCCAAGTGATTAAAAATAATACCAACACCCCCAAAAAAAGTCAAGTCCTGTTTCCACAGTAGAGAATCAAAGCTTCATTGATTCATGGAACTTCACTTACTTGGTATGAAATTAAAGTAATGTTGCACAGCACATAATTGGTGACTGGTCAAGACTGAGAACCTTTGATGATAAAGAACAATATAAACATTTTGAATATACATTTTGAATATCATAGTGGAAACTGCCCACAGCATAGGGGTAAAATGAGCAAAAAGTGCTGAACGAATCTCACAAATAAGTAAATAGAACAGAAAAAATGCTTTTCTGCTGACAGACAAGTGGAGCTCTGCAGGCATGATCTTAACACTGCTCCATGCCTTAGTTTCTCTCATTCTTCATCTGGCCTAGTTGGCTTGATGCTCTCTGGGGAAGTGGTGCATCTCTCAAGATGTGTTTGTTCAGTGCCTACTGCAGTGGATCCCAGACCTCATTTCAGGCTTCTGGAGTTACTGTTATTAGAAGTAGTTGTCATCTTGGGCTTTGAGTTAATAGTTTTCTAGTTTATCTCTCAGGTTAATAATTGTAAGCTAAAGAAAGTTTCATATTTGCATTCATTTTTGCATACATAGCAGTGAAGTTAAATTTAGTCCTGCTTTTAAAAAAAAAGACAGAAAATACTACATAAGCATACAAATCAGGCTGTTTTTTTGACGCTCAGTAAACATAAAGGAAGGAGCATTTTAATCAAAATTAAGAACTGCATCCTAATCACATCTCAGCACATGTATATTTCATAAGTACATTTTCTGCAAAGCAAATACCGTGTAAGGGATTGCTGTTACACAGTTTCAGATCTCCTTACCTTTTTCATCACAAACTAGACTGTCACTGCATAAACTAATGATAATGTGATCCATATTTTTTAATTTATGTGGAAAATAGTCTAGTAAAATAAGAAATTTTGCATTTTTGGTATTATTTTCCCTTGCCATTTTTCAGCAGATAAATCAATTCTTTTCTGTTCAGTTTAGTCGTGTGCCTTTGAAACAGGTCCTTGTTTGTACCTTTAGCTACTAAAAACTACTAAAAAGCTGATTTCTGAGGATGAGATGATAGCACTATGTGACAGATAAAAGAAGAAATGAGAGAAAACAAAGCTTCGTATCTTTTGTGTTACACAATAATTAGGGAAGACAAGTCTTGCTTTGACATCATAGACTCTTCATTGAAGTATGTAGTAGCTGTGTGTGAGTAGAGGGCAGAATTGATCTAAAGCTAACATTTGACATGCTGTAGTGGGAAACTTTAAAACGGCAGAAAGGGACAATTGTCAGAGACATTCTAAAAAACTCTTGGAAGGCCCAGCCAGTAAATATATTCAAACTATGGAATACAGTCTGTCCTGCCTTACATTGTGTGCAGACTGAGTGCAGATCGGCCATGACATCACCTCCTACAGTTTCTGATCTTTTAGAAATGGGTATCAGTCTTGACATCTGTTCTTTCAAATTTTCCTTGCATCCTAAAAAAGAAATGGGAATAGGCTGTAATGTGTGTTTTTAAGCTCTGTCTTTGAGAAAATCCACAATTCCCCTCATGCACGGGCTTGTTTGAAATATACACACCTCAGGTGATTTTACTTCCAAGTAACATCTCACAGGCAAAGAGCGGCAACCAATTTTCTTAGCAGTGCTAAGAAATGGATGTTCTTGCTACCAGTCTCTTAACATTTCTGTCGTTTGTCTGCTCTTTCCAACTGCAACTTAGCCATCAGTATTTGTTTCTGCATGAGGCCTTCTTAAAACATTTGGTATGAGTAGGTGCTTACTTAGTATTTAAAAGAAGATAAATGAAATATTTTTCATCTATTTTGTTGCTGGACCAGAACACACCAGATACGGGGCTACTGAAACATTTCAAGAAACCCATACGAGATCCTGAGGAGAGAGAGTGTATATTTGCTTGAGGTCTAATGCTCATTACTTAACGGCCAGGTAGATTTTTGAGAGAATAATAAATTTCCTAAAAATGAGGCTAGGCCCTCTCAGATTAGTGAAGTCAGGTCAGATTCACTGGGCAGTTTAGTTATGAAATAATTTGCAGGCTAGGAAATGGAGGTTGAAGAGTAGCAAAGTTGTTGGAAAGGTGAGATGTGTTTCCCCAGAGGCTGGGAGTTGGAGCACTGAGCAGGTGGCAGAGGGTGTTCATGTACTCTTCTGTGTCTGCTTGAGTGGATCTGAGGCCACATCTTTCAGCACTAGGCTGTGGAGATCCAAGTCTGCCAGCAGCTCTGAACCTCTCCAGCTAAACCAGCCTGAGGATGGATGTGACCCTGCATCACCATTTCCCACAGTTACGGACTGCCTAACCCATCCTGCTGCTGGGTGAGCCTTCAGCTGTGAGTGGCCTTCCTGGCCGTTTCGTTGGAGTGGTTCTACTTTGTATGGCACAGATAGGAACTGAGATGAAGAAAAAGGATGGCTTTACAGCCCGGTGATTCAGACATTCACCTGGGAAAGTGGGCACCTGTATACCACTGCTCCCTAAAATACCTTTCAGTATTTGAGGATAAGGACTCTTGTAAAATGAGCTTTGGGAGAACCTGTTGTCTACCATTATAATCTGTGCGGTGGCTTTACTGGCTGGACCCCTGGAAGATACCAGAATATTGCATGAGTACTGAAAGAGTTATGACTGGACTTAAAAATGGAAAAGAGAAGTACAGAGTTATTAATGGTACATGTAGAAAGTCAATATTCATTTGTCTAAATCCCCTTTGGTATAACAATTATTATCTGGTAAAAGGACAAACCCTGTGTAGCTGAATTTTATCCTTTAAATTAAGTATATGGGAAAAGTTTGTCAAACAAATTTAGAGTAGCTGAAAAATTTGAGCTGGTTCTGATTTAGTTGTCATTTTCCCAAGTAAGTTATTTTTTTAAACTCCATTTCTTTTTCACTGCATGTCTGATAATATTTCTTCGCATACAAAAGGCAGCACTGTATACTGTTCTTGGCGTCCTGAAATTTGCAGTTACAAGTTCAATTACCTTGGAACATTATTTCATTCTAAATTAGCTATCAGAGACAAGAAGATGCCCGTTTCCCAACCACTCAGTAAGACTAGCTGAGTGGACTACAAAACACAGTAAAAACAATAGTAATCTTGCATTAATTTACTCTTTCCTATATTAGTTTAGTGGTTTTTAATAAGTGGCTGTTAAATTGATCAGCCTTCTATATACTGTGGAGTCTGAAATAGTATGTGATGAACGAGGGAAACTTGAAATGGGGCAAATCAAATACCTTCTATAATTGAATTGACACAAGGCCAAATCCCACAATGTATTAGACTAGAGAAAACCTTGGTTTTCTACCAAGCTTCTAGAAGGAGCTTTGTCTACCATTTTTATTGCTGAACAGAGAAGATGAGATAGAAATAAGCAGTACTGAAATGCGTGGCTGGCAGTCACACATCAGCCAAACCCTTGTGCTGGCATTGACTAGCCCTCAGAATACCTGACTTTGCATTTTGACTCCAACAAATTAAATTACCTTAATATGATTCTGCCACTTGCTCTGAAAAAAACCCAAAAACTTTCAGGAAGTAAGTCCTTGAAATTGAAAGCTCCGAAACTAAAGCACTTTAGATTTACCAAAAGGCTGGGTATGGATTGGAATGTGAAATACTATGCTCTGAGAGATTCACTTAACTTTGTTAGCATGCTGCAGAGTCTTACATTAGGGAGATGATCTAGTGCTTTTTCAATCTCTTAAGTCTCACTAGGTTGTATTATAAATAAAAAAAGTAAAAAGAGTCTGATCAAAACACTGAAGTGAAACCAGAAGAAGTTATAGTAATGAACTGTTTTTCCTTATTGTAATGCAGTTGTGCATTTCTCTGCTTGTCTTGTGTTGGTCTCTTGCTGAGGTTCTTGTTGTCTTTGTTATGTGAATGGATTTGTCCAAAACTTCCTTTACAAACTTTTACTTTACAGACTTTCTTCACCTGTAGGTAAGGTGCTGTTTCATTCTTAAAACAGACCAAGACATCACCCCATTGCTGCATAAAGAAAGAAATTTCAGACATAGGGTATGACGTACCAGTGAAGGGTACCTGCTTACAGGACAATGTCAGGTACCTGAAATATGCCATACTTGTCTTAGAAAGTAGGTATTCACTGTGGGTTCTTTCATCTTTCTCTACTTGTTCAAAGCCTTCAGCCTTGGTTCTTGCTTCAGCAGTGAATGGGTGATTGCAATTGTTTCTCTCATCTGCCCTCAAATGGTTTTCCTTGAAAGTACTCTTCCAGTTGTCATCCACCATACCGACAGATTTTTCTTCCTCTTTAGTCACTTCATGGATGAAAAAATATTTTCGGTTTGATAAAAAATGGAAAGTGCTAAATTCCAGCTAACACTTTTGTTGTTGCTTCACATTCCTTCGATTTTTTTAGTGATGTCCTGTTGACTGCAATTAAAGAGGTTTTCCCCCTCATTAATTTACTCTTCGCACACAAAAATTACTGACTGATGTAGATGAGAGGACTGTAACGTTTCAGAGCTTGCTACTGGTACACCTACCTCCTCGTGTGAAGCACGGTGCAGCTCCCAGAGGCTGGGAACTATGTATTGCTCCAGCCTTTGCCCAGTGGAAAGATGAGTTTAGAAAAGGCACTTAGGTCTTGGGTTTCACTGTATTACACAGCAGGACTCTCCAGTTACTGCTGGGCTTTTAAAGACAACTCCTGTGATTTTGTTTCAAGTTCTGAATTAAAGCATTGTAATTAAATAAGACTACAAAAATTTTCTTGAGTTTAACTAATGAGGTATTCATGTCCTTTTGCCAGTTTGGCATCATAATAACACTCTAAATCAGAGAAATGTCTGAGTAAGCTTCAAATCCGCAGTCATAAGGCTCTGCAATAAGCTTGAATTTTTCTGGTTTTATCTTCTTAACTCAGTCATGCTTCTGTGAAACCTGACTATCTTGAATATTTTTCTTGCTTATCCACATTAGAAAATCATGTTTACTAATATAAATCCTGTACCTTTTCTTACCGTTTCTTTACACAAGTATGTGGATTAGGAAAAACTTTCCTTTTTGTGGAATGGTTAATTTTTTGTATGGTTGCCATAGGGTTTAATTTCATCAGTAGGAGAGAACTGTATTCCTCCTCCCGAAGCACATATGCGAAAGATAGTCTCAACCCTGCAATCTGTACTGAAATTAGTAACCTTGTTTATTTTAAAAAAAAGAATTCATTCATCAGTAGGGATGGCAGCATGATCCCTGAATCCAGGATTGCAGAATAAGGCTATAAATTATTTTACCCAATTTCTCTTTCTAGAATTGTATATGGTGCCTAACATTGGATTGTAGTATTGTAATATTTTGTTGTAAGTTGATCTAATTGAACAGGAATGTTACCAGTTGCTGATGAAAGGTAACCGCTGGGTCTCTTTGCGCAGATGAGTGTGTTTAAATTATGATAAGGTTGTTCAGTGCCGTGAAATATAGGTTGTGGTGAACTGGAATGTGGAAAACAGGGAAAGAGAAGAAAAGGAAAACAGAATACAGAGAGGCAGAAAAAGAATAAAAAAGAAAAGGTGAAAAGGTAGAAAGATAACAGGAAACAAACAAACAAAAAAAAAACAACAAAAGAAGAGAACTAGATGTGTGGGAAAATGAAATGGAGGCGTGAGACCAAAAGTCATTCAGAAGTGAGTAATGGAAAATCTAGGAGACAACTACTGTAAAAAGATGAAAGTAAGAAAGTGGAAGGAAAAAAGAATGTTAGTATATAAGGCTGAGAATAGGATTTTTTCTTCTTCCTGTTTCCTTTCCTGTTATCACCCCTATCTTCTAAAGGTTCCTCTTACTGTGTTGTGATATCTCCTGTTTCTTTTTTCTCTATGCTCCTTATATACTGTCTTCTAAGAACGCTCAAAGCTGTGTTTGATCAAGGCAGATAGCTGACAGCAGCTTTTTCACTGCACAGTTGAGCTGGGAAAACAGCTGATTTTTAAACCTTTTTTATTCAAATTCGAAGACTGTTTATATTCATAACAGAAATAGAAAAAGCTAGCATTGTCTGTCAGTCAAATAATGAAGAAATAGAATCCTCAGTCTTTTCACTGGAAAAAAAATGTTAATGCGTATTTTACTCTTCATGTTGCCAACTTTGACTTAAAACAGAAAAGGTTTTAATTGAAAATACGTGTAAGAGGAATCGATACTGCCTGGTCTGTTTCCTTGGGAAATGTAGTGCTTGCATTAAGCTCTTACTAATCCCAGTGACTACCTATATGACATTATAAATGATACTTTAGCAGCAAGATCTGGTCTAATGCCTTCCGGACCAGAAGAATCATGTGAAAGTAGGGAATGAGCTATCTGACTTAGGGGAAGACCTAAGGAAATTGTAAGACTGCTCTAGTTTTGAGGCTTGAAAGGAAAAAAAACCCCTCAAGGGCATCTTTGTTTTCTACGATCACGTTTCCTGGGCTGCATTAGGAGTGTCACAGCAAGTCAAGGGAGGGGATCCTTCCCCTCTGCTCAGCACTGCTGAGGCCACACCTGGAGGACTGTGACCAGTGCTGGGCTGCCCAGTACAAGAGAGACATGGACATATTGACATGGACAATCTGATTATTACCCCCTATTGGTGATACAGGTTGGCAGTGAAGAGGTTGCGGAGAGAAGTCCAAAAGCAATCAAAAGGGACTTCAGGGCACTGGGGAGGTTGGTTGAAGGATCGGGAGCACAGGTAGTATTTTCCTCAGTCCCGTCAGTGGCAGGGAAGGATACTGAAAGGACAAGGAAAACTCATCCGATGAACACGTGGCTCCGAGACTGGTGCCGCCGGTGGAACTTTGGGTTTTTTGATCATGGGGAGGTTTACACGGCACCGGGCCTGCTGGCGACGGAGGGAGTACAGCTGTCGCAAAGGGGGAAGAGGATTCTTGCCCATGAGTTGGCGGGCCTCATCGAGAGGGCTTTAAACTAGGCTCGAAGGGGGAAGGGGATATAACCAGGCTC
>WAAD01032580.1:1142-14917 GCA_013389945.1 Fregata magnificens | reverse complement strand
AGCGTGTCCAGAGAAGGGCAACGAGGCTGGTGAAGGGTCTAGAAAACAAGTCTTATGAGGAGCGGCTGAGAGAACTGGGGCTGTTTAGCTTGGAGAAGAGGAGGCTGAGGGGAGACCTTATCGCTCTCTACAACTACCTGAAAGGAGGTTGTAGTGAAGCAGGCCTTGGACTCTTCTCCCAAGAAACTGGCGATAGGACGAGAGGAAATGGCCTCAAGTTGTGTCAGGGGAGGTTTAGACTGGACATCAGGAAGAATTTCTTTACTGAAAGAGTGGTTAGGCATTGGAACAGGCTGCCCAGAGAGGTGGTGGAGTTGTCAACCCTGGAGGCGTTCAAAAAAGGTGTAGACGTGGCACTCCAGGGCCTAGTTTAGGAGTCATGGTGGTGTTAGTTGATGGTTGGACTTGATGATCTTAGAGGTCTTTTCCAACCTTAATGGTTCTATGATTCTGTGATACTGGAGAGAGTCCAGTGAAGGGCTTCTGAAGAGCGCTGGGACTGTTCAGCCTGGAGCAGAGAAGGCTCAGGGAGATCTTACCAATGTGTATAAACACCTGCAGGGAGGGTGCAAAGAGGACGGAGGCAGGCTCTTTCTAGTGGTGCCCAGTGACAGGACGAGAGGCAATGGGCACACACTGAAACACAGGAGGTTTCCTCTGAACATCACGAAACACTTTGTCACTGTGACGGTGACCAAACACTGGCACAGGTTGCCCAGGGAGGTGGTGGAGTCTCCATCTTGGAGATGTTCAGAAGCCATCAGGACATGGTCCTGGGCACCTGGCTCTGGGTGACCCTGCTTGAGCAGGGGTCTTGGACCAGATGGACCCCAGAGGTCCCTTCCAACCTCAACCACTCTGTGATTCCTGGGGATGAATATGCCATCTGCTGTGGCTTTAAGTAAAAGGTGTTAAATGTTTTACTGATCATTCAGATTAAAACTTAATTAAGAAACAGATGATGACCCTGACCTTGAGTCAGTTCTTATGTTAATTACAGTGTATTTTGTTTCTGTTTCAATCCAGAAAACCCATTGTAAACTTACTGAAGAGGCACACGATGAGCAGACAGTGAAAGTCATTGGTTTTCCTCATTAGATCTGAATGAGTGTTTGCACATAGACAACTGACTTGGAGGAATTTTTTAATATTCCTTCAGAATTATTTCAGCAAACCAAAATTAACAGTAAAATGCATATGAGAAAAGCAAACTGCTGTCAATATATGAGGAGCGATATTTATAATATATCAACCAAACCTCAACATTTAAGGCATAATTGACTGAAAATCAATCTGTGGGAAGTGGCATGGCACGAGGGACTTTTTAGATGGATATATCCCTTTTAAATTCCATGTATTTTCAGGAGAGTTTTCCCAGGTTGCTACTGCCTTACAGTCAATATTATGACTTTATCTTGAATGTTTTCTTACTTAAAAGAAATTGATTAGGGTAACCTAAATTTAATGCATTCTGAATAAATGATTGCATAGAAGTGACTATGGTTTTGAACAAATAGACTTTTTCCCTATTATTACTGTTTCTAAATATTTGTACTGATTACTGTTTCTAAATATTTGTACTGATCTAGTTCACAGGCTTTTGCTAAATGATTTCACCAAATCTGATTTATGTAAAATAACTCTTGAAAAAAATCTTGGTGTTCATTAAGCATTGCAGTGTTAGAATAATGCTTTCCTGAATCTATGATGGTACGATACTGTGCTGTGTATTTACCAACAGGTAGAAAAAATACACTCTTTGATTTCTTTCATCTCAAAAATTTGAGTTATCTAAAAAGTAGGCTAACTGCTACAAAGCCACAGGCTACACAACCATAAGAACTTGACTGCTTAGAGCTTATTAAATGATACTAGATTTTCAGTAGTATCAAGTGCCTGTTGGTGTAGAAAAGAATAATCTTTCTGCTTACAGACTGAAAAAATCTGTCATCAAAATTACACTTCCTTCTAAGCAAAATGTAGTAGTCAAATAGTTAAAAATTATATATTTATGGATTGGTATATAATCACTTATTGTTTCCATGGTGCTTGAAGCAGTTTTTAAAATTACTAGTGAGTATGCTATACTACATGGAGGCTTTCTGATTGTCTTGGCTGGGTTTTTTGTCTCAATACCTTCAGGGAAAAGAGCAGCAAACATCCAGTGGTGAGAAATAAAGAACCATTCCATTCCCAGAATGACTGTTGGTTGATGCCCTTCTGGTATTTGCAGAGCACAAGCACTTGGGTCCGTCTTTGTCAACCAGATAATGCTCACATGAGACCACATTGGGCATTGAGCTTACTTGGAGGGATCGGCGTTCTCTAGCACCTGGAGGTAACATACAAGAACCTTACTGCATTTTGTGTCGGATATGAAAGGAAGCAGCAGAATCTTTAGGTACATACATAATACATACATTCCAGAAACATACTGAAGTCAAGACATCTGCCATAAATTGGGATGTTAATCTGAGAATTTGTGACATGAATCAGAGGACATGAGTGAACAAGGGATGAAAAACACTTTAAAAAGAAATGGACAATTCTCCAGAGATTAGATTTGACATCCGAAAACTCTTGATTGTTTAACACAAGGGAAGAAATGAGAGACTATAACAGCTTAGGTTGCTGAATGTATAAAAAAGCCTATTTCTGTAATATCAGGTAATGTAAGTGTTATGGCATGATTGAGTGAAAATCAGGCTTGGGAGTCTAGATGGTTCAAGGGTCTTTTAGGTTGAAAGTGATACTGATGAGTCCTGATGATACAGACGGCCACACTATTATTTTCTGGTGCATGTTCATTTATTAGTTATATAAAATTTAGTAGGAAATGAACGACCTAGTTTAATACCTGGTAGATAGCTTGATATTGCTATTATGAAAAGCACTGTCAGCATTGATGGTGGCTTCAGGGGAAAAAACAAAGATATAAATAAATGCTAATGATAACTACCTCTCCTCCTGCTCTTAGGTGCTGACCCTCCAACAGTCCCCCCTACTTCTCTCATGAGAAATGAGATCTTCCATCATTGTGTAGGGTCAGGAAAGTAAAAGTTAAAAGTCAAGTTTTCTTCTGCCTTTGGCAGAATAGCAAACTATGATGGCTTCCATAGCACACTAATTGTCTGAGTCGTGAACTACAAAAAATCGTGTGCTGTTATTGCAGGCTACGACCGCTCTTCGATGCACTCTGAATGCTAGAAGAGCCTATGGTCAGAAGAGCTGATCTGGTGTCCTTCGGGTCACAGTGCCTGTTTAACAGGAGATGAACCTTGGGTTCAAGTACTTTGGACAGGTGGAGCTTAGTAGCAGCTGGACTGTAAATGATAGTTGCTGGCCTGCTGCATTCCTGTAGTCTTGAATTATCAGTCTTATGTTAATGATTCTGCTCTGATTTTTAGTGGTGACATACACAGCAATGTGTAGATGCTTACGTGACGAAATGTCAGCTTCTCTAGTTCCTCAGAAGGAAGATATGGTTTTCTGTAAAATGCCAGGAATGGACCCAAGTCGCTGAACACTTGTGAGATGAAAAGCAGTGTTCACCAGGAAAAGTTCTATTGCACACCTTGAAGTACTTTGCTTTCCTATTAATTTCCTGTTTTCTTTCATATTAAGAGGAGGGGTTGTAGTGCTTTTTCTCCTCAGAACATAGCTAGACATTCTCGCAGAAATTGAATTTGATGGAGTTACCAGAACCTAAGAACCTGATCCATGCTTTCTGTGACATGTTTTTTACTAGACAGTGATAAATAAAATCAGTTATTTTATGGACTTTACTGAGCAAATTCCCCCATGTGTTTCACTGAGGCATACACCATTTGTGTTCATGTGTAAATCTAAAACACACACAGGAATGTAGAGCATAGCAGAGAGGAGTATTTTAGCTTGTGATTGCAATCATGAATGTGTGTAATTTTTCTGTTAAAATTATCTACTGATAGTTTTAAAACCGCTGAGAATGCAAGATTGAGTGTGGAGGGAATCAAGATGAATTTATTCCTATGTTATTATTAAATAAGTCAACCAGAAATCCGCTCACTTTACACCTGATTAATATGCCGTGCACTGTGACTAAGGGTGCTTATTTAACCACACCTGTTTTCACTAGGAGAGGATGACTCATTTATACTGAAATTTGACTTTTCCAAGCTAATCACAATTGTCTGTTCACTAGAAAAATACATGGGTTATGTGCATTTTTAGTATGTATTTCCTGGATCTTTTGAGTGTCACATGGTAGAAAAAGTATTGACGATAGCTTAAAGCTCCAAATGCGATTTACATAATCCTTCTGTGACCGGGCACCATGGCAAAGCGATCGGGATTTGGAGCATCTACATGAGAGGCCTGCATTTAAATTCCTGTGGTGGCCAGTTGCATGTGTAGGTGCACAGGCATTTTGAGAATTTTGTGACTTTCCATGTATAAATGCAGACACTGAATTTTTCAGCCCTTTGCACCTGATGCTTCCCCAGTGAGCCAGGGTAACAGAACACAGCACCCGGTTTTTGCAGTAACTTAATGGGAGATATTTCAGACTTCTGTCGCAGTTGAAAATGGCCCAGCTGGGACTTCTGGGCTTGGTTTTTGTCTGTCCTCTCCAGCATCTCTGCGCGTAGTTCAGGGGAATCGAGCTGGCATCAGCTCAGCCTGCTGCAGTGTTTTCCCTTGTATTGCCAGATTGGCTGCACTGACATACACTGTACTGACCGCAAGCCAGTGTAGGGGGAGTGTTGTGTTCCCAGTGACGGTTGTTATACCAACAGCAACGTTAATGAAAACTCAGCCTTGCCCTATGAATACATAGTTAAGTTTTTCATCAGTCCCAGGGGGTAAGATAAACATATGAATTGAAAAGATTCAGTGTTTGAAAATAATCTAACGTTCTTCTCAAGCACTTTTTCTTTTCTCTTTCTCTGAAGCCTTAATCTCTGAGAAGAGCAATGCATGGTTTCCATCTAGCCTGATAAAGTAAGATTTTTATGGCAAGGCTTTCCATAGTATCATAGTATCTTGCTGACGCGCAATGTCCAGTTTATGTTGGCGCTAAGCCTGGATTCTGCAGTCTCTTTATCACAATTTGAGTCTGGGAAATTGCAGATCAGAGAGGCTGGACCTGTCACTGCATTTGAAAGGCTGTTTTCTAAGTGTGATTTTATCTTGTTTGGGAGGTTTTTGTTCACAATCTCGTTAAAATATTCATGAATTCTTTCTCTTGACTAGAATCATTAAGAAGATGCTTGATGCCCAGTGGCATAGCTCTGCACTTCCCTTCTTGCTGGAGCTTTTATTATTCCACATGTTCCTAATCTGATAATTGTTTTACTTCTGTAAATTAGTAGTTTTAAATACCATTACTGAGAAAGGTCAAACTGCAGTATCAAAGAAGAAAACTTCATTATAAGTGTGCTGAAAATTCTAGGAAATACTTATACCTTTGTTGTCTTGTTTTTCTTGGAATTATGATATCTGTTATTTGGTAGTAAACACGGAGTTTTAAAAGCCTGCTTGGCTTTCCTGGCTCATATTTCACCAAAGCTGATAAACAAAACCTCCCTGCTTCAGCATGTGCAGAATTGAGCCAAAAAACAAATTATGACAAAGAAGGTGGAATTTCCAAACCTAAGATTTAATTTCTTTTCATTTATTAGCTTTCTAATTTGTATAAACAAAAGTATTTTGCTTTGAGCAAGGCAGAGAAATAAAAGCCACTCCTCACTAATGCCATCTTCTGGAGGACACCATAGAAGTATGCTATTTTGTATTCTAGATGTTGTGTTTTAGCTACACAAGTAAGTTGCAACATTCAAGTGAGGAGGTGGTTTCTTACCTGAGATGGCACTAAAAATCGTCATGATGAACCTTCCAAGATTTGTGTGCAGATGTTCTGCAGCATGGAATAGAACTGGAATGTTTTAGGATTTCTTGTACGTGAGATGTAACATGTCCTTAAGGCTTATTGTAAGTAGGGCTGAGCTTAGTACAGTACTGAAACATATATAAGAAAGCTTCTTTAATTACTTCCAGTTTACTCTTAGAAAAACAGTTTGCAGAATCAGCCTATAACTTGGAACATGCATTTGGAAATACCTGCTCCTCCTTTTACAATGCAAAAGAGTTTATTTAATAAGTATATGGATTTAGGGTATAGTTTTATTGCCTATAGAGTGTCTTGTCATTGTCCTTGCCAAACTGGATTCTACATAGACTGTTAAAATTTGTTTCAATTACTGAAAATTTAAAATATTAAAATAGATTTCAAGGCTGAATGAAAACATCCATGTAACCTATAGTTTTGTGAACTGGTGGTAAAATTATCCTGTTAGTTTAGTCAGACTATTCTAAAGCCTCTGAAGTTCCTTTAGTATTCTTTATCTTGTACCCATTATTCAGTAGTTATATCCAGGACTTCGTGGTTTGTTTACAGTACTATAATTCATTATTTGTGTTTACTGCTGTGTTATGAATTCTAATATAACGTATTATTTTCAAAAGTACGTAAGTGATATAGGATCCTGTTGCCTTTTTTCCCTGTATTTTTTATAGAACTTTAAAGTCACTCAGATACCTTTTAAAATACCACATCAGTTATAAAAACTACACAATAGTCAGTTCTTCAGTGTCATCTCCTATTAAGTTTGTTAATTTTCTTATTGAAGTAGGCTGAGTAGATGAGTTTCATACACGTTTATGTTGTTTCAGCTAGTGCAGTCTGATGCAGATAGCAGGATTACTGTGCTAAAGTAAACAAATTGCTTGTGTCCTTACAAATGAAGGGGATCTCAAGAAATATAGATATCTTTGTGCCTCAGTGATATGAATGTGAATTTCTGCAGATTTGAAAACTAGTCTGAACCGTTAGGCAGTTCTCCGTGCCTCATTCATTGCAAGTAATGTGAGCAACAAGACTAATGAGATCTGACTGGTAATGGCTACTGTCAGTGTCTTTTGCAAAAGAAGAAGGATCTGTTGTGATTTTATATCCTTCTTTGCTCTAATGAATTTTTACTAGGATTCTTGAATGGCACTTAGCATATTCTGTCATGGCCCACACTTTCTGCAGTGTATCCTACAATATGTAGGATTAAAAAGGGTGCCCTTGTTGCATACGGTTTTAGGATGCTATATAAATTGACTTGGTGAACACACTGGTGGCCTTAATTTCCTGTTTCACTGGGATTATGAGCTTCCAGGGAAGCAAGGATACTGGCTGCTTGTCTTGTATTCTGTACTTCCATTTCCAATGGGACATAGCCGTGCTTGCCACCTAGAAAGGAGCTCTGTGAGTAGAGCCCCATGCTGACACCAATGTGTCAGTCTTGCAACAGGAACAGCTACTTAGAGCTGGGCCAAATGAGGGTTGGAAGTGTCAGAGCAGGTAGCTGTCTTGTCCCTCATTGCTGCAGGGTTCCTGTGCATGGCTTACTTAAACATCTTCTTAAAACATTACCCGGTCCAGTGAAGTACTTGTCATAGCTATTAATTGCTCTGCTGCACTACACAGAGTCTCTCGAGCCCCATGGGAGATGGCAGGCTTCTAAAATCCCTGTAAAAACAGGAAATATCAAAACAAGGGGTTCTGTATGCTCACTTGGATGGGCATTTTTAGGAACCCAGGTGTCACAAGGAGTTAGGTTTGATTTTGTTCTGCTTTAGGGAGCTGGGGAGCCTGTCTTTGCTCCTCATGAGTGGCTTAGTAGAAATACTTGAAATTACTTACATGAGCGGCAAGAACAGGTTTTGCCTTATGCTTTTGTGTTCACACTGTGTCTCTGAGAATCCTGTCACATTCATTAACATTCATCTATACCCTATGGTTTTTGTGCCTTCACCTCACTGTACAAACAGGTCCTAAGAGCTTTTTCTCCATGTTTTATTAACAAAGGGAGGAAAACAAATAGTAAAAGAGAAAACTAATACTTCACAAAAGCTTACTTTTACCAACTGTTAGAGAAAATTATGTATTATAATTTGGTAAAATGGGGCATATCTGGCAAATAATATGTTGCAACAAGCATAGGTAGTTGTCACCTACCCTGTTAGATTAATGTATATATATATAGCAGTCTGTGTTAGAACATACAAGCCTGAGCCAATAGTTAATGCCAGTCTTTCTTAAAACTCTCCAAACAAATAGATGCACCAAGCTAGACCTTTCCTTCCTTGCTGACTGAGGTAGGGAGTAGTCACATTGTGTATGATGGGCGGGTCTAGTGAAATTGGACTCTTGCCCTAGTAGCTATGGTAATTCATATTAGTAAAAAGAAGAAATTAATGACATCATGGCTCCATGTGCTATGACTTTGTTGTGGTTCAAAACTTTGCCTTAATTAATTCTCAGAAGTGGAGGAGGAAGGAGGTGGCGAAGAGGACAGGAAAGGAAGAGATGGAACAGGGAGTGTTCCAGGCTAGTCCAGATAGCAGTTGTTAGAGCACTTTTCTGAGAGGTGGATAGCCCAGATTCTGCTTTTTTCTTGAATTTTATTATTATGTAGCAAAATAGTATAAAGCAGCTTGCGGGATAGATATTAACAGGTATCCAGTGAATAGTTTGGTAATAATATAGACATAAATAAGTTTAATCTTTGTTACTATAGAAACACATTTTGTATGTATGTGAAAAATACCTCAACTTCCTGCTTTTATTATAATGTGCTAGATGCCACGTCTTCCATGTTACTTATGTAAGCATAAAAGTTAATGAGTAAATGTGTAAACTGTAAATAAGACTTTGCAGGTGTGTGACAAACTTTGAAAATTAGTCCATATTTATTTAGATACATAAACAAGGACTTCAGATTTTACATTTACTTTAAAACATTTGTGACTGTTTTTGGTATTAATTCAGTTAAATTTGGAAAGTTAAAGGCTTACCCCTTTTTAATCTACAGTTCAACATTTGAATAATTTTGTACATAAAATTTTAAATGATCTCATTAATTTCAGTGAGATATTGTGGCCTGTCTTGAGGGATGTTTCACTGGCTCGGATTGCTTTGTACATGTTAACAGCAAGTGACTTGCCATTTAGACACCATTCAATTAGTACAATTAAAGTGAAAGTAACTTTCCCAGAATGCTGTTTTGAACCTCCACTATGAATTTGCCAACAACTGATACAGCCGTCCAGTTGGAAAGGACAGATGAGTATTTAAGTCTTCTGCTAATCATGGCATTTTACCTAGCTAAGTAAAGATAATGAAACTTCTTATCCTTGGTCTCTCTTCCCTACATCTCTCCTTAAAGAAAAACACATATTAACAAGTTTATGCAAGCTGGAAGGACTTAAACTGTGCTGTTAAATTAAGAGGTAAAGGCGATGATGTAGGAGAAAATCTGGGGTGATGTGATTTTGTGGAGGATTTAATTCTCAGGGAAACATTGGCCCTTTTAAAACGTCTATCATACAGCTGAGAGTAAGGCTGACAAATTGAGAAGATTAGTAATCTAATGACTCTGTTTTCCCAACATCAAGAAAAATTATCAGCTGAGACATTCAAAAGACTAACCCTGAAATCCTTTGCTGATGATGTCAATAGAAAATTGAAACCTCTTCAAATTCCTTGCATCCTCAGATTCTTTAATGGAGGCTGCATTCATTCGTTGTGACTACTTTCACCTCTAGGTAGCTCTCCAAAGTAAGGGAGCTCACTGACGATCACACTTACGTAGAGTTTTCTCAGTTAGGATATTTCACTTTTTTAGACATCCCAATAAACTTACTTTTTCATAAGCAGATCCATTGTTGCAAATTTTGTAGGAACGGCTGGCTTGAAGAGTGGACACCATTATTAAAGCTGATGGAATAGTTTTCAAATAGATGATGAAAAGTGATAAAATTGCTTTGAAAAATGTGATATGAGAGAAAGTTCTCTGTCTTTCTACAAACTCTAGCTGCAGGAAAATGTCTGATAGACCTTCATCCAAAGCTTACTGAAATCAATGGGAATCTAACAGGCTTTGGCCACATTCTCCCTTTGGTATAAGTTGGTACACAAATCCAAATTCATTTCTGACTTGACTTTACAAAATTTGTATACTGGATCTATCATAGGTGACTATTTAAGTCTCTGTTTTAGTGTTGTTTGTTTAAAACATTCTGCAAGCTATTCCTTGCAAGAAAGAAAGGGAAATATTTGTGATATATTGAGCTAGTTTTTTTAAATCACACTACATAAATAACATCACAAAATATAAAACCAAAAACAGTAAAGAGGAAGAAATAGAAGTTATATCCATAGCAATGGAGATAGCTTTAGGTGGAACTTGTGATGAGTTCTCAATGAAGAGAAATCACCTCTGAATACAAGGACATGCACAACTTTGACTGGCTCCAGTGTGGCAAGGAACAAGCTATGAACCTGTCTCTGGTTGTCACTTACAACTTTTGTCAGACTGATTAAATGTTTCCATGAGCTCAGGTCTGCTGCTGACTCACTCTGCTGTAACTGTTACGTGTCACTGGAAGCTGCACAGATCATCTGGGAATCTGCACTGACAGTTCTCTTCTTTTGAAAGTTGCATCTGGTTTGCATAATATATTTAGTTCCTTTGCTGGTGATCAGTTTATTTAAATTATTTAGTATTACCGCTTTTAACATGAAAGATTAGTTTCTTTGTCAAAAAAGTATGGAAATAGTCTGTGACTGCTTCTACCAAAATCACAACCTCAGCCAGAATATTTTTCTAAAAGGTTGGTCAGCTTATGTCACTTAAAGTTCAGCTTAGTGGGGTACAACACACCAGGGCAGAGAGTTTTGTCTTACACCTGTAGGTGCCTGCAAATCAGAAAACCAGCAAAGAGCCTAGTGCATTTTTTCATACCGTTTCATAGAAAGCATGTGAGAGTTAGAGTTTACTGGGGAGAGCGGTGACACTGACCATGCCAGGGTGTTTCCTCAAAGCACAGAATCCTAGGAGACTTGTGGCTGGCAGACAGCTCTGGAGGTCCTCCATCGACCCCTGCTCAGGCAGGGTCAGCGACAGCAGGCTACCTAGGGCCGTGTCCAGTCAGGAGGTGTATATCTCGAAGAATGGAGATCCACAGCCTTTCTGGGCAACCAATGCCACTGATTCACCACCCTCCCAGTAAAAAAGCTTTTTCTTCTTGAAGCAAGAATGGGAAGACAGAGATATATTGACTAACCCTGTTAGTTTCCATCCAGAATTGGAAAAAATAATCAATTCAAATTGTTTTAGCTGTTCAATTTTGTTCTGTCTCAGGTCATCACTTTTCATAGGTGCACTTTTCTGTCACTAAGTGTCAAGAGAGTTTATACCAAGCAGCTCTTCATGTTGGGAGGATGGAGGACATAGCATGACAGATTGGTTAAAGAGAATAAAATAATTCCTATGAGGGTTATTGTTGAAATACAACTCAAGTCCTTTTAGGTTTTGTTAATGCAAGTGAAAATATAACTCTGTATTATATGACTGTACATATTCTTCACAGGGATGAGGCAGTCAATGGATTAGCAGCACCTTGCCTCTGAGAAGACTAGACTCCCAGGGTTTGCTCAGTTTGTAAGAACATTCATAATCTCCATTCTATAATGCACAATATAAGGAGACACACTGCCTGTGCAAGGGTTCTAGTCCCTGTTTTACATCTCTTCTTCTTGTGCTGCATCTGCTTGCTTTTGTTACAGCTGCCTTCCCTCCCTGAGTGATAGTGATAGTGACAGGAAGCATTGCGTCAGTAACTCCTGCTCCATAGCATTGGTCTAGCTTATTTTATGGAATTTACAGTCCATTTGCTGGAGATCCATGGTGAGATACCTTGCCAGCCCCTTTGACAGCAGGCATGAAGTTGGCTGCATAACACGATGCTTTTGCAGCAGCAATCAGTAGTAATTTTTGATACTGCTCAGCAACTCCCACAATGGGGTTGAAGGTTACCCATCAAAGCCATGTGATCGAGAGTCTTTGAAGTCAGTTGTAGTTTCTGGGTTTTGCTTTATAGGCCTGCAGAAAATTGACTGTATAAAGGACATGAGCCTATATCCATCTTTTGTCAGTATTGTGTTAAATTTGTCATGATCTTCTTTGAAATTATTTTGAAGTTCATGAAGATTTGATTTTTTTTGTTCCTCTCTTCTAAAATGCAGTATTCACATAGGGGGTAAAAAAGGAACATTTTTCTTACTCTATTCCAAGACTGAACACAGAAAACATCAGACATCTCACAAGAGAGATGGATTTTGCGGTAACTCTGTCATTATTTTTCAGCTCCCATATATACATATAACTTGATCTGACTTTAACTAACTAATGGAGTTACTGGCTGAATCCAGAAAAACTCTGAAAATTTTGAGGTTCAGTAATCATCGCGCATAGGGTGAAACAGTTCTGAATGACCCTCCTCTTTTCATTCTGTCTTTATTTAGAGGGCATCTCTGAAGTTGGTGGGAAAATGCCTCACTATCTCAAAACTGGGTGTCTCATCCTTTTCTATACATTACTTTTTCTCTGTTTTCTCTTCAATGCCAAAATTTATTCTTCATAGATTTTACAAAACAACAAGTGTCAGCTTTTTTAGGTTACAATACAGAAGCTTCCTGCCCCTGCGTTGGAAACTCATCCTCTAGTTAGAAATGGCTTCAGAACCTGGTGAGCAGTTGACAAAAATAAGAGTTTGTTACAAAAACTAAGTAATGATGAATGTATTTACAGGACACCAATGTGTTTGTTCTGCTTCTTGTCGGTGTAACACAGGCGGTTACACTACTAATTCAGCTCTTACTTGTGTGAAGAATAAGCTTAGTGAGAACGACTAGATCCCTGTTATGTAAATACTCACAAATGATATTGAACTGACTGGAGAGGAAAATGGGTTTTGGGAGGAATGTATGTTTTTTTCTTAAATAATGCATTTTCTTAAACTCAACTAGTAAAGGTTTGTTATCAGTGCCCATCTTAGTTTACTTTGTGCAAATATCTGAGATGATACCAAACGTCAGATTATACTGCACGGTTTAAAAGGGAAGGTCTTCTATGTGACCTGAATTTTGAGCTGATAGTTATGGATAAAGGCACTCGGGCAATTCCCAGCATCTCCAAAGCAAACTGTTGATACTGTTGCTGCCCTGGGGGTAGAATCAGCCCAACGCTGGAATATTAAAATTGGTGGTAGTGTTGATAGGTTTAGGGGAATATTCCTGAGGAGTGAAAGTAACGCAAGATAGCTTTGGAGTTTAACTGTTTGTGTTTTAGCAAAGGCTTTGTGGAACTCATGGGGGAAGAATGATAGTGTCCATTACCCAGGAGATTAATGCTGTGCAGAAACACCAGAGCTAGAGATGGGTAACCAGCAGAGCAGGATGTGACTGTCTTGGCAGAGTGCAAAATAGTGTAGCTGCCTTGCTTCGTGTACTTGAGGGAGCTGACAGAGAGAAAGCCCAAACGTCTCTTCACATTGCATTGCCTCATGATCTGGTGACCTTTGGCCTTGCACAATGGTTTTTGTAAATACTTTTGTTGTGGTTTAACCCCAGCCAGCAACTAAGCACCACACAGCCGCTCACTCACTCCCTGCTGGTGGGATGGGGGAGAGAATCAGAAGGGTAAAAGTGAGAAAAGTCGTGGGTTGAGATAAAGACAGTTTAATAGGTAAAGCAAAAGCTGCACGCTCAAGCAAAGCAAATCAAGGAATTCATTCACTCCGTCCCATCAGCAGGCAGGTGTTCAGCCACCTCTAGGAAAGCAGGGCTCCATCATGTGTAACAGTGACTTGGGAAGACAAACGCCATCACTCCGAATGCCCCCCCC
>WAAD01032576.1:102108-170288 GCA_013389945.1 Fregata magnificens | reverse complement strand
GGGTCGGCGGCACTCGGGGTCAGGGCTCGCTCCCCTTCCTGCCCGCCCTGGGCTCCGGCTTCCTAAAGGTCCCGGGCAATTCGCCCTGGAAATGGCAAAAAGGAGAGGGGAGGGCGAACCGTTGAAGGTCTGAGGAGAGGGCGAAGCCCGCCGGCCCGCCGCCCGGCTGGCGGCCGCTCTGCCGCTCGTTCGCCGCCCCTCTCCCTCTGGAGAGGATGCTGGAGTGGAGGGCTAATTAACGTGGTGAAATAGCCGCGCCTGTGTTTCCTGACTGAGCGGATCACAAGCGAGGGGGGTAGAAAGAATAGCGTATTAATGAGAGTATAGAGATGGTGCCCCTTGTGTCCTGGGCAGCTCACCGAGGTAGCAATGGTGTGCCGGCAGCGAGGCACGCTGCTGTTGGATTCCCCTGTGGTGAGGAGGACAGGATCAAGATGGATGGTGGAGGTTGGCTGGAAGTAGAGGTAGTGAAAGGAAAGGATGACATTGAGGCTAGTAGGAGAAAATAGGCCAGGGAATGAGCCTGGTGGGTGTTTCAAAGGGAAACGGCTGTAGATGTAATGAAGGGGAGGGAGAAACCTTGACCGATTGTGCTACAGAAGCGTTGGGACTCCTACGTGCTAAGGGGTATGAGCAAAGCGGTTGCTCGGAGCATCAGAAATAATGCAAGATGTTCCTCCAAAGATCAAGGAAAGAAAACCTTTGAATAGCCAGGGAAAGGAAAGACTTAAAAGTGGCACTTTTCAAAGTGCCCTTTTTTTTTTTCCCAAATAGAAACGGCCAATCAAGATACATGGAGAGAGAATACAAAACCTCATTACACTGAAGCCCAATTTTAAGAAAATGTTTGATAAATGCTTTTTGGTTTTCCCCATGCTTTCACAAAATTTAGATGTCATTCCTTCATGAATAGCTTATATTACATTGTACAGCAGGGGCTATTGAATTAACCTGGAATTTCTTAGGTTGAAACCAATCATTTGTGAATAAACTAAACTGGAAAATACAGTTCAGGAAATGACTAAACTGAAATAGTGGGATCATATGTAATAAGGACATCATGATTTCATATTTTAAGGTTTCAAAAGAGAAACAGAAAAAAAATACATCAAGGTTTCAGGATGTTGATTCTGATCACTGCTTCCTAACAAGAGTGAGAATTTCTTCGTTTCGTCATCATTTAGACCATTCAGTAGGCCTGATTCTCCACTCCTACGCCAATTTGACATCAGTAAAACACAACTGATTGATTGCTGAATTTACAAGATGGATCTGATGTAAGAGATTGCAATAACCAGCCTCATTTACTCAATGTGGTGAGTCTTTGCAGGTGAATATGTCTGAGACTAAAAAGAAGAAGAGGGTCAAGGATACGTGCAGCGTGTAAGTAGAGACAACAGGGACTGGAAGGAGTCTGGCAGTCACAGGGGGCTGGAATTCAGTACAGGCTGGTTTGCCTTTTTTCAGGCAGTTTTATTACTGCTTGCCCTAGGTTGCACGATGCTGAGGTGAGACCGATAGCATTCCTCCAACAGGCTAATGTAAACCTCCTGTCACATATACAGGCAGTTCCACTGGGCTTTGTCTTCAGCGGCACAGGGCCTTGTTTTGGTTTTGTGAGGTTTTTCACAGTGAAAGCTCAATTAATGTGGTGGCTACACGCCTGTAAAATCAGACAAGCTGCAGCTAGGTTGCTAGGGGAGGTCAGCACTGTGCTGCTGCTTTTGGTTGGCCTCACCTGGCTTACCTCACAATAAAAGTGCAGTGCCCTGCGTCCACATCGGTTTTAAAACAAGATAGCTAATACGTATTAGCTATGCCGCAGCAAAACACACCTCATCCGTCGGTCATAGCCTGAATGTATTTGTCTAGGAAGGGTGACAGCAACAGCCTCATGTATCTGTTTGAGAGGTTGCTCATGGCGTGTATGCATCCAAATCAGACCAGACAACATTCCTCTTTGCTAAATCCAAGCTTAATCTAGTGTAGAAAGAAAATGGTAGATAATATTTGTTTTTACAGAAGTCTTACCTGCTTACATTAGAAACAACCTTATTTATTAGTAGTATTATTTATTTATTTATTTATTAGTAGTAGTATAAGATACTAAATGTGTAAGCCATCTGAAAAGTATGGAGTATATAAACACATATGAAATTGTTAGTCTACAGTATTTGAGAAGGGATATGTTTTTCAAAAGATGAATCATTACGGTTCACCTGTTTCAAAAATTAGGCTAATACTTAATGTAAATTATTTTGCACCTTTCCAAAGAGATGTCTTTGAAATGCAAAGTAGCGAAAATGTTGGGATGTTTCAAAGTGCATGAGGCTTAAATAATGACTTTGGACCAGCCTTTGGCAGTGTGTCCGTTCTCCCTAGTAATTCCCAAACCCACTGGTCAAATCTGAATTAAAGGGGTAGATATCTGCAGAATTACACGTTTTCGTAAGTGTCATGAAACTAGGGCTAGCTACTGGAGAGTAACCTTACCTGTACTCCCTGTACAGCAAAAGCTGCAGTGTGAGCTCACCCTTTATTAGTCACAGGACAATCCACATGGATGAGAGTGGCTTTTTCCCCTCAGGGTGGAAAAAGCTTCAGTCAAAATTCACACTTCATTAGACACTGGATAATCTGAGCATGAGGCTCAAATCCATAGGCCTCATTAGTTCCCTTTCATTATTAAATTATTAACAGTTTCCCTGACAAAGCAGAACAAAGCAGCTGCCTTTGGACAGATATAGAGGAGTACAATTTATACTGAAGCTTATGCAGGGCATTCAGATATTCCATTTCTTAATAGTCTCAGTGCTCGCATTTGAACATTCTGTACATTTCCACCATCAGAGTAGCTAACTCAGGTTTCTGGGCTGATGCAGAAACTGCTGCAAATGTCCAAAGGAATCACATACAGTCTCTTTTCTGAGGTCAAAGCTCAAATAGAGTTAAGATTTGCCAGGGATCTCAAGGGCAACAAGAAGAGCTTCTACCACAACTCCAAGAGTAAAAGGCTGAAAAAGGAAAATGTCAGCTCCTTCCCGAATGGGGCAAACGGTCTAGTAACAATGGAAATAGATAAGGCTGTGGTACCCAGAGCCATCTTTGCCTCAGACCTACCAGCAGAGTCTCCCAGGTCTCTGTCCCTAGGATTCAAGGAGGAGAACAACCAGCAATGGGTGAGGATCAAGTCAGGGATTACGTGGGATAACTTGACCCATAAATGTGTGGGACCACCTGAGCTGCATCTAGGGGTGCTGAGGAAGCTGGCTGGTGTCACTGCAAGGCCACACTTTCATCTTTGAAAGGTCATGGAGACTGGGAGAGGTCCCCAATGACTGGAGAAAGGCAAATGTTGTGCCCATCTTGAAAAAAAAGCCCAAAGGGAAACTGTTGGCTGATCAGCCTCACTGCAGTCCCTGTGGAAATCCATGTCCTCTTGGAACGCTTTTCTGGGCACAGGAAGGAAAAGGTGATGGGGAACAGCCAGCACGCATTTGCCAAGGGTGAATCATGCCTCGCCAACCTGATTGCCTTCTGTAATAAAAGGACTGGATTTGTAGATGAAGGAGGAGCAGTGGATATCCTTTACCTTGACTTTTGCAAGGCTTTTGACACTGTCTGCCACAATCTTGTATCCAAATTAAGACATTATGGTCTGGATGGATGGACAACCACATGGGTAAAAAACTGTTTGGATGATAGGGCTCGGAGGACAGTGGTTAACAGGCTGTACTGTGTCTGGAGGCCAGTAAGAAGTGGAGTACCGTAGGGGTCTATCCTGGGACCTGACCTGTTTAACATCTTTATCAATGCCTAGAGGAGAGGACAGAGTGCCCTCTCATCAAGTTTGCAGATGACAGCAAATTGGTGGGACTAGTCAATATGGTCAAGGGTAGAGCTGCCATTCAGAGGAGCTGGGGCTGGAGGAGTGGGATGACCAGAACCTCATGAAATTCAACAGGACAAATGGTATCTGGGACAGACTAACACCCTGCAGGGTACTGGGGTGGGGAGCAGTTCTGCGGTGAAGGGCCTGGGGTCCTGGGGGACAGCTGGGTAAGCCCAAGCCAGCGATGAAGTCTAACAGCACCCTGGGCTGTGTGAGCAGGAGCACAGCCAGGAGATGGGGGAAGCAATTACCATCCTTTACTCAGCACTCAGACCACATCTAGAATACCATGCTTTTCCACCACTGCATCATTGCTCCACCGTGCTGCAGGTCTTTCCAAAAGCTCTCTCCTCCCTCCAGGAAGGAAGAAGGGCACAAACACCCACCCACAGCCTGTACAAGGGGAGGAGAGAGACAAAGCAAGGCCAGGGGTGCTTTAGGGCTGTGGAGGAAGAAGGTGTGTGCTTCCTGCTATGGGTGGAGAGCAGCGTTTCCCGCTGGTGCCAAGGATAATTAGAGAGTTGCTGCCCACTGTGAAGGAAGCACGTATCGCATCCCCTAACTCCTCACTTGCTTTTTAGTCAAAGCAACCAATCCAGCTGGTGACACAAATAGCAGAGGCAGCGATGCAGGGGACAGGGGACCTCTGTACTGACAGGAAACCTGGGTTGTGGCCCAGCCTGACTTACTTACCCCAGGCAAGGGGGACAAAAATATCAGACTGAGACCCAATGTGCAGCCTCTCCAAGTCCTGGTTAGCACAGAAGCAGTGCAGAAACTTCGCCTTTCCTATGATACCTTTGTCCCACATCTAGTTCTGGAGAGCTGACAACACAGTTCACAAGCTCCTGCTTGACTCCGAAAGGAACAGGACATTAAAAGAAAATCAGGCATAGAAATGATGAATGAAGTCAGGTATGATGTGGCCTCCTAACGCCTCAGTTCGAAACAATAAAAATGCGTGAATCTGGAGGGGAACGTAGAGGCACAAGGTCTGCGGACATGCCATTAGTGTTTTAGGTGATAAACTAATTAAACATAGTAAAGTTAGGAGTGGTTCTAAGGCTGGTGATTTGCATTCCTTTTCACTTATGGTTTTGGGCTTGGCCCAAGTTATTTAGGGATTCCCAGTAACTCTTCTAGGAAGGCTGGGGTAGGAAAAAGTGAGTCAGTTTCAGAAGAAAAATTTCCTTAGTGCTAACCTGTTTATAGCAGTCATGAATTTAATTCAGAAGTGCTCTCTGTCTTTGTCTGTTCTGAGAAAGGTTGGGAGGCCTTTGTGTAGGACAAAGTGCCAGGTTTCCTCATGCAGGTGTCATGCTGGCTGGGGAAGACTTTGCATGAACCAGATTCTCAAAATCCCCCATCACCTTGGCAGGATAGAAGAATAAAGAATGTAGCATTGACCTGGGAGGAAGAAGGGAAGGTAGGGTTTAGAAAAATTGTCCTTCTGAGGAACAAATCTGTGGTGAGAGACTCTCTGAGAATAAATGGTAGGAAGGATTCTTTCAATTTTTCTATTAAATACAGGGTTTGAATACACTAAATGGTAGGAAGTGTAGGAAATCAGTCATATGTTTGCTGCCACAGGAAAACAGTACACAATTAATTTGTGTTAAAATCAAAATTAGAATTCTGATCATGTGACAGATTACTCAACCCTGGTGTTTGCTACTGAAGCATAAGTGCTAATGGCTAGGATATGACCTATATTCCACCGTGCCACTTTAATAGATGAAATAAGACCGTCATGTCCTAAAAAGCAAGTATTTAAAAGCTTTTTACAGTATTATCATTGTTACTTATTTTTAGGTATGTTCAAACATACATTACCTAATGAAGGGTCCTTAGGAATACAGACTCCTGATTTAACAGCAATAGTTCCTTCCGTGCACTTAAAAGAAAACTTAATTGCATCCAGTGCACTGCAGAAGATAACAAGATGTAATGTGGAGACCTGTAGCTGAAGACTTGTAAAACCACATCTCAGCTGTGGATTTAAAAATAAGCAATTTCTTGGAAGGAAAGCTTGAGAATTGCACCTTTGAGGGCAATTGTAGTCACGGAACGGCAGTAATCATGTTTTACACAGCAAAATGTGTTTCCGTGGAATAAGTGATTTTCATCTAAAAGGACAGTGTTGTCATTTTTGCAAGTGCAACATTTTAGTTTTGAAATGAAACATTTCAAAAATGCATGNTTTTTGTATTCTGATGAATGCCATTCTAAATACCTACACATCTGCTTGTAGTGCTGCAGTAAATGCAGTCAAAATGACTTCTGCCAGTGCAGTAAAAGCCAATGGTTAAAGCTGTGTAGTTAAATTCACTCCCTGGAATGAGAGCGAAGGGCAGAGCAGCTTTCCAGGGTGAGCAGTTTTTAAGCTGCACATTCCCAAGAATTCACAGCTCTAGCCCTGGCCTGCGCTTCCCTACCAGCGCTGCGGAAATTGTATCCACCTACACCTCATCTTCAATCTGGCCTGTGCCTTAAAGCCCAGGAGACAGTCCTTCTTTTTTGTTCGGTTTTTTTCCTTCATTCAGTCTTCCTTTCTGTACTCAGCCTTCCTTTTCTTTAGGTGGCCTAAGAAGAATGCTGTGTGTTTAGTTTACCAGATTTCTGATTTACAAAGTTACTAGTGGATGTATAGAATTTCTCAATTCAGCCTGGAAAGAAAAAAAATACAGTTTTCCTATAATGACTTTGCTTTTGACACTGAGTAGGTGCGCCAGAAATTGAGGTCTCTGGGAGAGATAAAGAAAGGAAAGAACCATTTTCACAGAAAATGTATCTTAGAAAAAGGAAAGAGAAGAAATAGAAATGAGACTTCAGAAACTTCTGGTTTATAGGATCTGTCATATAATATAGCAGTTGGAAACTCAGGCAACGCAAAATAACTATGCTCATACAATGCATGATTATTTGAAGAACTGAGAGGTTTACTATGTTTTCGAGAATCTTCATGCTGTTACAGGCAGCTTGGATACCTTGTTTAACATTCTTCCCATTTTAGAAAGAGAAACAATATTGGAGCCACATTTTTTTAAAATCTCCAGGTTTAACTCCAAATGCAAGGCAACCCCAAACATAATTGAATGCAGAACTTTAAATTCCATTTCCGTGTTTAAACAATGATGTTCTCTTGTTCAACCACTGGTAAATAACATTTGTTGTCCATTTACAACTAGGGTATTAAAAAAAGACATAGGATGTTGTGGTTCCTAATTAGGATATTAATGTGGAAGGGTTGCTGATCTTCAAGATAAATGCATGGATTTCTCTGTGTTCCTGCAGTAACTATTTTATAGCTGAGATGGATTTGTCACTGGCATCTCTGAAACTATGTCAACGTTTTCTTCAAGTCCTCCTGAGCCCTTTCCTGCAAACAGTCCAACTGAGAATCAAAGGGACCAGGTTCTTTGAGGACTGAAACTGAGCAAGTTACGTCAAGAAGCCACTGTTGTGCTTGTTCTCTGTTCCAGAGAAAGACCAGAATTAGTCTTTCTTTAGACCCACAACAGGAAAATGTATGCTATTTCAACTTCCTTCACTCCACCAGGCTGAGGACTGGAAACACAAGGGGAAAAAAAACGGTTGAATTTTTTTTCTCTCTGTTTGATCACTGCCTGCGAAGCAGTACTTGTCCCATGGCACTATAACCACATTCAGTGTAGGACTATTTTAGAAAATGATCGAGACTGTTTATTTAATACTACTATAATGTATAAATGAGTCTATATTACTCACAGGGAACATATGCTTTGCTGTATTTTAGTCTCATGTCAATGCAACCCCATTATTATAAATCAAACCGAGGATTTGACAGACTACTTCAGTCACATCTTGCTCACTGCTCCCACTGTTCACTATAACATACACAATGTGCCATTTGTAAAACAAACAAATTCCAACCGATTATTTTACTTAATTTAACAGCTAAGTGCATCTCGATGTGACATCAAAGATGTTTTACCTTTTTAGCTTTGACTAACAAACTTGCTAGCTAGCTCATGTAATATTTGTGAAATCATAGCGGATTGTTAGAAATGTATTTAGAACAGTTATGATTCACTAATATTCAAGCTCTTCAAAAGGCACTGTACAATCTTATCAGCAAGAAGTAAATACTCTACTTGAGAAATAAGAGGCACATTCCTTATCTGTTGTCTGAACAAAGAAAGGGTGGGGACATTTCTCAACCAATCGCCCATTTAAAATGTTTCCAGATGGAATCACACCTGATGGTTTTACACTGAAGAGTATAAATTACTGCAGTGAAGTATATTTCATAATGGAGCAAAACAAAAGCTACCTAAATGTAAGCTTTTGTAACCAGTAATACATTTGGTCATAATATCTTTCTTTCATATGTCGATAAAGTATAATTGGGGTGCAGCTTGGAGAAGATTTCTTGAAGACACAATTTTCTCAACATTTGTTTTAAATTACTCATTGCATTTTTCAGTTTTTTTACTGCTTGTTTTAAAATGGACTGATCTGTTTGTTTTATCATGTCTCAAGGAAACACAAGCATGTGCATGTAATAAAACTTATGGTACTTGTTTGTGCACTTTACATGCTAGCTGACTAGGCAAGCAATTATGCTAATCTAGCTGCTAAGTGTATTTATTACTTGTGCTGGAGTTAACAGCCACACCTGTCTGCCCTATCTCATACCAAGGCACAGGAGTTCAGGAACAACAGTGCTTCTTCAATCCATGGAAAACTCTGTAAGAAAGTTCATACATGGCAGACCCTTTTCACTCCAGACATCCCAATCCTCAAATACTGGATCTTTAGGATATTTCATCCACAGATTGTTGGGAGGGACTCACTGCTGAGTCATAGACAGTATTTTGAAATCTCTATGACTGCTTTTCAGTCTTTGGTGGATCCAGGAGCTTGTTCTAAGGGAGTCAGAGAAATGCAGCTGGAAAGAAGTTCAATCATGTCGTCTCTCCCATAGTTGTGTGGGAAATTCCACTGTTCTGCCCTTACTAGAAGGGCCTTTACCTCTTGTGGTAAGAGTCAAAGGATCTGCAAAGGGTTGGGAATCACGCTGCCAAGGAGGGCAAAAGTAATTTTTTTCTTCTCTTCACATTCCCCACACAGGTCACATGTACAGTCTTAGCTCCCTCCTGAGAAAACTCAGTGAGGATGGGGTTGGACGTGCTGGGATACAGAAAGAGAGTGAGGTTTAGGAGAGGTGGTAAATTGTATTTCCCAAGAGATGCTAAACTGGTTATTTTGTCTAAAAGTCAGAGGAGGCAAGGACAAGCATTGGGTCTGCAGGCATCTTCCTTCATAAGCACCTTGGAGGTACTGTCTAATCCTAAGGCCCAGTTCTGTCAGGACTAGATTCCACATAAATCTGACTGCTTAGTGTTGACCACCGGTGGACACAAGTGGCTCTGCGCTCAGAGCCTTACTCACATCTCTGGAATAATTAGTCAGAAGCCTTTGGGGTGCCAGCCAATGGAAAACAGTAGGCACAGGGATTTAGGTGGAATTTAGGCCAGGAGAATCTGGGACTAAGATCAATATTTAGATTAATTGAAGGTGTTATTCACCCCTCTCTCCCCCTCATTTTGGATAACTAGCAATCAGTCTTTTCTTTCTTTTAGAGGTCTGAACATTTATGCAACCAGGAACAAATCCATCCCGACCTCCTTTAGGCTTTCCACAATTAGTCCTACCAACTACACTCTGGAGTTGAATTACATACCTTGTAGCAGTGATGTTCGGAGCACAAGTGAGTGGCTGTCAGCTGGCCAAGCTTGCACATGCTTTGGAGTGCATCTCTGGTTTCCTAGGGAAACTCACCCGGGTCCTCCTGCGATGTTCCAAGGCACCCAGGAGACATTTCATTACTGCCACTGTTCATGGTTTTGTACATCCCTAAGTAATCAACACATCAAAGGTGCATTTGCATTTTTTATTCTTAAGTTTCTAAAGCAGTAAAATGAATTGCTGACCATACAAAGCTGATTGTACTTCTAGCTGTAAAACTCAAGAGCCTTGCTCGGAAGTTTGAAGTTGAAAGTCTACCTTATTCACCTCACCTACACTGGCAGTATGGGTACTGAGTAGTACTGCTGTTTTCCATATAATGTTGACCAGCAGGCCACTGTTGCTACTCGTGGCTTTGTTCTGATTTATTTATCTGCTATTATTCAGGACTAGTTATTCTTCAAAGATCCAAATCTCTCTTACAGCCCATATTTCTAATGTCATCTTGCAACCGTTAACAGCTTACCTCTTACCTTCCATGGTAGGCCAGCAGGCTGAACTTTCTCCAGGGAGTCTTTAATGTATACACAATATCTTTGCTCAAGAATAGGCTATTTGTTTCTTAAAAGAAAAAGAAGGGGGGAAAAAAAATCATTGGGTATTGAGGATATTGGCTAAAATCTTTCTGGTGAGCTTTTCCTTCAAAACAGAAAATACTCTGTAGAGAGCAAGTACTTCTAGGGAAAGCAAAGGTTTAATTAGAAATTTTTCAGTCAGTTTCCATATGCATTCATTCATCTGTCTCTAGAGACTCTGAGACCCCTGTCACAGATGTAGGCTTGGTATGCACCTTATCTTCTCTTCTCTACACATACTGGTCACAGATGTCTGAATACTACATTCTCCATGGCAGGCTGAGGCTTTAATGCTTTCCCCTGGAGGAGAGATAAGAGCCAGAACATGTGTAGACTGGGTTACATTTTCATTTGTAATCAGTGATGTGTAAAGTTTCTAAAAGTTGTTGACACTCGTATGATATATTCTATCTCCATTAGCAGGATAGTGGACAGGGACACATGGTCAGATACCATTTTGTTTGCAAAGAATTTCTCTCCTTTTACCAACCCAGAGCCGTTCTCCATCACTTCTGCCTCATGTCATGAAATACACAGCCTTATCATTTTCCAGTCTTATTCCTCTTTCTTATCATTCGTATTTCATGTATTTCTACCTTCTATTTTGTAGCTGTTTACATTTTATTGATTCTTGGGTGCAGTTTACAAGTCAGTGATTTATTATCTTTCACTTCTCTTTGTGCTGACAGGGAACATTGCTATTTTTCTACTTCAGACGTAGTGTGAGGTAAAAATATTTGTGGCTGAAACCCATGAAAATGTAAGGTACAGATTTAAGCCATGCTAATTGTTATTACACAGATTTTTAGGAAAAGAGAGAAGGAAATTCATGGTTAAGGGTGACACCCCATTTTCTGCTCACGAAACTTGGTATTGCAGCATATGCAATGTATTAGCTGTCACTGTTTAGAGGGCTGTGCAATGTCTGACACGAGAGAGGACATGGAGGATTCAGGCCAGGTTTTTTAAACTTAAGTTCCAGAAGGTGGGTATCCAAGATTTTTGAGCCAAGGATGAATTCAAGAGCCTCTGAGTTTAAAAATAGGGTACAATGGCATGTGTGCATGAAAATAAAATGTTTAATTTAACAAAAACTGCTGGAAAATGAGCTAGAATATCTCTTGCACAGGGTGGGGTCTGGAGCAGCACTGTGGCCTATATCACTTTCCAAATGCAGATGCTGCGGAGGGGCGGGAGAGGGGCAGCAGCATGAATTAATCCGCAGGGGGACATGACATGGGACAGGGACCAGCTACAGCAGCAGGGCACGGCTCAGTTCCCTGCTGATGGCAGCAGTGGAGAGGACCAGCATTAGAGGTTTAGCACTCCTTCCATATCAGGCATTTCCAAAGCAAGGGTCAGATCCTCCTGGGTGCAGTGTCATTTGTCCTGCCCTTTGCTCCTCTCTGCTTTGTAAATGAATTTTTGGGGGGACAGAATAGGAAAAATAGGCCGCAGTACTGCAGCTGTGTTGACAATAACCAGTCCCCTTTCTCTGGCTCACCTGACAAGGCTGGTGCTGTTGAAAACCTCACAGATTGTTGGTGGAGGACCGAGTTCGTGATGGAATGGCTTGGCAGAAATTACACCTGACAGAAGTGACCTATTTGGTTAGGCTTTTCCACTCCTCGTGGAAGATGTGTGCCTGCCGTTTGTTGGTTTGTCTCACAGAGGCTCTAGGTGGGTTCCCATTGCACAATCACAAATCAGCAGTTTCTAGGAAGTTTCTCGTTTTTGTCTGGCCGGGGATGTTGCAACAGCATATTTTTTCCCCATAGCGGGCCTTGCTATTGCAAGTCAGTTACTTGTTGCTTCACAGCTAAATATCTGCAACATGCTTGTCTTTGGGCTACATCTGGAGCCAATCCAGGAGCTGTAGGCAGCTACTCTCTTACTAAACAAGGTATTTTACCATGAGCAGCAATCTTACAAGTTCAGCTGTTGGTTTCGATGTGAACAGCTTGCACGGGATTTACTTACCACATCCCTTTTCTGCTGTCAAAGAAAAGGATAGAGCACAGATTTGAGCTCAAGGTAATGGAATGACACTTTCTGTGAGGAGCTCTCAGCTTCAGCATTTGCTCAAGGCTGTTTGGGGGCTGCAGGGAGGGGGGTGTTAATGGTCAGGACAGGCTGCGAGTCTCTTCTATTTTCCCAAGATTTCAGAAAAGGTGGTGGTAGACCTGACAGCTTTCCCCAAATCTGTTGTGTTTGGGAAGATTTTTAATAATGTGACTGAAATACAATCCTGTGATCTCCAGCCACTCATCACACACACTAGTGTGGCTTTCACTGAGATTTTATTCCTGGTCCCCACTACGTTGAGTCTACAGGAGGCTCTTCAGGTGGTCTAGATCTGAGCGCATCACAGCACTTGCCTTTTTCTCAGCCTCTCTCACATGTCCCTTGGCCACAGGCTCTCTCTGTCTTTCCCCTAGAAGAAATGGGACTTTGTGTAGAAATCATATGTCTCAGGCCCACAGCTGCCCTCCTTGGGCTGCTCAGCAGCTTAAGCTAATTCCTTCTGTGAGGTCCAGTGCTGCAAGTGCTCCGGGGTTCCCAGCTCACTTCTTTGGCTACCCGGGACAGAGGAAACAGAGGCAGATTTTGTGACTATTCCTAAATTAAATGAGCACGCTCGCCTGGATGGTGTTTCCTACTGCCACGGTCAGAGACAGAATATGAGTCTGGCAAGGCATTTCTTGTGTTCTTAGGTCCTACATCTGGCAAAAGAAATATACTGCTCTAGGGCAAAAAACCCCACCAATAAGCAGCTCTACATATTTCCCTCTTTAAATTTCCTCACCACTTGACAGTGTTCTTTGGGCTTAAGTCTAAGGCTTCCTGAGTACACAGGATCCTCCTCTCTCACTCCTCCTTGCAGAGTTCTTCTGCGACCCTTTCTCAGCTGGTTCAGCAGCTAAACCAAATCACTCTGCTCTTCCTCTTTCCTGTCAGGTTCCCCTGCATCTCTGTAAATCTCTCTAAGTCTCTCAGGCTTTACAGTATTTAAGATCCCAGGTTAATACCTAATCTCTTTGTCCTGCTTCTAGTGGAATTCCCCTCTTCCAAACATCCTCCCTGCAAACAAAGTAGTTTTGCCAAGTCTTGTTGCACCATTGTCCAGCTTGATGACTATATCAAAGGAAAAAAAAAATCTACGGGTGGATGAATTGTCACTGGACCTGACCTAGAAATCTTAAAACATATCACCAGTGCTGTATTTCTAACTAGTGGATGAAGCGGGGAAAAAAAGGTTTTGTTGAGTTGTCCAGAACACTGCAATAAAAAGGAACAAACAGAACCCACTAAAACCTGGAGTTTGTACTTACCATATGTGATTATTTAAAATAAAAAGAAATGTACCTCCTGGTGCAATAACGTAAAGAACTTGCCCAAATCCTGCCATTGATTTCACACTCTGAACTGACAGCTGTTGAAAGTCAATATTGGTCTAGTTCTAGAAAGGGTAGGAATCTTTTGGTCATTCAACAACACCCAGTTAAATCCAATACATTTAGCTACAAACTTAAAATAGGGCCCATGTGTCTGTTTGTTCAGGCCCTCTTGGACAGCAGGAGAAATGTGGATTCTAAACCTAGATAGGAAAAAAAGATAGAAGATTCCTTACAGCATCTCAAGAAGGAAGAAAAAAGAAGAAAATAAATTCAAGGCACTGCTGCTCTGTTGCTGAATGAGGTCACACTTCACACTGTATGTGGATAAAAGACAAGACAATTTCCCACTTCCCATTTCTGTTCTGTATTGCCAGGTTAATTGTTGTCATTGTATTCCCCACAAGAGAAGCTTCAGCAGTGGTGCCAAATAAACCATATTAGTGTTCAGGGGCATTTGCTGGAAGTGATGCCAAATCCATTCTTGATCCTAATTATATGAAATATGCTCCAGTAATTTTCCACAAGGTGAATAAAAATAATGCCAGAACTGCCACTTTCGCTAAAGCTCAATTAGGAGGCATTCACTAATCCCAAGACATATCATAGCTTCTTCTGTGCAATTATATTCTCCTTTTTATAGACTGATGTTTACCTAGAGAAGATGAATATCCTAATTCCTGGCACCAATACGAGAGTGATATCGGGAGAGAGAGAAAAACATAGACAAGACCTGGCCCATATCCCAATGTTAGGCAAACCGACCTTTGGTTTCGATCTCCGCAGGCAAGCTGTTGCGTCTGTGCAATTTCAAGCAGTACACATAGGAGATAAGCACTCCAATACAATGTTCATTCCTGAATCTAAAAGAAGAAATGAAAAGCCACTTAACTTAGAAAATAAAATCAGATTAAACAAATTATCCTTTGTTAGTCACGGAACATTTCCCGTGGTGTACAATACCTTGTTCTGCAATGAATTTCCGATTTCATGATGACTGATTTGCAGCAGCTGACTAAGAAAGAGGTATGTGTCAAAACCAGGCACTCACTACCAGCAGCTGCAAATTCGGACTTTTGTTCAAACTATTGAAAATTCATTGTAAAATCGACAGGCGATCGCCTAGCATGTAAGCACAATGAAATATGTTTTGCTTGCATTTGGAAAAACAAATAAATAAATTCCTTTACAGCTGGAGTTGAAAGAGGATGGACAAACACATTTACTGAAACAATATGATAACAAATTATGTTCATAGTCCATAGTTGGCTTATATAATAGTATCATCTTTCAGGTGTCATAAAGCACAGAACATCTTTATTTTCCATTTACAAAAAACCCCCAGCTTTCTCAATTTAGAGAATTTTACTAATATGTGACCTTCTTGTTCTTTCTTCATGCCTTTGCTTTCATGGAAAGTCTCACGAACACCAAAGCTAATATTACAGAAATGGATGTTATGTTTCATTACTTCATTTACCTCTTTCCATTTTTGAAGTTTCTTCCACCTCTGAAACTGCTGGGGAGACCATATTTATTGATTGTCTGATATAGAATCATAGAATATCTCAAGTTGGAAGGGACCCATAAGGATCATCGAGTCCAACTCCCTGCTTCTCCCAGGACTGCCTAAAACTAAACCGTATGACTAAAAGAGCCTCGTCCAGACACTCCTTGAACTCTGACAGGGTTGGTGCCGTGACCACTTCCCTGGGGAGCATGTTCCAGTGACTGACCACCCTCTCAGTGAAGAACCTTTTCCTAATGTCCAGTCTGAACTTCCCCTGACACAGCTTCCTACCATGTGTTTGCTAGCCCAAGCTCTGACTAAGTTGTGGGATCATATAATGGTTAGTGTATGACAGAGTGAAACCTGACATTTAAAGAGGACAACAAAATTGTTCAGGTGGGTTGGTGACTTCATGGTCAATGCATTCATATGCTCATGGCATACTCTCTGCTGCTGTCAGAATTGATCTCTCAACTTCAGCTCATAGTCACAAGGGTATCTCCACAGCTCCATCCTCCCCAGAGGGATAACAGAGTACATTGGGATTAAGAAGCAGATATGCATCTCTGTTCTCTGAATTCTGGCTATTCTCCCCCAGGCCTCTCGCAGGATTTGGCTAAGCAGATGATGCACAATAGCTCACACCCATTCAAGCTGAAGTGCTCGAGCAGGCTATTGTTTTCCCCTTGGCAAAAATCAAAAAAAGATTTCATTAGCGGCTGCTTATCAGGAATAGGGACAGGAAATTGTTGCGTCTCTGCTTGGAGACAGGTCCCTAAAATCCAACATGACAGGCAAGCCCTTATACATACACTGCAGAGGTTTACAGCTGCGGTGTCTCCTGATATTCAAAGTATATAAAGACTTTCTTGATTGCTGCTGCTGGATGGCGTAATGGATTTTATTCCATTGACCACATTATCTCCTAATACAAACTAGTACCCTTTTTTCCAGGAGCACTGGAAACTTGCCAGCAACTTGGCAAAGCCAAAGAGGTGATAAAAGAGGGTTTAAAAGGTCTCCTGGGTGAAGTCTGAAGGAGATGTACAAGAAAGCTAGAGCATGAGGGGAAGGGGCTGAACTGGGCTCTAGATCAAGGGATGCGGATGTCACAGCGGATACCCCTTGAACCTCCCGTTTGCCTTCCTTGCCACAGGTGGATGCCCAGGGACTTCAAAGCAGAGTTAGATGGAGGGAAGCTGCATTTCAGAAAGGGCTTGGGGTTTGGGGAGCTCTTTTGTTTGTTTGCTTTTAATGAGCTGTTTTAGGATGCCACATAAAATCTAGCTGCGTCGCTGTATTTCCTCAGTTTTTCTCACAAAATGTTAACTGGAACGTGGGAGATGATAGGGGATATTTATAATCTCTGGGCTGAGTCTGAGGAATCAATAGCTTGAGGGAAATGCAGGTTTCAGGGAGGAAACTGACAGAGAGAGGGTTTGGGGGGAGGCTGTATGATCAACGGGCTGTACCTCACTTCCACCTGGAAATTCACTGCTGGGACCCCTGATATATAGTAATCCAGTGCATGTCCAAGGCAGGTATGTCCCTAGTTGCTATCCCAGCCCCTGCTTTAATTGTATTGATAGAAGACACCAGCATACAGAAGGCGGCCAATGGTGAAAAACAGGTCAGTGGAAATCTAACCTTGGAAACAGGTCCACGGCAATCTAGCAGCAAGCCTCCACCAGGCTTGCATGTGTTGAGAAATGTTCACCATGGGTTAAATCTTGCATCCCATCAATATTCTGTTTAGTTAGTTAATGATGGTAAAGCTGTTCCTGGGATCTGAAAAACATACATGCATAAAAAGCAGTATCAATCTGCTGTATGACGATACTAATGGAGCTGGCCAAGCATCGTTGTTGTGCGCCTCTGCGAACTGCGCGACGTAACTTGCCTGCGTTGACAGAGTTTCCTGGAGGCTATGCTAGAATCAGGGTAAGAAAATGTGTGCAGGCATGAGACGAAGCAGTTGCAGTAAGCATGTTCTCCACTGGAGCAAACGTAGGGGATTAATAGAGCTGTAAAATGACCTGGGATGAGGAGACTGTTGTCTCTTTCCAGTGCCAGGAATGAACATTTTCTAGTTGCTGAGATGGAGTGTATATGTAAATTAATTATCATTTTTCAATTAATTTGTTACTGCAACATACCTTTCCCTAAAGAAATTATTGAGCAATACAACCAGAACTCAAACTGGATCTGTCACAGCTGAGAGGGTAACTGACTGCATTTGCAATTCCTACTTCCCAGATGTCCCACATTTCTTCAGGTAATGGACAGAAGCACAAAAAGGGTAATTCGAGATAGACATCTCTGTTCCCAGGTCTCATTGACTGACACTCAGCTTTCTTCTTTTTTTGTCAAATTTGCTCAGTGTGATGCTAATGGGTTTGTTAGCCAGTGGTCTCAGTGGAGCTTGAAAAAACCTGAATGTTTGCATGGGCTGTGTATTTGCAGTGTGATGGGAACTAATGGAGGCTGTCTTTACAGAGACTTCACTGGTCACTAGTTGTGATTAAAACACTCCTAATGAGCAGCTCTTGCAGGCCCATTAGAGAAATGGCCTGCCAAGAGTAAGCCACTTTTTCATGTTGCAATCACTGTATTCATTTTCCTATCCAGAAAACAATGCTTTATTTCTCCCTTCAACAGATGAAACCTCAGCTTGGATGTTCTATCATATAAATGCAATATTATTAATTTCTGTAAAGACACTTTCTCCCTGGAACTTTTTGAGCTACAGATGCACTCAGTGGGCCAAAATCACGCTGTCTTATTGTGCTGTGTCCTATAGACTCACAGCCTTGCTCACAGCACCAGAATTTAGCTTTCTATTTACCTTATTCTATTTACCTGGGCACCCATCTAAAAAGTGAGAACAAATAACTAATAGACTGAAGTTCCTTGCAGGACACCTGGTAGAAATAACATTTACCTTCTTGTAATAAACAGCAAAAGTTGTTGGAAGAAAATTAAAGCCTGAAGCTCTCTTGGTTTGGTTGTTAATGTTTTGAACTATTTTTGAATCTCCACTAACCTTGGAAGACTTCTCAGAGGAACGATTGCCTAAATTAGAATATCTGTTTCACATGAAATATTGGGAAAGGAGAGGAAGGGTTATATTAGCTATTTCATTAGCACTAACTCTCAGGGTCTGTATCCCAGTCTGCAGCAGAAATATCAAGAGGAGCAGCTGCTACAGCACACAAGCCAGCAGAATATTTCCATCTCTGAGCAAGGCAAAGGGGCGGGGCGGGGCGGGCGGGGGGAAGCTGAGTGAATTGCATAAGACGTGAATGTTGTAAAGTAGCGATGAAGGACTGCATGTCAGTGGAGATTGAGCTGAAACTTTTATCTGTCCATTTCCAGAGATTAAGCGCCATTTTCTTTGTGAAACGTGCAGACCTTCGATAGTGCAAACGTGCCATTGCTTTTGGGCTTTAGTGTGGTTCCAGCAGAGTACACTGTCCACCTCAACCCTTTTTAATACAGGTCATTATTAGCACAGCTTTTTCTTACCTCTCTATCTTCACTAGATGCCAAATAAGCAAACCTCTTACCCTATTATGCTACTTAGTATTACCAAACAACTCTCACCAACATAAAAGTAGAGCAAATGAACTGAAAGGGACAAAGAGGACAGTCTTTCATGGGTCATTTCTTACACTTTAGTCCTACAACAGCTCCCTGACTAGGTGGGCCATCAGCAATGTCATTAGGATTTACCTTTTCTGTCACATATTTCTTTGCCTGCATAAAGAGAGAATCCAGGTCTTCCTGGGAACTATGTTGCCTAGTATTTCTTCAAATATTGCTTAACACTAACGCATTGTACTCGTAAAGTATGTGAAAGGGCTGGGTTGTTGCTATGCCTTTTTAGTTGATGTCAGCATGTTGGACTAGTGTCTCACTGTAAAGCTGTCATGGTAATACGCCAGGCTTTGAAAAAAAAATTAAGAAGAAAAACATTGGCACTTACAAAGGCATGCAAAGCATATAGCAAACCATAGTGCATACTCACTGCCAGTACATACTTTGTTTCATCCCAGTGTCATTCCCCCAGACTTGTAGAAGGATTCGTTAATAAACACCATCCAAAGAGGAGAAAGTAGAGCAGTATGTGGCTTTGGGTATTTTCACATACTTCCATGTGACTGAGCTACTGCTTTTTGACAAGCTAGGTTGCGGGTCCATGTATTCTTTTGGCTAGCTTAAGAGGTCACGGCCTGTAGCTCCTTGTTACTCCCCACATCTCCTCTACCCAGCCTAGTCTGCTTGCTGAGTTGGTTGTCTGGACGTTTCATAACCTCTTTGGGCCCATTTAGACTGATTAGTCTAGTCCCTTTGGTGGGAGAGCGTGGCAGCTGTTTACCTGAGCACCGTACCGAGAGGTGTGAGGGAACAGTGGACGCCAGCAGGGAGGCTGTGGCAAAGCTGGGGCTGGTAATTCTTTCCTTCAGCTCAGCTGTGGTAGTAAGAGGTGGCATGGGCGCAGTCTTGCTTCTGAGCTGAGCCACGCTCAGCTCCTAGACCGCTGCAGTTGAGAAGCAGAACATCAGCAGAGGGTCATAATTGCCATAGACTGAAACTGTACCCATAGCCATTTACCACAGCTCACGCTAGTTCGTGGTGACTCCATCATGATCAGATGATCTTACTTACTGGTTTTCATTTCCTATTAGGTCTTGGGCTGCTTTCTAGGTACACTGATCCCTGCCTATTCCGTTTGTATTAAATATCCTTACTGAGGTGCCAGGAATCCAGCATTACCCATTCTAATGTGCAAGAGCAACACTGAGTAGGAACTTCTCATTTTACAGAGTGAATTTGCTTAGACTAAGAATTCATATCGCAGTTCAGACCTGCTGTACCGTATCCAACATTACAGCGAGCCTTCCCTG
This sequence comes from Fregata magnificens, assembly GCA_013389945.1. NCBI lineage: Eukaryota > Metazoa > Chordata > Aves > Suliformes > Fregatidae > Fregata > Fregata magnificens. Next base: position 150,219 of record WAAD01032576.1, on the reverse strand, counting down.
CAGCACGTGGCTATCACTGTGTAAAGTCCTGGTGATTCATGGTTGGGTGGCTGTAGAAAGGCTTTTATTTTTTATCAAAATTGGAGATACCTGTAATACATCTTCTCTGACCAATAAATTAATTACTTTATATTCAGTACAAATATAGAACTGGGAGGGCCACCTGGGTTCTGGTTCCACACAGTCTTGGGCAACCAGCTGATAGACATTTATGGTCCAGAAAGGTCCACAGAGCATTCACTTTTCCTATGCGTTATCTGCCTTTTGTATAGATCAAATTGTTTGTTACTGTAAAATGACTACCTAAATAGATATTAAGGCTTAGAGATGACAATCATTTAGCCTGACTTCCTCATAACGCTCATACTAATGCTCATTCCTGCAGTGGAGGAAATTAATCTTTGCTATTAATATTGTCTATTAAAGCTAGAAATCAGATCAGTCCATTTGCAGTCCTTATTAAATAAGGACCCCTGCTGGTCCTTATTAGATAGATGAAAGACCAGAGTGAAGTTCCTTGTTACCTAAATGAAACCCATGTTTAGCAAAGCTGTTAAATCACAGCTGAAGGCAGACATCTTGATGAATAAATCAGCATTCATGAATAAATAATTGACATGAGTGCTAAAATGGGATTCTCGTTTTCATGATGTTTCTGTCCTTGGTCAAAAATTGAGACAGTCTGCATGAGTGACAGTGGTGGCCATTGTGGTGGAGACAAGTAAGGTCAGGTTTCCAAAGGTGTAGATACGATTCTGGTAGGACCAACAGAAGCACCTCAGCCTGTTGGAGGATCCAGCTCCTTCGGTTTCAATGGTTCTGATGAGCTAGGGAGCTGGAATGAGCCTTACTAGTAAGTTTCCCATAGGACATCAAATAATGTGAGTCAATGCTGCTCTGGGAGAAATTAGCACTTTGATCTAACAGTTAAAGGCTCAGTGTGCCATTACCAGTTCATTGAAGATGGCTGCCTTTCCCTGTAATTGTGCTGGTTATTCACACCAGTGGAACTTTCATCAGCCACCCACTTCCCAGGGACAATTAGTTCCCACTTTGCATTACCAACCTTAAGTAGGTTATGAGTCTTGCAGCATTTTGTGTACAAGGACATGAAAATTTTCAAGAAGAACAATGCTTATGGAAGAATCTTTGTGGTTTTGTGAGCACAGTGGCTGCATTCTGCCTGAGAGCAGAGGACTCGCATCCAGTGCTCATCTCACACAGAGCCGACTCTGGTATTTTTTGTCTCCTGCCTAAGCGCTACATGGGACCCATAAGAACCATTCCAGCATGCCATCTTATTTTGCTAAATATTTAAAATACCTGTGGTTATGGGGAAATGCCAATTCTGAAATCTGCCACTTCAATAATACAAGTGGTTTTCAGATGCTGGGGATAAGGATGCAGCTGCTCCAAGAGCCCAAAGTGCTGCTATTCTTAAGAACTGCAGCCAGACACTTACAATGCACTTGTGTCTTAGAGCCGCAGCAAAGGGCAGGAGCTGGTGCCACCCGGGGAGTCAAAGGCTGCCATTCGTGCCTGTGCAGAACAGGCAGGCAGAGCCTCTGGAATACTCCCGTTATCAAAACAGGGCTCAGACAGGACTAAAGTGGTGCAAGTTCTTGTTATCGTTGCTGTGGTTTTCTCCTTCTCACCTCATGCAATGCTTTTGATAAACATCAGTGGATTTGCTGTGCGTGAAGGGCCAGCACGTGGCATAACATACAGTCATCTGCAAAGAGCCAGCAATTTGCTAAAGAATGAAGTGAGGGATTCCCCATGGGCTTTTTTGGAGCCCCCCCTGCCAATTTTTCTGTGCTGAAAATCATAACATATAACAGTCATCAGACTCCTGGTTGCAGTAAGAAGGCTGTTACGATCTGGATAAAGAGGGAACACATTGAAATTTGGGGATTGTTGCTTTTGTGTATGTTGATACAAGTAAAGGAGAACTTCAGGGGGTGATATTTGCATTACAGATGTTAGAGGAAGCTCAGTAGTTCTGGAGAGGATGGGAACAGATATTTGAAGAGTGTGAAACAGAGCTTGCAGTGCTAGTGCACTTACGGAGAGAAAAAGCAGGATGCTGTCTTAGTACAGGCTGTTTGGGGGTTATGTCTCTAGCCACATGAGCTCCTCACCTAGTATAAATCAACCCAACTCCATCCAAGTCAGTGGAGCTACGCTGATTTACATGCACTGGAGGTGTGCTTTGGATTTGTGCAGTATAAGGCTAGTCTCAATTTCACTGGCTCATAACTTCATGAAGTTACCAAAATGGCAAACAAATATTTGCATGTTGTAAAACCAACAGTTCTGGAAACGGAGACATTCCTGAAGTCCTGGGGCACGCATCTGCCCAAGCATGTAGCAAGCCAACTGTGTGAGGCATATAAAAGCCACTTGCTAGCATCAGACTGTGAAATACGTTAAATAGATCTCATCATATCATGGCATGTAAAAGGAGCGAGTATGCAGTATCAGACTCAGGAGAAGTTACATAAAATTTATAAGGAATTTTCTAAAAATCCAGCGTTCAGGTGAGACGGGGAGCTAGAAATTTGGACCCTGACCCAGACTGCTGAAGCTAGCAGTGACCTTGCTCCATGGCCTCCATCATCCTACAGCCTCTTCCTCTTCACAACTGTTGCAGCAGCAGAACTTCCCTTGACAGCTTCTGATTCCCCCCACCAAATCTTGTTGTCTCTTGCCAAGTGTCCCTGTTTTATTTTGGGCATGAAGCACCTCCCTGGGTTAGAAACTGTTATTTGGTAGTTACAGCATCTATCTAGGATGCACGTATTCATACGCTGTTAGAAGAGGAAATTATGCCTGGGATTCCCACATTGTGGATGAAGCTTCTTGCTGTAAAAGGGGTGGAGAAGCAGAGTAAGAGTAAATTGTTTTACCTATTTCACATTTGGCGGGGGGGGGGGATTAATTGGCTACATGTGTGGTGAGAACACTGTCTAGATGAGGTTTAACGGATGACCTGGGCAGAGGACCCCCTAACTTTGGACCTCGTGAGCCCTCCTGTCCTTAGCTATGCAGCACCATGAAAACTGTGAACCCATGGGCCAATGTATCAGTGTCTTCTTTTATATATCTTCAGCCATGGGTTTGCTGTAGATGACACTAAAATACATGTGAATGTGGGCCCATTGAAAGACATTTCACTTCATCGTGCTCTGTTCTTAAGTGATGCTAAAGCTAGCTCCAGGCTTGCCAGATCCTGTTAGCTTAGAGGCCTACACCAGCTGTGCAAGGCTCGGTGAGGTTGGTTTAGACCTTCTTCAACCTTGAGAAGCCACGTTTACTGGAGAAGTCTGGTGGAGTCTGTACTTCCTACAAATGCTCCTGGTTAGCCTTTTAAAGGGCTTTCCACACATTTTTTCTTTTGGGTTTCTCAGCTGGAAATGCTGTTGAAGTTGCTTATAGGACTTCTTATAACTTTCTTCAGTTGCTCCAGGATTTTAAAGTTGTGATGTATATTTTTCCCTTATCCATTTATTGCTCTGAAGGTTTTTTGGGGGTTCCCTCCCCCCTCCTTCATGGTAACTGCATCTCTGACGTACAGCTCAGACATTCTGGACTCTCGTACACTAGGTTTCAAGAGAGTGATGAAATCTGACAAAAGCTGAAGAAGTCCAGGACAAAAGATACATTGACATTTTTGCAGTCACCCAAAAAAAGCCAGTATTTTGCAGTGGAATCCCAAAGGAAGATTGTGTTCGTCCAAAAAATTCTTGCAGGAAATGCTATTGTTCACTGCAAACTTAAAAAGGGAGAAAAATCTCCCTGCTTTTATTAAGGTACACACCCCCTGGTTCCTCAGTGATTGGTAACAGCAGATAATGAGGTTGCAGAATGGCGTTTGTTTAACAGAAAGGTAGGCTAAAGTGGAATCGGAGTTCACCTGAGTCAGCTATGCAAAACTCCCTCTGACCCAGCTCAGAGGCTGAAGTGCTGGAGGAGTGCAGGGTGCTGTGCACGGCAGGTAATATGTTTTGCTCAAGTAATCTCCCTGCCCCGAGGATTTTCAGGAGCACACATCCACAGCTGATTTCAGAATCTAGTATATAAAGCCTATGGCTGGATAGGTTTTTCCTTTAAATGTTTAAAAAATGTTTTTGAATTTTTTTACATATTCTAACATTTTAACATATTCTAGTCAAAACTGTGCTTTTATAAAACATTTCTGAGGCTTTCTTCCAAGATTTCCATTGACTGCAGCAGGCTTTGGCACAGACTCTAACTGTACAAAACCTAGGACTATAAATATAGATTCCCAAGGACTTGACTGGAGGGAGTGACAGATGTATAGCTTGACTCTGAGATCTGCCAGGGCAACATTTTCCAGAAGCAAAAAATGAGAATCATCTGTGTTAAATTTATCCACACTTGGACTTCTTTGGTACGTGCAGGAGGAAATCGCTAGGGAGTGGATGACTTTTTAATCTGCCAGTAGTGTAAAGTTTGTGAGCTGTCTTTGCGGCGATACTGTTTATTACGTTCCTTGGGTAAATTTTATCTCTGATGCAAAGTATATAAAACATCTTCACAAGGTAGAAGGGAGGATCAATAGCATATGGTGAATCACTCTCTCTTCAGCGCCTGCTCGAAGCGTTGCCGTATGCTCTTATGACACAGTTTAGATCTCGGATCCATATGGCCGGTCTTGCTGTCGATGATACACGCTCCCCGAGGACCTGATCCGGACCCCACTGAAATCAATGGAAAAGCTCCTCTTGACGTCAGTGGCTTTGGAACCAAGCTGAAATGCATTGATCTCCCATTGACACCCCACCGCATACCAGAGACTTTCTTGCTCTGGGGACTGGAGAGGAATCTTTTGTTTGGTCTGGCTAACGGTTTGAGAGCAGGGTTATATTTTTTCCTCTGTTTCTAGTGACCTTTGGGGCTGGAAGTGCATTTTGGATGCGAGCTCTTGGGTAGCAGAGTGCTGTGTTTGCTCCCACTGTGGCAGGGACGGAAACGTGTGTTTAGAGGGAAGTTCTGATTAAGATCATCAAAGCATTTCCTTTCTTCAACTCAAACAGACCTGCACAATGCAAGTGCTGCAAGCCAAAAAGCATGATTCAATGCTTTAATCATTAGGAGAGGTGATGGGGATAGAAAGGAATTGCTCATTTTTCAAGGCATACTGGGAGGGAGATGCTCCGTACCAGCCTTGTTGGCATAGTCTTTCTGCCAGTGCCCACCCATGCCCATCACCAGAGAGAGGATACAGGGGGAGACGAGACCTTGGCTTGACCTAGTACTGATGCACTTATGCTTTTGTGAGTGGTTTGCAGCGATGAGCACTGGAGGCAGTTTGAGCCGACTGGCTGGAGTGCAGGGCTGAGTAATTCATGCATTTGCAGCACAGGTTAGCAGGAAGGCCCTGGGCAAATCTCGCCATCGCGCCTCCTCTCAGTTTTCCCATCTGTCAGAGGGAATAGTAGCACTGACCCTGCGTGCCTTGCAAGGGTACCCTTGCGGGGCCTGAGTTGTTTGGGAGGGGACAGGCTCTGCTCACTGCCACTGGTTCCAGCACAGTTGCCTGTTGGTTACTGAGAGGACACCATGGCCGGCCGAGGGTAACAAGCTTTGAAGATGAAAAGGGCCAGTGCTAACTGATTAAATGACAGGCGTTGACACACCTTTGCAAAACCTGTACTTCAGTGCTTCCTGATGAGCGAGGGAAATCAAACGCCTCTCTGGAGGGTCCAGGCTCAATTCCCTCCTCCCCCATCCCTGAACAGGCTCTTTTCTTCTGCGCTGGTGGGAGGGAGAGGCTGGAGGCTGGCGGCGGCCAGCCAGCTGGGAGTTGTTCCAGCAGCAGGGAGCACTCAGCTGGCAGCACACCGACAGTTCAGAGCTGGAGGACTGTACCCCGGGGACCACTGCCAGATGGCTGGGATGAGAGTATCCCTTGGGCAGTTTTAGCCCCTGCCAAAGGGGTGGAGGGAGCTGGAGCTGAGCGGGACAAAGATGCTTTGCAGTGGTTTGGCTAGGAGGGCTTCAGGACAGGAGGAAATGTCACCCACTATGTTTCTGTGGCTGTTAGATAAGGGAATAGCTGCCTAGGCAGAGAAGGGACCACTGGTGTCAGTTACGGCGTGAATACTGCGTTTGAACTACTGCATGTGCAAATGTTATTCTTGGCTTGGTGATGATTTGCCCTAGAATGCGTCACAGCGAAGCCGTTTTTAAAAGCACTGGAGATTCATTTACCAAATGTAAGGGTGGTCTAATGAAATGGTACGTGCCGAAATACGTCCTCCACTAGCCTCCACTGTGCTGCTATTCATGGTTTTACCTGGAGGGAGAAGTTGCTGTGCTACTCTCTGCTCCTTCTGTGCTGAGAGTTAGCTTCGGTTTGCTGGACCTTTGTATCAGGAGGGCGATGGAGCTGCCTGCACAGCCAGCCAGGGCCTCAACCCTGCCTTTCCCCTACCTTGGCCCCACTGGCTCTGGGCTCCAGCATCGGTTCATTGCTCCCATACTCAAAAGCCATGTCCCACAAAAGATGTCCTCTCTTATGATGCAACCTGCAGACATACTCTCCTTAGAGGTGAAGGCTCTAGAATAATCCCAGTTGCTGTGATGGAGCTCAGTGCCCAACCTGGTGCAAGGGTCTGTCTCACAGGCAGCTACAATCTAAATAGGCGAGCAAAACATTTTGGACACATACCTATGTGATGGGTGGCCAGAAGGAAAGGGCTGGTTTTGGGACTGGTGCCCCGGGTTGGCATCCAGAAATTGTTCTGCTGCAGCCTTGTTCTGTAGTGTCAAGCACACTGTTTACTCGCTGAGCTTCCTCTGCCCATCTGCTTTGGCACAGGGGGTGGAGAAGGAGAAATCTGCTGTTGAAACTCTGGGCTTCCACACAAGGTCACAGTTTTCAGATATATATGGTGTGATGTGATGAGTATGGACCTGCTAGTGGAGGGATGAAGGGGGACTAACAGGGCTGAAGCCTTACACCTCCCGATGCTGCACATGTGTTTCTGAATCCCGTGACACCATCATGGCCACCTAGTTTGTGACAGCTCAGTTACAACTACGACCACCGTGTTGGGGACTATTAAGTTTCTGGACAGAGAGAGACGAGAAGATGAGCTTAAGGAAAATGTCACAGTTCTTGGCAAAATACCCTGACCTTTTATAGCCAACGCTGATGTGGTGAGTGAAGAAATTGCTTCACTGGAGAAATATGAGTTTTAGGGAGGGGTTTAGGAGGGCTATCAGAAGCAGCGTTACACAGAGAAGAAAAAGGGGGCTTCCCGATACGAAAAGCACAAAGAAGAGCATGGGATAACGAAGGGATGCGATGGCTGGGTGAGAGGTTTTGCAGGGCAAGGAGAGCCTGAGGCGCTGGGAAAATGGAAGGGTTGAAGAGTACAACTTCTTCCCTGATGGATCTGTTCAGACCCTGTTGTAGTGCCTCATATAGTCTGGGTATCCATGTACCAAGGGCTTGCAGCTACTCAGGGAAAATAAGTGCTGCATAAATGTAGGATCATTATTCACTCAGCACGTCGACTTGTTTAAATTTCTGTGAGGAGAGCAAGTATATTATGGTATTGTTATCCTATGCGGAGAGTTGTTCATTTTTAATTATAGTTCGTGAGAAATACAGACTCTTACAATGCGGCGTCTGTTCAAACAGATATATACATCTTAGGGAAAAATATAATAGTGCCATTAAATACTGTTCTTATGAAGTGTTAGAACAAAGCACGTGTGCACGTCTCCTCATATCCAGCAATAAAATAAACGTAGAGGACTAAACATAGAAATGTATCCTCCAAATATGTATAGCAGCTAACTGTGAGTCAACGGGACTGATCTGTGCAAATCCCTCAGGTATCTGTACATAAATAGATAGCCCCACACCCCAAGGGTGACATTAATGAAAAAGGGAATGTCTCTTATTTCCTGATTTGCTTCCTCGTTCTTCAGAAATCACTATTCTTGCATTTGGCAATAGACAATTTAGGGATAAACTGGGAGCCAAAAACCCAACGTGATTCAGGGGGGCTCTTCCTGCCCACCGTGCATGTTATTCACATCACCTTGCTGCTGACTGCTGAGAACTGCAGAAAATGCAGTGTAGCCATCATCCTTTGTCCTGCAGGCAGCAATTTTCTGCTTGCCTGTGGGAAATAATCCTCTTTTAATTTAATTATTCATTTTTCAATTATTTAATGCAGTACTCTGGGATAGCAGCAAGGCTTTTGGTTAGTTTTCAAATCGCTGCCACCTCAGACAGCAGAGTACCGAGATCCAGCTCCCTGGGAGAAGGGATTCGTTGTCTTCGAGCCTCTGCTTTCATTAGGAGGGATATGCTGTCTCCTTTCTCTGGCACATCCCTCGGGAAGTTTCCATGTATTCTGCCAACCTGCCTAGGTCCCACGGAGTCTTGATCCTGCCTGGCTAAAGTCAATGGCTCTGGACAAGGACAGCTGAATGGGGCACCATCAGGAGTCTGTCAGTGTTTCTCCTCTTGCCAGCAAAGAGGCTCCTTGGAGAGCCCCATGAGCACCCTTCCTGCTGCCAGTGCCTGTGCTGTGCTTTAACATTTTCTAGCGCAGGAAAAGCAAATGCTGGCCCTCCGTGGAGGCGCTTTACATTGCTCTGTGCTGGGCCCTCAAGCTGGCACAAGGATTGCTTCTCGAATGGCTAGGGTCTTCACCGAGGCCGATTTTCCACTCCGAGCTGTATTTGTGTTAGGTCCTGGATGGCATCAGCTCTGATTTGAGGGGCAGGAGTCAGCCCTAAAAGATTACTGCATCAAATAAAAAAGATGTTCATACAGTATTGAATAGGAAGAAGTTTAAAAGAAAAGAGGTCAGTTCTGCTGTCACTTGCGCAGTTTTTGATAAATGTAACTCCATTCATTTCTGTGTAGCTAATTTTGTTTTATGCCAGCATAAGCGAGAGCAGAGTCAGGCCTTCCTCCTGCAGCAGCTAAAGTGAAAAACATTTCTATTTTTAAAGCTGAAAGCATTTCTTACTTTTATTTATCATGTGTCACTTTGTTGGCAGTGATGGTGTAAATGGCACATAAAAGTTAAATGAGCTATTTATGGCACTGCTTATGATCCTAATGTTTGCCATCACAACAGTCACCAGGCATTGCTTGGGAGCAGAATCAAGGAAGCCTGGGTTCCTGGACAAAGATAAGGCTGATGGTGTTCACCTCTTCCACTTAAAGCCACTAAAAGGGTCTCTTTCTTCTTTATGGATGTCTGCTTTTGCACTGCTTCTGGATGCTTAGTATCTCTAAGCTCTCTAGACCTCTGTAAAATTTGGTTGAAACTGGGCAAAAGATTCAAAAGCTGTTACAGGAGTAAGATGGGAAGAACAGGGAGGAGAAATGGAGAGATTGCCCAAGTCTCTATTTCCCCAGTAAATGCAACTTAGAAAGGGGGCAGGTGTTTGGTGGGACAGTCTACAGGGCAAGTCCTGGCTCCAATAAACACCTCCCCGTGTGTGGAAACCTGCAGAGACATGACCCAGGCTAGTAAACAGTTGTCTGAATAAGAGGAGGAAGAGCAGAGCAGCTCATAGCAGCTTCTCACAGTGCCTCCAAGGCCTGGGTTGCTCTCCTTGAACAGCACACCCCCTGCCACGCCAGCATGGGATGAAGAGCTTCCTTTATTTTGTCTTCATTCACCTTTCTAATGCCTCGCTTGTGATACAGGAAGGCACGATTGAGGCCAGGAGCAAGGGCTGCTGATTCTGGCATCCCTTTTGCAGGTGGGGACAGTGGAAGGATGGCAAGAGATAAGCAATGCAGAACAGGCTTGTGGCTGACCCTCTGTCCTCAGGGGTGACGGTGGACTCTTCCCTGATGAATTTGCAGGCTTATTGGAATACAAGATTATACTTCTTCCCCTCAGTGTTGCAGTAAATCCATTGGTAAGGTGTCTCACAGAGACATTTTGTCCCCTCTCACAGGAAGAAATTTCCCTCCAGCCAGGAAATTTATTCCCTGTAAAATTGAACAGGAGAATAAGATTTCCAGAGAGAGCCTGCAGCTGTAATAAAAGATTATTGCCAATTTCTTAGGCTGTGCGCACAGATCTTGGCACTCAGGTAGCAAATTTTGTACATCCAAAACTCCATGACTGGGGGTACACAAATGTCAGGGTGCAAAGCCCTCACCAAGCAATGACTGGTGGTTTCAAGGATGCTCATCTCCAGATGAAGATTTCCTTAGAGGTCCCATGAAGGCTTCACTACGCTGACTAATGAAGCAAGTCAGTGGTACAATGTTGTTAACCTCAGACCACTGTATTGTTCCCCAAATTTCCTAGGAGGCCAGTAGCCAAACAGCTGACCTCCCCATCTGCAAAGCGGGTGGGGGGGGGGGGCACCCTTTTTATTCCCCTTCACAGGGGGGTCGTTATGCCAATTGCATTAAAGATTGCAATATGCTCCAAGTGCTAGGGGAACTATATTAGTATCACAGGCTGAGATAAATATAAAGTGCTATAATTTAAAGGCTCTTGTCTTTCAGTTGCTAATGGCTTAATTAAACAATAACATTTAACAGATGTGCTTTTTCTCCTCCAATAATTCACTCCATCTGTGTCAACATAACTAGGCTCAAATTAGTGCATCAAAATGTAGATGTTAATGTCTTATTTCAGTTTTTACGTATTAATGTACATTTACATATATATTGTTTCATCTTGTGATGAGACGAATGCCTCCTTAGAAGGAGGTATTGCATGCTATGGTGTTTAAAGAGCCTCTCTTAGTTTGTAGAGTAAGAACAAAAAAGCAAAAATCCAGAGACATGCAAATACAGATACCTTGAAATGAAGAGAAAATCGGGCACATGTATGTTAAGGGTGTTACATATTGGACTACAGGATCTGTGGCTCTGTGCTCTTTAGGATAGTGAATATTTTGTGACCTTTCTGTTTCTGAAGCAATTTTTCTCTTAAATTCACATGCTGAGAAAAAAAGCTTGCCTTGCTGCATGTGAAAGCAGGTGACCATCTGAATCCCTGGGTTGGAGGAATGGATAACCTAGACATACCTGTGGAGAGCTTTGTTGCTTTATGAAATATCTTTAATAGAGTTAGAGATGAATATAGCTCTCCTGATTGTTATTATTTTTACTTTAAAATACCCTTACTTGTGCTAAGTGCTTTCTCAAAGACGCTTGGGAATCCTTGCAGACCTTGCGGGCTGTGACCCACATCTTGCAAACCCTCCTGTGCAATGGACGCCACACGTGGAGGCAGTCACACTGCTGGGGCAGCATGGATGAGGGCAAGGAGTGCAGTAATACCCGCTGGCTCTGTGTTGCCCTGCTTCCTAACACGTACTACCTCCCGCATGCTGCCGTCTCAGCCTGCCTGCTAGTTGGGATGGGAAGCTGCAGAGCACCGGGCACAGCCTGTGGCCTCCTGCATGGCTTTGTGACAGGTCCCACCACCAGGCACTCCCAGCCACGCTGTCCCCTGGGGAGTCTGCAGGCTGTCCCAGAGCCAGCTCGGCATACGGGAGGGCTGATGAGCGAGCATGGCGTGTTTCTGGCTGCTCCCAAGACTGGTCTTACAAGCCGTGCGAACTCCACGGCTGAATCCAGCTGGGTGATGCCTGGGCAAGAACACTCCCAGGGCCAGATCCTTTCTTTTCCTACAGTCTGAACAGTTTCTTTTTAATGCTTTTGCTATGAATTCTTATGAACCGACTGGGTTACTTGACTTTCCCCTAATTTAATTTGGATTAATTTAATTTTAATCAGTCTGTCTTCTCAGCATCCTATTAACCTTCCAATGAACTCTTTCTATAAGGGGATTGGGGAAGGAGACAGTCTACATCTGTTAAAATATTAGCCTGCTCTTTGGGTTGCAAAGCATTAGACAGCAGGAAAAGAGTTGACATGGTCAGAGGGGAAGGTGGGTGATGACCCAACCCTGTTCTCACTGAAGACCCCAAAACTGATCTAGTGTCTCCCTGGGTCCCTTTGGCCCAGCTCACCCTGGCAGTGGTGTGGAAAGAAGCTAGAGCTGTCTCTGCCGTGAGACTGCTGGGCCCTGGCTTGAGAGCATTAGACTTCGGTGATTCTGCCCTTGCCACTCTGAACCCAAGGGGACATTGCAGACCCAGAGAAATGGGCAGTCCCTAGTAGGTATAACCTATATATAACAGGATTAGAGTTGTATCTGCCTGGTTTTCCCTCCTGTCATACTGCCCAGTTTGCCATCTGCTTAAAAATTCATTCAGACTCTTAACCAAAGTCAATAATATACACATATATAATAGATTGGCCTCAGTGTTAGCACCTGCCCAGGTAAATTTTGCTGACAATCAGCCATGATATCTTCACAGCATTGCCTCAAAGAAGGAGAGCTGAATTGTGCCAAGATCGGTAAGGTGGCAGCAAGACTTTCCTCTGAGCCACCCCCCAGTTTAATATTTTTTCAAATTAAGCAGGGTAGGTAATAAGGCAATTTAGCTAAGAAAGGTCTGGGGAAAATGTGATTATTTTGTATTTTTTGTGATCTGTGGGTAATTCCTCACTCATCGCCAGGAAGAGAGCAAGGTGGCTAACTGAGGGTCCTCAGCATCACAGAAGTTGAACGTTGCAGCCTTTGCCTCATTCTGACATGGGAAAATTCCCAGCAACTGCATCCAAGTTTTGTCTGCTAAGGACTGACATGTTGGTCACTTGAGTTATTCAGAGTCTATTTCATCTCTTTAAAAACAGGTATCCAATGAACATGTCCATCGGCTATTAAAAGAATAGATATTTCTGAAAATCAGTGGGGCTCTGCCAGTGGTCTCTGGAAAACTCATATGCCATTTGGCTTAGCTAAATTTGCATTCAGCCTTGCCAGGATTTCTCTCCCGCACAAGCAGCTGATGCATTTGCTACTAGGGTTGTTAGCGCAGCCATGAACAGGAGGAGAAGGGCTTTGCATTATCGCAAATAGGATGGAGAGTCCTTTACGAAACAGCCTTTTTATTAGGATGCAATCTGCAATCTGAAGTCGGGCATGGAGAGATGTGTGGTGGATGCGTGCCAGTGCCATAGCCCGATGCAGTGGGCTGTGGGGACACCTGCACAGGGTCCAGGAGCTGATGGGTTCTCCCTAAGGGGCTCTGCCCAGGGTCCTCAGCCTGAGCCTCTGGGCTCGGGCAGAGCCCCTTGGGGACAACACATCAGCTCAGCAGGACCACAGCCCCAGGACACGCTGTGTGATGGAGACAGGCCCTGTGTGATATGTGCAAGTGGTGTCCCACATCCACGTTACAGCCAGGGCTTAAACACCCAACTGCAGGCGCCTGCCTGCACCGCAAGGCCAACCTTAATCTCAAAAGTAAAGTCTTCCCCTGCTTACTAAGGATAGTCGGCTCTGATCCTGCTAACACCCGGGGCTCTGACAGATGGGCTCTGGTAGCCTTAGCGGTGGGGCTCAGGGTGTTGTGACTGCCCTGTTTCCCTGTGTCAGGGTGCTCCCGGGCTGCCACGGCAGCTTCACCAGGCGATATGCAACGGCAGTGCCTTAACCCACTGCCAGCAGCGCCAGCAGAGCCTGGTGCTCACGACATCCCTCGCTGGAGTCACTCCAGGCTGAAGCAGGGTTTTACCCACAAGGGGACATTTTCAGGACGGGGGCATGAAGAATGCAGTGAAGGCATTGCATGAGAATGGCTGTCCCTTTTGCTAATGACTCCTCTAATACCTGCTCCAGCTCTGCCTGACTTTGTGATTTCTGTACTGGTTTGTGTGCAGAGATCTCCGACACGAATCGACTGGCGCCATACCGCTCTTGGAGGATTAGACTTCAATCAAGAAAACGGCACTGGCGGAGCATCATCACAAAGCCAACCCCTCAGAAATGAAGAGCTGTTAAAAAGGACATGGGTTGTGCAACTTTAATTGAACAGCCCCTACAATACGCAGACTTCAATTACTAGTGTAATTGAATGCGCGTTAATCCCAATCTAATTTTTCTACAGGACTCTTGCCATCATCGGTGCATAGGATGGAAATCCCATTTGATAGCCACTACTGAATACAGTATTTTCCCATTTCCCCATCTTGTCCTTTCCTTACCTTTATGTCCAATTTTATTCTTTTCTGCCCAAGCAATCCCAATTCTCATTCAATTTGTCATCAGCTTTCCCTCCATCACCGCCTGCCTGCCACCTACAAACTCCCCAGTCACTCCCAGCGTTCGCGACCATGACAAGCTTTCCTGGGTCCCTCGGGGATCAGGTGTGCCCATGTTAATCTGCTCCCTGTAAGTAATCCCCCTGGCTAAACCCGGTCACTGGGTGTCTCTTCTTCCACCCACCGGTCTGCATCATCCGCTCCCAGGGTGGCCCGGGCAGGTCAGCGGGACACACTGTGCCGGGGGAGAAGCAGGCTGGAGCCTGGAGGGATGGAGGACCTCAAAGCTCATCCTCTGCCTCGAAATTGCCCACCCTTAAGCCGAGCCCCTGTAAATTAGGAGCAAACAAAAAGCACTTGTTTACTGTCTGCAGAAGTGTCCTTCACTCAGGCGGGAGTCATCAAACCACCTTCTGCCATTGCTCACCCCTCTGGTTCAGTGAGGCAGATATCCTGTGGGCACAGCTCAAAGCCACTCTTACCTGTCCAGCCAGAAAACAGTGTTAGCCAACAATTTCTCGGAGGCTTAATTAAATTGTAAGCAAGTGACTAATCCATTGTGAAGCAAAGCACTCTCTTCCTCATCATGGCCACACAGGCGGATCTCAGACCAAGACCTTACCTCCCTGCGACTGTGTGCGTGACAAAACCACATAACTGGGATTATTTTGCTTGCATACTCACATGCCAGAGATTAATGCATGCAGCTCATACACAGCTTCTGTCTGAGAGCAAACACAGTGGCAAGCCCTCCCTCTCTGGGTGGGAATGGGTTTGGGAGGCTGTCCGCTGGTGCTGCCTTTTGCGGGACATGGTGAGTCAGGACCACCTTGGTCCGCCATCTGCTCCGTGTCCTTGTCCCTTCACGCGGTCGCTCTAAGCATCCTCTTGCTCTGTGGTTGTTAGCAGGGTGAGAACAGGGAGCTCTGAAGAAACTGTGCCCCTGTTTTCCATCCCAGTATCCATACTGGGACCTGGGGATGTCCAGATGGAGACCCCAGGGCCAGGCAGTGGCACAGAGCGGGAAAGTAGCATGAGACTTAGGGAAGATTAAATTATTGGGGAATTCCACCGAATTACTGAAGTTCTTATATGTATCTTAACATATGGTCTTGTTTTCCAAAGGCTTATACCTAGCCCAAATTTGGGAAGATTTTCACAGGAACAGCAGAAGGCACACCCCAAAGGCCTCCTGCACCTGCCAAATTTCACAACTCTGCTCCAAACCATGGAAAAATAGAGCTCAGAAAGGTCACTGATATTTTTAGCCTTACTTCGTAAGGAAATACAGCTATGCAATCATGCTGCCGCTTGCTCCCTTTGCATTCCCCACTATTACATTGGAATCGTTGGCCGGCCTCAGCCAAATTTGACAGAGGAACGGAAGGCGCAAAGGTATTAAGTTCCTACAAGCTTCATGAAAATAGGAACTGGGCAAAGCAGAGATCCCAATAACGCCAGCAACGAGAGGGAAGTAGCAGGCGCTCAGCCTTTACTGGACAACAGATTAAATACCATTCCTCTGCTTTGGCAATTGGTTCCCTCTAGAATATAGGGGATATATTTTGGTTGCATCATATGTTAGCACCTCGTAGCCTCTGGGGCCAGAGCTGATGGGCTCATGGGGATGGGTCCACGGCTTTTTGTTCCCCTTATGAGATGTAGCAGCTGAAAGAGTCCCGGTAGTGATGCCCTCAGTGCAGCTTTGCAGATGGTGTTAGGATGATGTCCTCTTGCCTGGTGAGGGTGTTACCTGGGTGTAGTCAAATATTTGGGTGAGTTTGTGTTAAACACAATGTCTTCTGTCATCTCTAGAACCTGAGGACTTTGCTAGAATATTAGCCGATATTTAAAAAGGGATGCCTGATATTTGAGTAACATAATTTGTTTGCGTCCCTCTGTGTAAATATGGGCTAATTACTTTCTCACTTTAACTTTTATGACCTCTCGCATTTTATGTGGCATATAACATCCTGAGAGAACATAAAAGATGGCACACAAATATGAGGCTATTAAGGCAAAGATTTATTTGTTACATTTGTGTTGTGCCTGTAAGCAAGTCCCCTAGAGATCCCAGATCAGCAGCAGCCCAAACATGGCAGGACTCTGCCCTTGGCCCCTAGGGACGAGCCAGGCGAGCGCTGATGTCCCTTGTCCCCAAGGGCCATTGTGAGTGCAGGAAGCCTGCTGGGAGGCCATGTGTCGAGGTGGAAGATGACTGCAGTCCCACCTCCATAGGGTGTGCAGTGCCTCAAAACAGGGATTAAAGAGAGCTCTGCAACTACAAGGAGTCTTTAATAGAGCAACAGGCAGGTCAACAACCAGGAGGAGGAAGAACTCAGGAGGCATCCAAGTGTTGAGCAGGTCCAGGCTGGCTGATGCAAATGCCTGTGGGGCTCTGCCAGGATCTTCTAGGGTATTGAATTGCAAATAAGGCTCTTACCAGACTAGCTAACCTCACAGGCCGGATGTGGCACGGGTCGCCTGCCTTGTCAACATCTTCTGGTCCTCAGATGTACGGGTTTATGCTTGGCTCTGCTAAAGCGAGTATTTTTTGCTCAGGTGCAGGTCACCAGGTGATGCTGATCTGTGATATCCTTTCTTTGTTACTGGTGTATCCCCCAGTGTCTGTGTCATCCACGTGCATTATCAGTGGTGCTATTAGGTTTTTTTCTAAGAAGTAATGAAAAATATTAGCTGTAATGGAGACAAAATAAATGATCCCTGAAGTGGTGCACATGCAATGCACACAAAAGAAGATGATTCCTATTCACAATTTATTTTAAGATGTAGACATTAAGCAGCTTGTAGTTGCTTAATTTAATTTAATATTGACACATTGATTTCATGCCATTCCAGTTTCTAAGCCAACATCACGCAGTACCAAGTCCAAGGCTTTTTGTCTCTTTCAGCAAAATTTATCATCTCATCAAAGGCGTCTGGTTAGTTTGAGAAAGTACATTTTATATAAACCAGTGTGGATTGGCATCATTTTTAGTGACCTCCCTTAGTTCTTAGAGCACTGTGCCAGCGGTTGCATTATTTGGCCTGTATCTTATCTCACTTTATTAGTTTGACTCCTAACCCTGTCCTGCAACAGAGCCCTGAAGCAGTTAATGCAAGAGTCGTGTAAGCTTATATAGAAATTACCTGGATACTTTCCATTCTTGTAGTTTCCTCATTTTATTCCACTCCTAATCCAAAAGTAAATGACAAATTTTGAAATATCCCCTGTAATTAAAATTCACTTTACAAGTGTATTTTGATTTAATTGAAAGGTTTTCAATAAAACAACAGATCTGTAATGTTTAAATAAGATTGGAACACTTTGCTTAAACAAAGAAAAGCATATTTTTTTCAAAATCAGTACACAGGGCATTTTAATTTGTGTAAAAAGTCAATCTCTAATAGAAAAATATTTGGTCAGAACATTTTTTATCAGCTCGGTGTAGGATGAATGAAGACAATACAGACAGCCATGCTTCCCAAATTATTACCTACCCAAGTGTGATGCCATATAAAGCCCTGGCACCTTGTGTGGTGCCCGCTAGCTCTTTTCCCGGTTTGGTTGCAGTAAGTCCCGCCAAAAGAGAAGACAGACCTGCTGTGTGCGCTGAGAGAGATGTAGAGCACTGGCATCCCGCGGCAGGTCTGCCCGCATGCCTGGTGGTCAGAGGAAGGGTAAGGGTCTTTTTGAGTCAATTAATTATACATAGGAAAGGAGACGAGCCTGGGCACTTGGTGTTCATAACAACTGGGGAAACATCAGTCTTTCTGTCCAAAGGGGAAGGGGGGAAAGAGGGTGACTCAGTTTTCCTGAGTTGACCTCAGTTTATACTACTGTTTTTTACAGCCCCAGAAGAAAGAAATCAACTTTTTCATTTGAGCAGTTTATACATTTACATCTGGCAGTCGAGGCTCAGCCCCCCACGTTGCCTATGATGGCAGCAGCAATACAGGCTCAGCTGCATGAGCGGTGAAGAGGTCTCAACAGAGCAACATCTGTGTTCGGATATTGGCTATTCCACAAGGAAAAAAAAAGTCTTAGGAATCCCTGTTTTACCCTCCTTAGCCAAAGGGTAACAATTTTTGTTGCCGTAGCTCGTGCTGCCTCCGTGGAAGTGGGGAGGTTACCAGCGGGCTGGTGGGGTGTGGAAGGGGGAGCTGGAAGATTTTTGAGGCGCATCCCTGGACCAGATGTTGTACTCCTGGCTCCAAGTCCTGATGACCTTTTGCTCAGCTGGTGGTTTGTGCCCATGACTACCACGTCCTCAGTGTGAGCAGGGATTACCTTTTGTAATCAGATATCAATAATGGAGAGTACTTAATCAGGCTTTTTTTTGTGGCTGTTGTTCTTCTGATAGAGGAAAATATTCTTCCATCATGTATTTATTAACATTTTGTATGGAGGTAGCATGTCTCAATCTGCGTCACAGTTACAGCCAAATGTAAAACCTACTGTTTTCCATTGTTACTGTATAAACCAGACCTCTAAGTAAGGGAGGCAAAACCCCACTCTGTATACTATGGAAGATTTCTGCTTATTTTTTCTTAAAAGCTGCATGTATTTCGTTGAATGCCTATCGTATTATCATTTGCCCTAATAGTCTAGATACTTCGTCTCCTTGACAACAGACAACTTCCAGTGTGGAGTATCCCACTGTCGCCAGATGCTGCAGGAATCTTGCCACCCCAGTGGGCAGGAGGGCTCAGCCCGGAGCGGGAGGTGAGGAGCCTGTTAGCAGGGTGCCTGCAAGGGGAGGGAGGCAGTCAGTCTGCCTTCATCCCTGCTGTGCTCAGCCCCAGGTAAGTCTGAAAAGCCATGAACCACAACAAAGTTAACTTTTCTGCTTTTCAGAAATGTAAAAACTCAGTGTGATGGAATAATTAATGCAGCTGATTAAAGGTGAAGATTACACATTAACAAAGGAAGATAAGCATTTAATTTCCAGCCTTATTGCATTTCAGACTTGAATATTGGTTCCAAAGGTGGCTGCAGACTTATTTGCCTTTCTATGTATGTATGTACATAATATACATATGTATGATTACAATCTCCTGCCCTGCTTTAATAATATACTTAATTGCTTTCTGGCCCCACCCCAAGCTGCCTAAATTCATTTCACAGGGAAAAGATTATTTTGCTGTTGGCCTACAGCAAATAAATTGCCTGCCATCCTTAATCTGGGTAATAAAAGATACTGCATCAGCCTGCTCGCAGTTCTGCGCGTTGCATCTGCTTCCACACAAAGTATTACTGACAGCTATTTTCCTTGTGCCATCCCCAGCAAATGGAGTGAGTACATAATGTAAAATGTAAACCCAACAGATTTGCTGAGTCGGATTCCTTGTCTTCCATTACTTTTGCTGTGACACTAAGTAAATTATTTGCATATGACATTTGCATTACATATTACATCTACCGTGCTATCTTTTAAAATGCCATGCATTATAATAAATGATAAATATACAGGTGCAATACTTTGATCAACTCGCATGCTTGCATATACGCATACCTACACACAAAAGCACACATGCGCACACAAAATACACACGTACATCCATGCATCTGCAATCACAGAAGCCATGGCTATGGTTCATACTGTTCATGTCAATACGCTTTTCCCCCAAAGTATTATACAACGGGACACAAATTGAGCTGGAAAAGGGAGAAGACACATAAAAGAGAAAGAGGGACCAGTGTTCAGGTAGGATTTTTCCATCTGAGGAGTCGCTGATGTGATATTTTTTATTGGTGGAAGAACACAGGGCACTGAAAGCTTCCAGATTGCTTTTTTTTTTTTTCAATATATCAGGAGGAAGGGGTAGGAAGTGACATTTTTCCTCTGATGAATATCAGACACATTCCACATTTGACTCACCAGAAAATAAGGACAATGCCAGCAAATATCAGTGCAAATTTTGCCGTAGCCTCCTTTTGTACTGGTTTCGTTCAGCTCCCCATCAAGTGAACAGCCAGAAAGGGCATGAAATTGCAAGAGGTGGGACGTGGTCAGGACTGGGACACAACCTGCAGCAGAGAAAACTGATCAAGATTGGTCCCCAACATTGGCAGACACAGGGGAGTATGGGATAGATTGTGTATGGGTTTGGTCCTCAACGTACTTCACAGCTGGTCCCCATTTAAAGCCAGGCAGATATGAAAACATATGGGATATTGCCGACCTGCCTGGTTTAATGAAGGTAAAATACCACTCCTCACTCAAGCAATGGGGGGTGGGCAGCTTCCCAAAGGCAGGAGGTAAAGGCAGTAATTAAAGTAAATTGAAATATGCTGATGAGCTCAGGAACAGCAGGGCAAGAGGGGAGGTGGGTGCCCAGCAGGGGAGTGCTCCCTCCACTCCTCAGGAGAGAGAGGAGCTGCACCCGCTCCCCTCCAGGCTGTTTTGTCTCCTGGGGAGAAGCATCCTTTGCCCAGGATGTGAAAGAAGTCTTCTTCTGTGGATGCTCCTGAGCCTTTCTCCCGTGTGGGCTCTGTGTTTGCTTTCTGGGTGCTCTTGGGCATGGACTGAGAAATTGAGGCAGTCACACTACTCCTTCTTGACCTGTGCTGTTTTCCAAGATGGGCCAAGGGATGCTCAGCTGCATCTGTGCTTTGCCTGCACCGTGGTCATTCAGTCACGCCAGGAGCTGGACCCAGACCCAGACAGCCTGGAGCTGCCAACATACTCATGGGCATGTCCAGCAGCATCATCCCCATGGCTGAGCATGCATCAAAAGGAAAACAGTGAGACATTCTGTGTACAGGGCAACGCTGTGCATGGCATGATAACCTCAGACAGAGCATCACACTGATGTGGATCTTTCTACCTCTATCTCCGTTGCCTCATTCTGAGGCGCCTCAGGTAGATCAACAGGGCTAGCGCTCCACTGCTGGGCAAAAAGGTAGGCAAAGGTAGGGAATGGCTTCTGCAGGTGGATAGGCTGGATAGGCTGGGATGTATTGGCCTGGAAGAGAGATGGCTGCAGGGCAAGGGTGAGTATGTGAGAGGTCTGTGAAAGAAAGGGAAATGGGAAGGAACTTTAATTCCTTCTCACCAGATTTAAAGTCATAATGTAAATTTATTAGGCAGCAGGTTTAAAAGAAGCAGGGGGGGAAAAAGGTATTTCAGCACTTAGTTGCCCTTTGAGATTGTTGGCAAAGGATGGTGTGGGTGCAGGGAGCTTTGTAAGGGGTCAGAAAGCAGCTAGACAAATTTAAGAAAGCAAAATCCTTCAAGGGCTGCTAAACACACGGATGTCACCTCAAGCCGGTGAAGTCCCTGAGCCACCGGGTGGGATTGCCCTGGGCAGACCTGTTGCATGCCTGCACTTTCCTTACACCCTCCCTGGACATCTGCTCAGGCCACTGGGTAGGGGCGTGGGGGGGCTGGCTGCCCAGGACGGCTGTTTTCTGTTCTTGCAGCCTGCTGTGCTGTTTTGACATTCCTCATGAGTGAATCACCTCAGCTGGCTTTGCCTTGTGGAATTAGACATTGCAAGGGCAGAAGCTGAAGGGACCCTGCACGCTCAGCCCATCGGCTGGGCAGGGAAGTTCCTCCTGAGCTACACGAGTCCCACGCTTCGGGGAGGCCTGAGTAGATTTACATCCCTGCCACACATGCAGGCTGCAGTGAGTAATTGCATGCTAATGAACAGGCCGCTTTGCAGATTGCAAGATACTCTAGAATACATTGCACACGTTTGTCACAGGGCTCCTAACTTACTCTGGCTCTTTTTTATTCCCACTTTGGGAGTAAGGCGGCCTCGGTTTTGCAATGGAATATTTTGCTCCTTGTGAATATCATGAGCAGCAATGATTAATGGCAGATTTAAAAAAAAAAAAAACAAATTAAATATGAATTTCAGAGTTTCTCATCTGGCATCTTTCGATGCCATTTCATTGTGCAGCTTGATGACACTTACAAAAAAAAGTTTCATGAAAACTTTCTGGCATCGCTGCAGCTCCCTGTTCCTGTAGCTCTGGGCTGAGAAACACCAAGGCTACAGGGAACCCTGAGCTTGACTAAGCTCACAGGGACAGAAAAACAGAAAACGTCGGAGCTTGGTGCTCAGACCTGCTGCCCACTAACAGCAAGGAAGCTAATTTTAATTTTAGAGGTGCAAATTAAACCGTACAGGAACAAATTGCGAGAAAAAACTAAACCACACAGGTGAAACTCCTAAAAACTAAAGTGTGCAAGAGGAAAGGGAAGGCAGGCTGTGTTGTCTGGGAAGAGGCTCCCCGGAGCCTTCGCTGCAAGACCCCCCGAGGCTGCCCCCGGGGAGGTCCCCGAGGACGCTTGCGGGCCAGCCAGGGACCGGCTGGCTTGTCAGGTTCCTGTCGGCTTTAATTGAGCTGTATCTTGGATTTTACTCCTTCCTCCCCCTCTTTCTCACAAAGCGAGTCCCTCAGGACAAGTGAGGGGTCACGAGGAGAGGCACGCTGCCTTGGCAAGCCCTTGCAGACCCCCGGAGAGCAGAGGCGGACAAGTCATTCTCTGGACTTTAACCTTTATCTTTCCAGGTACAGCAGCCATGTCTGGCCAAGGGCTGGCTGAGGGCATTGTTTCAAAATCACGCCAGAAAGGTAAAGGTGTTGCACAGCATAGCCCTCGCCCAGGGCTCGGCTGTCTCCTCCGGCTGTTGGCTTCGTGTCCGGGCTGGCAGAGCGGGGGGCAGCGGGAGCTAGTGGGGGGCGATACATGCTCCCAGCAGGCAGAGGAGACCCAAGGGAGCACCGCTTGCTTTGGGAGAGGAGGAAGAGGTGGTGGACAGAAAGTCTGGGCAGCCTTGCCAAGGCGACCTGCGTGAGGAGCGGCAGGGGAGGTGGGCTGGGGTGTACCCATGTGCGGTCACACCATCCCTGCTGTCACATGTGTCCTTGACTCGGATCCCTTGGGATCTCCCATGGGAGGGGACTGGGGATGCTGGATGAATCACTGGCCTACCCGTGCTGGCTAATTGGGCCATTCTCCTGCCCAGAGGACATGGCCAAAGGGCAGGTGGAAGGGGCCAGGTTTGTCCTTACCAACTTCATTGAGCACACAGAAGGCTTGGGGGCTACTGGCAAGGTAGCCATGCTTGGGGCACACCAGGAGCTGCTGGGCTTCAGCTTTCAAGGGAGGATCATCTGCATCACTTATCATTGGGGCTCAGCTTCAACTTTAAAATCTTAAAATCTAAGAAAAGCATTTTTTCCTTCAGTTTCTGTTGGAGGTGGGCTCAGACTGAAGCACCGGGCCCACACTCTGGCTCACACTTGATATATAAATGCAAATCTGGGGTTCCCAGGCTCCATCATTACCCAGGGCTGCAGCAGCATCCCGGGCACAGGCATCAACGACACTGGGAGCGCCTGGAGCCAGAGCTGGAGAGCTGCTTGCATCTTGAGTCTCTTTACTTCATTTGTTCTTAATGAGAGCTGGAGTTGCCTGTGTATGTAAATCACTGATTATTGTAGTTTTACTACGGCACCGTCTGCTTTCCTGGGACTTTCTGGCCATAAAGATAGTTGTTGCCACAAGTGTGCGTGTGCATATTTACACAGGGTGTACGGGCCAGGTAGCCTCAGCTCTCCGCAAGCAGCAACCCCATTGAGAGTCTATATAATCCAAGAAACTCTGAATTTGGAGGCAGTGTACCTCCACACACAGAACAGGTGAGGGACCCGAATTGTTTCAAGACAGTGACTGGAGCATTCGTTGAAAGGAGTATGTTTCCTGACACCCCTTGCTCATAATGAAACCACCTTCTGTGGCACCAGTAGCCTGACGCTGGGAATTTTTCTGCCCTAAAAGCTTTCTATTTTAATGCTTTTAAAAATGACTAGTATAAGAGAAGGGATGGGTATTCTTTCCCCCAATTTAGGACTTCAGAGAAAAACTTGCTCCAGCCCAGGCAAGCAGATTTCTGGTCCTGAAACCAGCATTTGCACTAGGGCTGGAGCAGCAGCAGGGACTGGCTGAAACCTTGGGTGAGCCCAGGACTTAGAGCATCCCGAGCGGAGCTGGGCAACATCGGCCCTGGTGAGACGAGCGAGCCCCGGACTCTGGAGACAAAGCACAAAGACCTGCAGTTGGAGGGAAGTGCAAGAGGAGTGAAGGAATAAATCTGTTAAAAGAGCAAGGTTTTGTATATCCAGCAGAAATAACATTTCAGACCTGCAATAACACATAGCATTAAATTGAGCAGAATGTTCAATCTGCTAATATATCTCATTGTCATGTTTCTTCTAGGTTTGCTTTGTGCTGAAGGGACACTGTCAGAGAACCGAAGCCAAAAACTTCAGGTTTATAAAACAAAAGGGTCCTTTTAAATTTTTTTTTCATTATTTCAATAAAATAAAATGTCTGTTGCTTGTTTAAATGTCCCTGTCTGGTCTTGGGAAGAGAAAAAAAGCAGGGCTCTCTGACGCAGGAAGAGCAGAAGGCGTCAATGGCAGCTGCACATCCTTGTCCCAGCCGAGCAGGACATGAAGCATGAGCCCACCGCCTCAGCCCTGGAAAAAATATTGCATCCTGAAATGCGCTTGGATAAAAACACATTCCAGGTCTGGAGGGCAGCTCAGGTGAGGACAGAGAAAAGGAGTTAAGGGGCTTTTATCCCCTCCCCAGCTTTAGCAGGAGGCCTCTGTGTTTGATAATATTCTGCATATCTCAAAATGCAACCGCCTTACTGAAGAAGTTCAGGGTTATTTTTAGGTGTTTGGGATTGGTTTTTTGTACCCAAAAGCTCTCTCTAGGACTCCAAACAGGAGGCCAGCTGGAAAGCTCGGGTTTTAGGTTTGCTCTGGACAGCCAGCATTTCCCAGAGAGCTGGGGAGGGTTTGCCCCAGCCCCTGGTCCCCCAGCAGGGTGGTGGCACCAGCAGCAGGGATGCTGGCCGTGCAGGCACCCCACATCGCGGGGACAGGGCACAGCACCGCTGCTGGGCCCAGGGTTTGGAGAGGGAGCAGGGATGATGCCCTGGAGCACTGTACCACAGGTACCTGCGTGGCAGCCATGCCAGCTGGGTTGCGCTTTGGGATAGTGAACTGCTGCTTTCCCCTTTCCCCAAAAGGACCAGGATAGAAACATCCTGATCTGATCTTCTGGGGCTTTTTGCTGATTTGTTTTCTTTATGCTCCACACTAACGCAGTGCTGGAAGGTGTGGTGTCTGTCATGGGAGCTGGTGTGTATCCTCTGGGGTCATGCATGCAGCCTGCGCAGCAGCTCAGAGTGATGGTTGCAGTGCCGTGGCCATGCCTCATGTGAGGGTGGGGGGACAGAAAGCCGTGTTTCCCATCTGCACATCTCACAGTGATTATTTGCAGCCTTTTGAAGAGATTCCAAAGACCTTTGTAAAAAATGTTCAAAGTCTTTGAATCAGGGCTGGACCTCTGAAAAGCCAGGTGCTACCTCTGGCAGGGTTTGTGAGCTCAGTGCAGGAACCGCTGGGTGAAGCTTTACAGCTGAGTTGCAAGGAGATAAAACAAGGTTATGGTGATGGTCTCTTCTGGTCTGAATATGGATGGGTCAGCAAGTGGGAGAGCGCCAGGCTTTGCAGTGAGCGGGTCGGAGCCCGGCTTGGTAAAACCAGGACATGGGAGAGGCTGTGCCGCCCTGCAAGGTGGAAACAAGGCTGTCCGTAAAGCGGTACCTCCTCCCAACGACCCTCTAACAGTTTTGGCATCCGGATGGGGATCCACAGAGGACATTGGAGATGGGAGCTGCGGGATGCCATGCAGCATGGCCCTCCTTTGCACTCCTTTTCGGCTGAGCTCGGAGCTGTGCTTTGCCCGTCCCACTTGGCCGACCTGGGGCGTGCAAGGAGACGGGTGGGAGGGAGGAGTTCTGAAAGTCCGTTGTGGTGGCCCCGCTTTTACAGCCAATTAATAAAGAATCACATTTGAGCAGGCTGCAAACTGAAGGTTATAGCATTGCCAGAGGAGGAAAACCCAGCAGGAGCAGGTGGCAGGAGAGCTGACTCCAGGTACTGTCAGCTACGCCGGCTCGCAAGCAGATGGCACAGAGAAGGGAAGGCTCTGAATTAGCGAGTTTTGGGTTTATTTTAAGCGGGGGACAAAAAGCACTATGGAAAATTGACCCAGGGTGCATGCCCATAGTCGTGATTTTTCCCCAGGTGTTTCTGTAGGGCTGCACTAGGTTGTCACCTCAGGTACGGTGCAGGTTCCAGCTCTTTATTTATCACACGGGCAGATAAGCCCTGTGCCGCTTGCGCGTTACACCTTCTGCTTTGCAGTTACTACCTGCCAACAACAAGCGGGATGTTTGTTATAAAATAGAGCCGTTTTTAAAGCAGGAGGCCAATTGCCAGTGGCCTCCTGGTTATCTCTGGAGAGGCAGGCAGCCACACGCCAAACCCTTCCCCGACCTCCAGGCAGGCGGTGGGAAGGCGAAGAGGACTTTTCACCTTTAAACTTTTCCATGGAGCGTGCTTAGGTGACTCGCAGCAGTAAAAGCTATTCCCAGCGCGGCCTGGGTGAGGACGGTGCCGGCACGGCTCCCAGGCAGCCCATAGCTGGCATAGCTTGGCCCCACAGGGAGTGTGCTGCTCCAGCCCCAGCTCCTGCAGCGGGCACGCTGCCCTGCACTCCTCCTCACAGCATCTGTTTTGTCTATGGGCTAATATTTTCCATTCGGTGCATCCAAAAAAAATACAGCCCATCTGGGCAGGAGAGTCCTCTGCACCCTGACGCCCCAGGGCTGCAAATACCCCATCTCCAACAAAGTCTGCAGCCAGAGCTTTATGCTCCCCACCACCCTGGGAGGCAGCTCCCACAGCCAGTGATGGCTTTTTTGCCTCCGGGCACCCCTGACGCTGCCCCCTCAGGGTGGCTGGATGCTGGGAGGAAGGACTGCACTTTGCCCATCTCCAGGCAGATGGCTGAGAGCTGGGGCGAAGCAATGCCCCAGCTGGCCGTGGAGCTGCCAGGCCTCTGCTCCCGCAACCGTGGAAGGCAGTGGAGGATGCAGGTGCCATCCGTCCCGTGTGTTAAAGTACAAACTGCGTGACTGGGGTTGTGTGCCTCTCTTTAAAATGGCTGGTGGAAAGGAAAGCCGTAATCTGAGGCTGGCTTTGGGCTCTTCTGCCTCCTCAGGGCTGTATCCCATGGTGTATTTTCAGAAAGCATGATTTTGCACAAGGGAAGGTTTCCCGACAGGTTCTCCTCCACCTTTGGGTAGGAGGAATGGCTCGAGGTGCCAGACAAAACCAGTACAGCAGTGATGGCCTTGCTGAGTGGGAAGGCTGTAGGCCTGTGGCTGCATAGCACGGCGAGCAGTTTAATAAGCTACCCATCCTTCACAGTGAGCTTGGAACCAGCCCCTCAAAATTGGCGGTGGGGGGAAACCCAGGGTGCATAGTACAGACCTGCCGCTGCATGTCTGCTGCGGCTATTGCACAGGGGCCCCACGGCTGCTGCACGAGGGCGTCGCGCTTGTGCTGACCCAGGAAGCAGCCTGCCCCATCAGGAGGGCATTTGACCTGGCAGGGCTGATGGCCAGCCAAAGCAAAAGGCAGCGGATGTGAAACTTACAGCCCCACAATGTACTGAGAAGAAGAGTGGAGGAAGAAAAATGAATATGCACCAGGGAAGCAAAAACTGCAGTGGGGGAGGGATAAATAAATATAAATAATATAGATATAAATAAAACTAACTGCCCGGCGTGGCTGTGGCTCTAGTTTTGCTGTTTATACCTTTTCTTTCCAGGTTCTGCCTATCCCACATTGCAGGTGCAGCACAGCTTCCTGCAAAAAGCCGCAAAGCAGACCAGCAGCAATGGGAAAACTTCCCTGGGTGCCTCTCCCATGCCTCTGGAAGAGTTGCACGGCACGACCTTGACAGGAACAGCAAAGACAGCAACCTTGCAGCATGGCCAGGAAGCCGGCAAGTGCAGCAGCAGCACCCACTCTTCCCCAAAGGCTCATGAAGAAATTCAAGCTCTGATTCCGCAAAGGACTTGAGGGATCCTGATTACTAACACACCTTGCATAATCACGACTGGGAAATCGCCCCGTCACATGGGCGAAAGCATGGCAAAACAGAGATGGAGGCAGAAAATAAGGAGCTGGGATCGTTTTCATCAGGATAGCTGTAGGAGTGATTCGCAAATTTAAGAAGGCTGGTGGTGTTTAATGCATGCCTTAATGATCTGGAAAAAGAGGTGAGCAGTGAGGTGGCAAATCCACAGATGGCCCCAAATTGTTGCAGTTGCTTGGGATGAGGCTGTGAAAAGCATTTTTATGGTGAGGCCCCTGCTCAGGAACTTGGCCTCCGATTCGGAGCGGCAGGCGGGTGCCGCTCATTCGGGGCTCACTCGTGGCACCCTTTGTATTCTGGCTGTAGCACACAAGGCAGCAGGGCTTCACCTGTGCCATCTTTCAGATGAGTCCCGAAATAAAGCACGTGACAGCAGGTTTTGGAGTCCTCCACCAGCTGGAGAGCACACACCCTGGGGTGTAGTGCAAGCAGAGTAACAGGCATGGGGGGCAGCTGTGCGGGCAGATGGGAAGCTGGGAATGAAGAGATGGGGAAGGTTTTCCTGAGGCACAGCCTCTCAACTGAGGTCTGAACGAGGGGGTCTCCCATGCCCTTATCTCCTTAACTCTGCCCCCATAAATCCACCCTTCATTTATCAAAACCAAAGGAGGCTGCTGCTCTTTTCTAAAAACCAGTGAGGCTCTCACCCAAGACAACTTCAATGCACCACCGGGAATCAAAGCAGGCAGTTTTGCTGGGCCAGAAATGCCTGCTTTCCCATATGTTCCCTATACAGTTGAGCAGTGGCCAAGAAGGGGTAGGATGGCACTCGGAGTGGGCTGCATCCTTCTACCTGTGTGCCCGCAGTGGCCCCCACTGGGGCCCTGGGCTCTGTCTGTGCTGCATGCGTGCCCCCCTCACTGACAGTGAGTTGCTGCATGTTGCACCTTGCCAAGTCCAAGGAATGCAAAAAGTCATGTGGAAATATAAAGCATAATCAGAGCTTAGTCATATATCTATATCTATATCGGTAACTAATATATTTATATGGAGTGGATATAAGAAACAGTCATGAAACATTGGAGAGAGGAATCAAACACTCTATGTCACAACATTTTCTTTGATTTTTCAAAGCCTGTGTATAAAATGGACATAGTGCTTTACACAGCTGTGGCCTGCTCTTCGGTATTTTTAAGATGCTCGGACATTGCTAAGGTTGCAACCACACAAGCAGGCAATAGAGTGGCATTGTGATCCTTTTAATAAGAGTCTCATTAATCTAAAAATTAAATATAAGGTGTTTGAGATTTACTGAGAATGGAATGGGATGGAATGGAATGGAATGGATGGAAAAGAAGAAGAAGAAGGAGAAGAAGAAGAGGAAGAAACAGCTTTTTCCTCCTTCTTTCTCATTGTTTCCACTGCCTTAAGCCGTACTGTGTCTGAGCATCTCCCAGTTACACTGGCACGCCTGTTCCAGCAGGTCACAGAGGCAAAGCCCGGTGCTGTCCCACACCCTGGATCACTGTCATTAGCTGGAGGGTGAAGCAGCAGCATGTTCTCAGTAAGTTGGCTTAATACCCTTATCCATTTTCCTGCTGGCGCCCATCACTTGAATGCAAGGCAGGATGAAACACACAGCCACGTGCCTAGGCTGGCTGGGGGAGGAACCTTCAAAGCTTTTCCCACCTCAGTGTGGAGGTGTCTCATACACAAAACTGTGATTCGTTGTCTGCTAAAGGTTTGTACACCCTGGCACTGGTCTGGGCTCTGCTCAGTCTCTACATTCTCCCAAGTGTCAATTTTGAAGGTTGCTCTTCCAGGCGAGGAATCATCTGCTTGATGGTGCTGGTTTGCTTTCCTCGGACATTATGGCTCTTCTGTGGCCAAGTTTGCTTCGCTTGCTACTACAACCACACGGTATGTTATCAGCACTCAATAAATGCCACAGCGTGAGATAAAAGATATGAAATATGAATGCATGACTGTTTTTTTGGTTTGGGGCTTAATCTATCACAGCATCTCAAGAGGTGATGTGTTTGCTGCTGTTTAAAATTTGTATTTTACCCTGTGAAATGGGATCATTGCTGTTTGCTAGCATATGACATAGTGAAAATGACTACTGGAATGCTACAGGTCACTGAAGGATGCTGGCAACAAAACTGTAAACATTTGCCACCTTTAAAAGGATTTTTTCCATTCGAAGCTTAGGATTTATGATACCGTAGTATTCTGGATTTGCACAGAAGATAAACAGAGTTGCTGGTTTTGGTCTCAGCAGACCTCAATCCTCGTGAACCTGATGATAGACAGCAGCACGGTAGTGCCATTGACATAGTTTCATGCTCGGTTGAGCTACTGGTGGCTTTGATCTCTCCATTCCTGCATGGTGCCCAAAGGATAAAAGTGGCCTATCTGCTCCCCTTCTGGGGGCAAATGTGAGCATGTTCAAATTTAAGCTGTCCTAAATCAACCACAGCCTAGCTGGCTCGTTGAGCTAGAGTAGTTAAGGCCCATAAGAACATTCTGTGGCTAACTTTATCTTCAATCGCCTTTTACTCCATGAGCCAGAAAGGCATTTATAGAGGGGCAGGCAGGGGAGGTGAAGGCACAAATGAAGCATAGCAGTTAAAAGCCCATCTATGGACCCATAAAACCTGTCATGCACCTCTTGTACAAATACTGTGGTCCAGAGGTGAAAGCAGTGGAGCTGCAAGGATTTCACCCAGCCAAAGATCCCTTACAAAGCAGGCAAACTATTGGCAGCTACAGCCAAAATGTCATGTTGCTCTGAGCCTGCAATTGCTCAAGGTCCCTTTGGGGTGGGCAGTGATGAAAGGGACAGCAATGGCAACCCAGTGACACACCTTGGGCCATGAGGGGTAACCAGACGTGGAGTGGGGTCTGGCAGAAATTAGAGCAGAAAGGCAGTAACTGGCAATGTGCAGGGGAGGGAAGGGAGTTTATGGGTGCAAGGAGTCAGAAAGAGGGCACAGCAACCTCTCCCCCTGTGGTGGCTGGCCACCAGTGCCACAGAGAGTTGGCAGTGCCTGTCTCAGGCCATCCGGCTCCGTGGCACGAGGGGCACCAGGGCTGGGGAGCAACCCCACTGCTTGGACCCAGCCTACGGCAGAGGAGCAACAAGTGGCCCCAGGACCCACACCCTCAGCGTACGAGACCTGACAGCTCAGCTGAAGTTCCCTCCACAGACCCTGGCCTGATCCGGTCCAATTCAACCTCCAGGTAAAGCTGTACAGATGGTTGCATCCTTCCTAAGGCAATGAGGGGCTGGGTGAGGCAGGAATATCCTCATTTCCCTTTCATTGTCCAAACAGCCTTTGCCCTGGAGGGGTTGCGCAACGCCTGCCTGCCGGGACAGCTGGACAATATCCATCAGCTTGCCTTGGCTGTGCTGTGGGGAGTATTTCCAAAAGCAGCCGGGTGACATAGGTGCTCATATCGTCTTGCAAGGCAACAGGACTTGTGCTCCTTTGAAAACTTTTACTCTGCATGAGCGAAGGCCTTTAAATATTTTTAAAGCCACTCAAGAGGCACATAAATATTTGGGTATGCTCAGCCCTATTTTAGACAAATAAAACTACCTACATGGACCCTCAGAGATGCTCACATCATGCCAAAGATCAGTGTGGGGCTGATGCCTCCTCTGAAGGTTGCTTGTTTGATCTGTTCGCTGTTCTGATCCTTCTTTCCTCCTCCTCTTGAGCCCCTGCAGAGAAAAGTGATGACATGATTTATAGATGTATTTCAATGTATTTTAATATTTCCAGCCAGCTACCTCGTTCCTGCTACCTGCTCCAATGGCTGCTGTGCATGGCTCCCTGAACAAAGGCTCAGGACAAATGAATCCTCGTCTTCACTCCCAAGAAAGGTTTAAAAAGAATCACCTCCTCCTTCTATTATTTCCTTGTCTTGTTATTTTAATTTTTTCCCCTGTGCAGACAGCAGCATTAAGCCCACTAGAGAATGAATGAATATCAATGAGGTAGGGCAAAGATGGAACACGCAGCAGTTCTTTCCCAAATTTATAATGAAAATGCCTACAAGGAGGTGGCACAGGCAGCAGATAATACACACACACACACACATATACACACACATGCATACCCCATTTTTGGAAAACATCCACATTTACTGAAAAATTTTCCTATGATGTGGGCAAGTTTCTAAATGTCCATTCAAGCTCATGGTGCACATGCTCTTTTAGCAGTTCTATATAGTGATTGCCTCTTCTCTGTTACAAACGGAGGGCTGCAACAGGCTGGGAACACTAGAAAGTCAGACCCAGACTTTGCTGTGAACTCCCAAATCAAGGACTGTTTCTAATTATAAAATGCATTACTGGGGTATTAAAGGAATTGATTCCTTGCTGGCAGGGAAAAGAAAGAGATGTGTTTCTAACAGAGGACAGAGACAGAGAAGGAGAGACAGTGTCTATTCCATCATAGACGCTGTGCCAGCTACATCCTCCCTGCAAAACTTTCTGCTTGCCCTCCATCTGAGGCCAGCCATTTGCCTGGGGTGCCTTTTGGCAGTGTCTTCTCCTCTGTAGCCGTGGGGATGCCCTCGCAACTCTCCAGTTTTATTAAAAACCAGGAGGAAACTGAATGTTTTAGTGAGACAGGGACTCAAGGCCAGAGCTGGGGCACAAGACCGGTGTCCACAGCAGGAGCTGGTGGCTCCCCAGATACTTTCTCTGTCCCCCCCGGCCCCCCTCATTTCCATAGTCCCCCAAAACAGGGGAAGAACAGCTGGGAGTTACAGGACATGTTTCCCTGACAAGGCTGCCCAGGTAGTACCCAGCTCTGGAGGCTTTCACAGCCTTGGTGAAGGAGGAGTGGCACGGCCCTGGCAAGGGGCAGACCAGAAAGCAGCATTTTCCATGAAGCTGTGAACAAAGAAATCCAACCCTGCCCTCGCCTTGCCGAAAATTCACAAAAAATAGCCAGCTTTAAAAGGGAATTTTATTTTAAATCTAGTTGATAACACAGTTTTTGGAAAATGTGAGTGCTAGGCTTTTCACCGCAAAGAAATGGCTCACAGTGGAGTAAACATTCGGCAAGCATCGCGAGCATTTCTTGCAATGGAAAAAAAATTCCCATGGAAATTTCTGATGGTGAAAACAGGCCTTTCTGACAGGGAAGCATAAACAGAATTGGCTTCTGGTTTCAGTTCTTCGCAGGCTGCTGTCCCCTCACCAGGCACAAGGGCAGGGTAGCTCCCAGGAGGGCTCTGCATGGGGCTCATCAACTCAAAGCTCAGCACAACCACCTCCTGAAAACCGCTGTGGGACAGAAGGGACAGAAGCAGTGGTAGAGCGCATCCCATTCTGGCAATGCTATGTATGCAGTGGGTGGAGACACGGGTACCATATGCATGTAGGGTTTGAGGATGTGATGGGGAGGGAGGGCTGGGTGGCTGTGCAGGGGGGCCAGTTAGCAGACAGCAATGAGGTGGACTGCTGGGAGGGGGAAAAATATTAGGAGCCATGAAGCATGGCACAAAAAACTGCCAGTGGCTGGTGCAAGGGGTTGGGATGCTGTTAAAGGAGGGGTAAAAGAGCTGCTGGGGGAGGGAGGACCAGCAAGGGAGCCCGGGGAAGGATGGAGGAGGCTCTGCCAGGGTGGCAGCGCGCACAGATGCTCCTGCCAGCCGCTTGTGCCACTTCTCTCATCCAAATGCTTGGTGCTGCCACATCTGCTCTAAGTGCGAGGCCGGCTGCAAGCATAAATGTGGCTTACCCTTGTGGCTCCGCGCAGAGGCAGAGGAGGCTGAGGAAGCACGTTAGCAGGCTGGGGGAGCACACAAGGGTGGGCAGGAGATGCTCGCTCTCTTGCAAACCAGTCCTCATACTAACTCTGCAAGGCTGAGAGTCAAACAGCAAGAGGCCGCCAAGTTTTTGCAGAAAGAACATTTTTTGCAACTAAGCAATGTCGGTTGACTTGTCCTTTGTATGTAAATACTTCCCCTTCTCTGACCGTGGTGGCAGCCCAGCTTCAGGGTTGTCTACACGTAGAATGCTTTGAGCATCACTAGTAGTAAACAGCAATATAATTGTTGCTTCTGTAGTGACCGAAAACCATTTTCCCTTCATCTTCTTTCTGAACTGCGTAATCACCGGAGAGCTGAGTGTGGGATTGGGGTTTTTTTTGTATGATTAAAAACTCAATGCTGCCCTCTGTCAGAAATGCAGCAGTACTGGTCTTAAATTGCTTGTCCTTAATTAACAAGTACGATGGGTTCTTTCCGTGGGGCTGCTTTTAACCATAAATCCCCCTCATCACATCTGAGCCCGCTCATAAAGGCAAGGAGGTGATCCAACTGCTTTCCGCTGTGCTATTTCATGTGCTAAACATCTGATGGTGATTAATAACGCACCTCAACTGCTCAGCTATTTACAGTGACGGCTAACCTAAAGATGACTTAATGAAAAGAAGACATATTACTTCCCAGGTAAAAAAAAAGAAATAGTGCTGTTACCGCTTGTGTTTAGTGCAGTTTAAGTGGAAGAATGCATGGGCGCTCTTTTAAATGCTGATTAACCTAGCGTGCAGGATAACTTCCCATTTCATGAAGGCCAAGTTGAGGCATGCCCCAATGAGGCAAGCCCCCCAGGTATACTGGGAGAAAGACAACCCATCCCCCCCTAGTCTGGCACAGCCCCCCCAGCTTGTGTAGCTCAGTCCTGTGCAGCGTGGCTGTAAAACATCTGTATGGTGGTGGCGTCCATCCTGCCTGCCTGGGGCGCAGGTCTTGTGCCGTCTGGACCTCTGCTTAGGGGTGGGTTTAACACACCAGGAGAAGTGATTGCCTTTAAAGGGATAAAATACAGCTCTTAGCAATGTATCTATCAAATAAATGGCTAAATCCAGAGCTGTTCATCCCAGCACACTGTGCCATAGTCTCTTAAGAGCAATCAAAAAAAAGAGTGCCGTTACAGGGGATGCTGCCCGGCTAAGTCACCTCTGAGCAGAGGCTGGCAACGTTTACACACTGCAGACCTGCAGATTGCTGCCTGCAATCCCCAGCGAGTGGGATGCATGTGCTGGGGACCCCACAGCTGCCCCAGGAGCACATCTGAGACACTTTTTCTCTGGCACCGTGTCCCGCAGGCACGTGAGTCTCTCTCCACAAGTGCATGATGGATATGGAGGGGATCAGATGGCCAAGAGGGCAATAAGAGCCTCCCTTCTCCTTGCCCCCCAATATGAGTCACCTTTGCACTCCTGCTGGGGTCACCAACATTCAGTCCTTTCACCTCCCTACAATGAGATGCTATGGGGGAGCCCACCTTGCAGGCACCCTGCCTGCAGCCAAAGCAGGTCTGCCCTCGGAGGCCACTTTGGACAGCATGGCCACGCTCTCCAGCATGAGCTGGCAAGGCCAGCAGCCAAGGGAAGGAAATCTGCGCTTGTAAAACACCACATTTGGTCCAGAGCCGCAAGCACAAAGCACCGGGATGCATCTCTTTTCAGGCGGGTGTTGCCCTTGAGAAGGCACAGAGGTCTGAGATGAATTTTCCTGAACACTGACTGAAGATGCTGCAGATTTCACTTGGTTTCACAATGAGTCGCTGAAACTCGAGAAAGGCAATTCACCGGGGAAATCATAAGGAGTAATTAAGAGAACATAGTAATTAAAAATGTATCCTAAGAGATCCTGTACGTGACATCCACACCAGACAGAGAAGCATGCTTTTACCCACCCCAGGTTACACGAAGTCTGGGTGAAGCTGCAGCCACAAAGTCTCCATGGTTACAGATGCACAAAACTGAGAGCGATGAGACGTCCTGCTCTGCCACGACCACAGTGTGCATCTTTGAGCTGCAACTATTTAATTGACCCTGGATTATGCAGTTTAAAAAGAAAGAACCCCAGAAAGTCCTAATATATTCAGGGATAGAAAAGTAGACTGATTAGAGAAGAGACTTTAATATATGCACACTGTACAGGTTGTGGGGAGGAATAGATATTATGTTATTGGACTGTAAATTGAGGTACTCATTATGCAGTCCTCATTCCGCATCCAAAACTTTTGCTTAGATTTGTTTATATCACCTTCTGTCCTAGAGATGCCTGCATTTAACACGCTGATGTATTATGTGTGTATTTGTGTGCATGTATACTAAGATGGAGTTGTAATACATCATAAACCCTACGTACTAATTATCACATGCTAATATAGCAAATTAACCATACGTTAGTCTCCATTAAAAGCAGATTTCCTTTGCATACAAGGTGCTAGATACAAACCCATGTGGCCTGATCAGAGTGGAAATGACGGGTGCATAATAACCACTTGAATACACTTTCCATGCTATTTTGCTGACATAAATCCTAGTAATAAAAGCATAAGAAACCACTGAGGGTTTTAACATCACCGCGTTTACTGCACCTGATAAGGAAACTGGATTTCACCGTCTGAATGCATTCCCAAGGGCACACTGATACACAGACATGGTTTTAGGGTAGTGGTAGTAAAATACAACCTCACTTTTCAGATTTCTTAATGCGGCTTGCTATTTTTCCAAACGCTATCTTTGTCTGATGCTGAAGGGCTGCCCTGAGTTAACGTGTAAGCACCGCCACAGCAAACTCAGCAGGCAGTATCTTGACTCTATAAGCAAGTCTATAGGCAGGAAGAAGCTGTCTGGAAACACAGGCTGTGTCTATAGTAAGAAATAACTCACCTAACGGTAGGAGCAGAGCCAGGTCCTATCTCTGGCCCTGAGGCTCCCAGTCCACAGGGCTGTATTGACCCACCTTCCTTGTCCCCGTCACCAAAGGCCAAGCAGCTTTTCTGTGGCAGTGGGGAGGCTGTTCCTCCCTCCTTGAGCATGGATACACATGGAACAAGCAAATTACATCCTCATGCTTGCACTTCTTGTACAGATGTGGCTCCTAGCTACGATTTAAGGCTTGCCGAAGGCGCGTGGATGGAGGTACAGCAGCTTCCACTGAGCCACAGGATCAATTGCATCTCACTGGCAGTTTACAGGAATGCTCTTTGAGACAAGGCTGGCTCTCAGCAGATGCAACAGGATAGCCGGCCTTGTTTCTGGGAAGAGGAGGAAATTAAACAGCAGCCTTTTTGCTCAAAAATCTGTTCTTTTCATTTTCAAAATACAGGTTTGTAATTCCTAAGCTACGGATACGCAGTATAAAAGGTAAAACAGTTTTCCTTGGAAGCACCGGAAACACCTGCTCTATAGATAATAATGTATCATGACGCAGAGCAACCCCAGTTTCAGACATCAAATTTCAGTAAACCTGTTAGAAGTCATGGTTTGTAGGCAATGAATTTACTGGCAGCATTTGGCTGTAAAGGATTATAACTGCTGGGCTGGTCATAGGACTCAGGCATTACATAAACCCTGATTAGAAAGGGAGTCATTTGCCTACCCATACATGATTACAACTTAGTCATGTCACACTGCTGTCTTGGCTCAATTTCCCTGTAAGTAAGGTGACCAGGGACTGTCATATCTACTGTGACGTGTGTCTGAGAGCATTTTGGTGTGAGCTGTGCTGCATGGTGCCCCTGCAGCTCCCACACAGCCCGTGCACACAATTTCCTTGGCCTGGACAGGACAATCCATGGGCTTCTGTGGCAGCTGAAATGGGTGCCGAAAGTTTAACTTTCAGCTACTGGGTCTCCTTCACTCTAAAACACAACGTCTTGGAACCAGCCTTTTCTCAAAATCTGAATTTTTATGAGCAGTTACTTTCCTCTGTGCTACCCAGTCATTTAATTGTCCAGAGCATCAAGCTGCCTGTCTGTGCTCCTCACACTGGTTCTTGCTGCTTGTATCGGCCTCGTTGCCTTTGCTGGCTATTTGAGACATCGCTTTCCGCTTGAATTGTTCAAATATCAGTAGGGGGCATTATTGTCTATGGCTGCCTAGTCTCAGAGCGCTGCCTGTGATTCCTTATTTTATTCTAATGAGGACTGTGTCCGTTAACAGATTGTGTGGTGACTAGAGAACTAAGCTCACTTTGCTGGGTAATCCTACTAGGAGTTAATGATCCTAGTAGCAAAGCCACAGCTGAGAGGCTGGGACCATAACGATCATACTCACTATCTATTTGAAGAAATGATCTGTAGCATAAATTTGACTATAATACTCCCATCAGTAGAATCAGATGTTTATAGCTCACATGAGTTTTGTGGGCACCTTCTTTGCTATGTTAAATATCACTATGTCTCATAAGAAGGAACAGAAGAGGAATATAGTCTACTGCAAGTCAGATTCAAAGATGGGAACACATCTCAAGGTTTCCATGTAGAAGAGTGGTATTTTGCAATTTTACTTCATAACACTTAGATTTTTAAAGGAGCCCACATGCCATTCACCTCCAAATTTTCACAATGTGTCAGTACT
Organism: Fregata magnificens; assembly: GCA_013389945.1. Taxonomy (NCBI): domain Eukaryota; kingdom Metazoa; phylum Chordata; class Aves; order Suliformes; family Fregatidae; genus Fregata; species Fregata magnificens. The sequence goes on along the minus strand of WAAD01032576.1, from coordinate 111,685 downwards.
CAGTGCCTCTCCTCTGGTCAGATTTTCATTCACTATTCTTTGACTTTGGAACTAATAAAGTTGTCTTCAAACATGACCTACAGCAGTGCTCTGACATGAGCTTGTGCTTGTGCCTTGGATCCAATTCATTCATGTACAGAAGAACTAGCAGAGGGATCTATGTGCCACCAACACCCTGAAAATAGGACCTACGGAGTCTCTTTGCATGCTTTGGCCTTGAGACCACTAAGGGGGTTGAATTTCAACTCAAAATTGGACTTCATCTTCAAGCTAAAATGGGATTTTCACACCTGGGCTTTAATTACTAAAGATTTCTATTACAGCCCCAGGACAAAAATGCTAATCCAATAGCTTTCATCTTTCCAGAGTCTCTGTCCTATCTCATTCCCCAGCCTTATTCTGGGGTTTGCTCTGGGTAGAAGGAAATGCTGCAAGGAAATCTGAACAGATGGCCTGCTGTTTCCTCAAGAATTGTGTATTTAGCCACTAGCCACTATGGAAGAGTTGGAATTTTTTATTGCCTAACATTCTCTATGGAATAATTCAGTCATTTGCTCCAAGAAGGAGCAAAGACTCCTCCTTTCCTCCACCCCTGCTCCAGTACTCAGGTGAGACCCATCAGATCTTCACCACACACAGTGAAGAAGTGCAGAGGATTATTGTGTCCATTAAACTGGAACTTTGTTGGGGATGCCAGCCTCACCTAGGGCAGTACAGGAACTGCCATCAGGAGTAACCCCTCAGGGCATCTCATCTGGTGCTCTTCCCAAGAGAGAGACCAACATCATCTGACTTGGAAAAAGAAGAAAGAAAACCTAATGCTGCTACAAAGGTTAGCTTTGGTCTGGGAGCATGCGGACTGGCAGCTTCTAAACGCTTTGAATGGTATGTTGCTGGTGAATCTAACTCTTGGCTGTTCCAGCTCTCCATATGGCAGCGGCTTCTTTCAGACCAATAATAAAGAAAGCCAATGGTAAAGACTGGGCAATACTAGAAAGCTGCAAACAATTCACACATTTAAATCAAGCTCAAGTGAAAGAAGCATTTTCCAAAGTATTGGTTCGCATATTTACTGTATTGTATGTATCCCATACCAAGAATTACTCATTCCTGACAGCATTCTTGCCTGATAAGCACAGTAATTGCAATTACACTTCCTAAAGAAGTCCAGCACTTTACCTTAAACAACCCAAATGCCTTTTGCCAAATTCACCTGCAAGGAACTATTTTTGATGAAATGTTTGAGAAGTCACGACAGCTGTCAGGTCTGACTTCAGTTTAAGCATCCCTTCACGTGACATATCATTTTTGCACATGGAAAAGAAGATTAAAGCTCTTTCACCAGTGGGTGCTACTCTATAAGCTAATCACTACGCTCATGTGCAGATGTTCTTTTGATACGACCTTTTTTATACTCCACACAGCAGGCTGTTTAGGTTTTCTGCGAAGAAAATGGAAAGAGACCCAGTGGGTGCCTGAAGTACTGCGCGTTTGTTATTATCCACCTCACTCATCATAATATCATATGAGTCGATGTGCCTGTGATTTCTTTTTTTTGAATATCTACTGCAGTCACTAGGAGTTGCCACTGCAGTGGTGTTGTCTGTGGAAAATAAAAGGATCGAGGAGAGAGGACAGGTTTAAAAACTACAATTTAAATCCAAATGGCACAAAAGGAAGAGCTTAATTTTCTATCTCATTTCAGGCGTGAAGCAGACGGTGACCCCATGGAAATCATTTTAATAATATAAATGAGATGGGATGTGTCATCTGTAAGTGAGGGAGCAGGGGGAAGGCAGCTGCGGTTCACAGGGGGCTGTAGCTGTGGGGAGATAGAGCAGCTTCAGCCGGACATGATTTTTCTGTCAGCAGAAAGTGCAGGAGGAGAGAGCTGGGGCACGGACAGCGGTCCTTTGAGAGAGGAGGGAAATGATGCTGTCTGAGAGACGCTCTGCCTTTCTGTGAGATGAATGCAAGGATCCAAATTCCCTGCCCAAAATACATGAACAAATGTTATATGTTTTTGGCTACAAGAAAAAGAAAAAAAAGAAAAGCAAAAAAAGAAAATTAAAGGAAAAAAAAAAGAAAAAAGAAAAAAGAAAAAAGAAAAAAGGAAAAAGAAAAAAGAAAAAAGAAAAAGAAGAAAAAAAAAGAGTGCCCAGGTTGCTGTCGCCCTGGACACTCCCTATCTATCCTACGTATAAGTTCTCCGGTAAACAGGCAGGTGCTGAATTCATGTTACAGCCTTGAGGTCCTGTGTTCCCAGTGGAGCGGAGCCTTATTCTTTGTCTTGTTTTAATTTATTTTGCTGTGTTAGTTAGAAATTGAGCTCCTAGGAACATACTTCCTGGGACAGGCAGAACAACAAGGAGAGCCAGCTTTAATAATGAAATGGGCATTAGCTGGGGGTAGCCCTCCCAATTCAATATTCTCCTCAACTTCTGCAATACCTAGGGCTGCTTACTGAGGAGGGCACGGTTCTAATAAGCTGCGTGCAAGTTCACAGGGACCAGATATTCCCACTTCAAAGCAATGCTACACAAGGATTGGCAGCGGGCATTCTTGCCTTCTGGCTGGCCTGGATCAGGATCACTTAGAAAAGTGGGACAGATGGTTTCCCTTCTTAGTCACACTCTGGCCCTCAGAAGAGGAGACAAAGAGAGCATTCGTTTCATGGTCACTTTGGGCACCTGAGAAGAAAGATCTGAACCCTTTCAGGCTGGAGCCAGCAGGTCCAGCCTCTTCTACAGATGAGACCTGCTGGAGGAGTGGTGGGAGAAGGGTGGGTCTACCAGCACTTCCCCAGGAGGCGGGCAGTGGGGATCACTGTGCAGAGGAATTGGCCGTAACTCACCCCCACTCAGTTTTGGGAACCACAATGTTTGTGCTTTCATGAGAACAACTAAAAAATTGCTGAAAATGAAAGTAATCTGTCAGAAGGAAGACTGGGGTGAAAAGCAAGGATTTCTTAGCATTAGGTTTGACGTTTCCCATTGTTTTTCAGGATGGACACAGCTCCTAGCTACAGCCAGTGGAAAGCTGCAGTCTTGGAAGGGGGTATAACTCCTCCTCACTTTCATAGCCACCTGTCATTAAACGCAGGTGAGAAAAGTTAGGCTATGCTACAATGGGACAAAGCTCACATCATACGAAAAGCAGGTACAAAGAGCAACAGGCTGGACTGCTGTCACAGTTCAACCATCAAGTGAAGCAGGAATGGTTATCTTCTATATCCAGAACTCATACCTTTGCTATGGAGGTGTAAGACATACAACTTTTTTCCTTAGCTCTAAAATTACTTCCTAAAAATAGGATATGCACCCCCAAAACCATACATGAATGAGCATCATAGCTCATTAGAGATGCAGAAAGGATTCAGAGAGTGAGGATGATCTGCAGGATAAATACCCCAAAAAGAAAAAATCAAAATTCTCTCCTGCATGATGGCTCGGTACCAAAGTCAATAATCACTCAGGATTTCAGATGGGGGCTGAAGAGAGACTCTCCAAAGGACTGCTCATCTCAGTGAATTTCAGATGTCAGCAGGCTAAACTTCAGCATCTAAGCTAACCAGTGACACAGTCACCTGCTCAAATTAGGCATCCTAAAATACGTTCTAGCTGCAAGCTACCAGATGTTTTCCCAAGTGGTAAAGATGGATACTTGGGAGCCACAACAAAGACTTAAAAAAAATGGAAAGCAAATATGCTGCTAACCACAAGTTGGCAGAAAGAACTGTTAAAAATCCTGTCCCTGAAGAGCTCATGAATAAAGGAAAGAAGCTCTTTGGAAAGAGAGATGGAGTGTGTGAAAGCCGAGGTGAACCACATCTTTATTTGTTATCACCAGCCTGAAGAGTTAACCTCTCTTTTATTTTGTTACAAACAGTTACATGTAGAAAAAAGGAAACTACTCGTCTCTGAAGACTTTGTTTTGTTATTTTCTTAAAGAACAAATGCCATTTCAAGTTACCACTTGCTGATGTTAGTTTTGTTTCTTAAAGAGTAGCAGGAAGCCCTGTGGTACTGAAACCCAGCTGATACATCACCCTGGTACTTGAAGCAGTAACATGTAAGTGGTATTTTATTTAGTTTACAAAATCAGGTTCTTAAGGTTTGGCGAAGGCAGATCTGCAGCCTTAATCCATCCCCTTGTGACTACAGCCTGGAATCAGCCTTTACACATGCATAGTTTACAAGAAGAGGCAGAAGGAATAGATGGGGCATATTATTAAAAAAAAAAAAAAAAAGTGAATTGATAAATTATACTTCATGATATATAAATAAGAAGGTGAGACCAGCTGTATCAGGCCAAATCAAAGGTCCAAATTTATGTAGTCACAGTTTGGGTTGCAACGGTCCAGTGAATACACAGATACGTTGCACATTTTTAGTAACGTCTCTTACCAACAGTAAGTCTCAGGGAAGCAGGACACAGTCCCATGTTAGAGGAATTCCTGCCAGCAAGGATGGGAGGATGAAAGAAGTTGTGGTGATAGGAGCCCCTCTTTATGGAGAGCAGCATATGTGAGAGACTAGGTCAGAGCACACAGAGCTGGGGAAACTGAGTCAGACAACTGAGAGGCAGGAACATCATCGAATATGGGGGTCATTCTCAATGACAGGGACACCAGGCACTGAAGTTGGAGGGCTTGTAATGACAAGATGTGGTTAGGAGGTCTCATATCCATCCCATATGGAAGAAGAGTGACTAAATGCATCGCATTCCCCCTGCGTTCAAGTGATCCCCCCTCTCACGCCCTGCCAGTGGCAACAGTCAGCATCACTCCTGCCACTTCCAAAACCACCTCTGGGTTGGACATTGCTCAGTGCAGAAGGGAACTGGTGTCTTAGGACCTGTGTAATGCTTCTCACGGGATGTGGGCCCATGTTCTCCCATTTTCTGCCGGACAGCTCTCCACCTCAGCGGTTAAATGCATGATGGCGTTGTCGTCTTAAACAGGCAGATTACAGAACACCACAAATAGCAGAGCATCATCAATTCAATCGCTGAATGACATGAGGTACTAAGAGTGATGAATCTTTCCTACTCGGACAAGAAATGATGGATTTGAATAATTGCCCGAGAATATTCACATGACACTCAAACACAGTCGCTGTCATGATTACCAATGTCTCTTTTCCTCACAGCAAGTCTATAATTGGCAAGAGTGTCTCAGATAATTTATACAGCAACATGATTTTCACACTTTCCCAGTTCTGGATAGTTGCTAATATTTCATGAGACAGTCACTTTATCATACAAGGGAGCTTTCACGAGCTTTTGGCACATCTATTGATGCCAACTGTCACTGAATTTCTCCATTTTCCTGTCTTTTTTGTTCTTTGTCACTAATAACTACCCATTCCTTCTTTGTATTGTGGAGGTTTGTATTTAGTCATGGGATTAGATTAGTGCAAGTCTTTTTCTGTATTTAAGAGGAATATCTACTTAAAGTCCATATATGAATCTCGCTACAATCCTGTTACAAGGGAAAACTCCTTATTTCTCAAGTCCCTCAGTAGCTTGCCTGTACCATGTTGTTAAATGAATGGCTAAATAAATAAGGTGTTTGCTTATCTAACTGTCCTACATTCCAAACTAAGCAGACCACTCCAAAGCCAAGCAGAAGTTGTCGCCACTCCACGAGGAGCTAGAAAAGAGCTACCCTCTCTGTTGCTTTGCTGTCGCGCTAGCGCAGATTGCCACATGCTGCTCACTTCTGCGGTCAGCGGGATCTGATTGCTAGCAGCAGAAAGCAGGGGGTCGGTGCCCTGGTTGTGGGACTGGTAACCCTTTTTGTTCTCTTAATACCACCATGAAACTACTGGATAGCTTTAACTGACATTCTTAAAAGCTTTTTCAATATCTCTTTCTATAGAACAGTCATGATTGCTTACCTGTTTAACAGCACATGTGTTCATTTCACCTCGTTTTACCTGCAACAAGGGAAACAAAGCCTTAACCTTCCTTGGCAACACCAACAATTATCCAGCCCTTGGGCTCGAGGAGCGAAACACTGGGATCAGAGCTGCGCTTTCAGAACACCAAGTGTCCTCACCGCCTTGTAGACACGAGTCACTTCAGTGGCAGCGTTGCTCAGCAGCAGATTTTTTACCTTTTTTTTTTACTTTTGCATGTGTTTGACATCAGCATGTGAAAAATTGATACCGGGGGGCAGGTACTGATCATGATACAGCTATTACTGGCTGTCAGGTACTCCAGAGAGTGAGGTCACTGCTTGCATTTTCCAAATGAGAGACAGTTTAATGAAATCTTGCTCTTCGGAGGCAACAAAGTGTCTATCCCCCCTAAACAAATTCATACACCTGAGGCAGAACGAGATGAATATGTATCATTTCTTTAGTGAATTACATGAATTTGTAAGAGGTGTTTGAGGCATGTAGCAGTTTCAAAATCCCTTGTTCACCTCTCTCTGCTGCCTGCATTTAGAATATGCTGAGCCGATGCGCAGAGAGTTACATGCTGCCTTTAGTCCCAAATGGTTTCACTGACGTTTTTGGCTGAAACGATGCTCTTTGGCAGGATGATCAGACAGCAACACACTCCATCGATGTCGCTTATTACCTTTTACAAGACTTGAGTCACTGGTGCTCATCCAGTTTTATATACTGGCTGGTCGGCCCACAAGCTCTGCTGAGCTGTGACTATACCACAGGCAGACTGCCACATCCCTTGGGCTTGTGTATCCCCCATCCCCACTTAATAAAATTTACGAAGCTGACATTTAAAAAAATCTGGGTGGCTCAGTCCCAGCAAGATCCTGCCAACAACTTGTCTGTCTGTCCTGCTGTAGAAAGGTTAACGGCACCAGTGCCCACCAAATATTCGTTTGTGCAGCACACGCAGACATAGTGAAAACTGAGGGAGAGCAGAGGCATTAGGTAAACAGACAAAAGAGCTGAGGCAGCATTGCACAGAAACACATAACAAAGCAGCTGGTGGATCTGGTTGACTTCAGCTGAGCAACGCTTGGAGTGCTGCAGTCCAACATGTTGATGTTCATGAGCAGGCACATCAGCAGCTCTGCTGGACATGGGCAGCTTCCAGGATCAAGCCCTCTGATATTTTCTCATTCAGAGAGGTTGTACATACAAAGGGAGCTATAACCCAAGTGCAGAACGTGAGGTGAGGACGTATGAGGTGGAAACATTTCAATGTTGCTTGAGGCTGGAAATACAGCTTTGTCTATTGGACTGTAAAAGGTGGTTCAACTGTTCTAGCTCTTAATTGTGAGCCCATCCTCTGCCCGTGTCTCTACAAGCTGATTTATTCCCTGAACAGTGACATCGGAAGTGATTCAGACAATGTGAGTCTGTGGTACTATGTTCAAACTCAAGTTCGGGCCAGGCCCCTAGCTGCCATTACACCGATTGAGAGTGTCTTATAGGTCTCACATCGTATCTACCAGCCTTGTGCAGACGTCCTGGGCAACCTAAACTGTCTAAAATGGCACTAGGCACCTATGCCTGGGCACCTGAAGTGAGTGTCTCTGCCATTAGCATATTCACACCGCTTTCACTAGGTGTCCCCTGTAAAACCTTGTATTAAGGAAAACACTTCCCTACCACTTACAGGCAGTAGACTTAAACAGATGTGGATCTACAAACTTGATGCTCCAGGAATAATGAATGAACTATTTTGCATGAAAAGTTTATCAGATTATGCTCTTTTCCTGTTGCAGGTTATTCTGAAGCAGACATGACAATAAATCATGGCAATCCTATGAATATTTCATAGAAACACATCTCAGCTTATGGGTGTTCTTTTTTTTCTTGAACGATTATGTCTGTGTCTGTGGCCATTCATCGTCTGTGATACGTGACTGGCCACTTAATTCAAATTACTGTAATGTCTGACTTTTTGACTGGTTCATTAAATATTTCATAACAAGGAGGAAAAGTAGCACTGCCGATGACGTTTATGTGAATATGCAAATAGGTATTCATAAAACCTTAGTTTCCAGGCAAGATTTCTACTCAAAAATGCTTTGGCGAAATTAATAGAGAACTCTAAACATTGTTGAAATAAGTAGTGACTTTTTATTGCAACAAATGTTAATGAAAATGATGATGATTTTGAACTGTTGCTGTAGTTATAAGGATGTGGATCCAGCATTCTGAAGTCTCTGTAAGACTGCAGTGTAACTCACAAACTTAATGAGAAATGGTGTAGATGGGATCTCTTGCAATGAATGTCATTTGTGTAATGGTTCTTGAACAAACTCTGGAAAACGAACCTCAGAAGCCTGACATTTGCCTTATCAGTCCATGGGAGTTCAACGCTAAAATTCATAGTGACCGTAATGAAATTAAATTTAGAGTAGCAACGAACATTTCTGAAAACCCTCAGTTCTTGTGTATATCTCTTATAACACGAGATAGTTCTTCGGATCATTAGCTACAAAATCTGCAAGACAGAAAAAGAGGCTGGAGGAAGGAGTACTAAGCTACTAAATTTGATTTCCCCCAAATGACTATCAGCTTTTCAGGGGCAAACATTTCAATGGTTAAAGTTTTACATTAATTTCCTGAACGCATGTTTAGCAATCCTGTCACTCTGGGAGCATTTAGTTATGCATACAAACACCAGCTAATGTGAAAGATGCTACCAAGCCATTAATTGTCCTTCTCATTGATTGAGAGCACTGCGTGGGTGTGGAAACGGAAAGCTCCCATGAGAAATCACAAGCCTCAGTGAAGCGAAGTGAATGACAAAAGCCCCGTTGACTTTGGGAGAGGCTGGGACAAGCAGAGGTGCCGCACGCACACGTGTCCACGTGCTGAGCTGATTCGACCTCTTGTATCGGACTCAGGGTGTCTGCGGTGGTTTATTCCAGCTGGAATAATCTCGGGATTGCTCTGCTGAAGTCTGACCTTACCAAACCTCACTACGTGAACGTGACCTGCCGCTGCTGTTGCACTTTCCCTGGTGGGAAGAAGCTTCCTCCGGTAAAGATGCAGGTGCCTGCTATCTGTCAGGTTTTCCTAGTGGATTTGAAGCCATGTACTCATCATAAGGATGGTTCCCCTCCACTTTAGCATGTATATTCTGAGCGGAAGAAATCAAGAGGCCAGGGAGTGTGGGCAGCGAGCGAGGAGGCTCTTGGGCAGAGGGAAGCTGAGGGTCAGGGAGGGACCCTGAGGGACAGGGGAAGGTCAGTGTAGGAAGGCGGTAGGAGGACAGCAGAAGAATGAAGTGGAGGTTGAAGGAGATTTGGGGAAGAGGCGAGGAGCGGGGGTGAGTAATGCAGACGGCTGGGAGAAGCAGAGGGGTTAAGGGACTTGGATGGGGAGGCAAGGACTGGGCCGCCTGGGGAGAAAGCTGTGAGGGGAAACCACCGGACTGAGGTGGGAGCAGGGGTGACTTGGGAGCGGCTAGAGGGCCTGTACGAAACACCCCGGCAGAAAGCCCACCCTGAGGAGACGACGTGGCACCCACCCACCCGCAAACTACACTCCCCAGAATGCCTTTCGCGGCGCCCGGCACTGAGCATGCGCAGGGGCCGCCGCTCTCCTGAGCACGGCGGGCGAGGGGCCGCCCGCCCCCCTCCCCA
>WAAD01032576.1:81672-101977 GCA_013389945.1 Fregata magnificens | reverse complement strand
CGGCGGCGGCTCCACGGTGGGGAGGGGCGGGGCGGGGCGGGGCGGGGGTGTGTGTGTGGAAATAACCCACGGAAACCCACCGTAGGGCTGCGCAGGGCGGAGCTGACACCTTGGACGTGGAAACCTTTCTTCTCCAAAGCCTGGGAGCGAAAGCGGTCCGGCCCGGTACCGGGGGCAGGCGGCGGTGCGAGGTTTAGCTTTTGTAGGCAGTTGCCTGCACCACAGAAACGCGGTTCAATTAAAACTCTAATAACCTCCCTAGAGGTCAAAGGCACTGCAGGTTTAAAGCTTACCAGGGAACCTAAAGATGTAATTATGTTCTCCTGACAATTTTCCTTGATGGTTGAGTGCCTTGGGAACCCTGCTAGACACCTGTCTTCAGCTCTGAAAGCTTACCAGTCCTTGTGAATTTGGCCCCAGTGGGTATGGATGCTGAATTTATCGCATTCTGTCCCTTTTAATTATTGTGTGCTGACAAAGCATGGTGGAAAAGTTTCTCTTGCGTATGTCAGCTCTGGGTGCGTTTCACATGCATGTTCTCAGGTCAGGCTTACTGGTCTGCTTGTGTCCCCTTGCTTCCTTCCAGCCCCTCTCAATTAACCCGATGTTTAAATGGGTCATTAAGATAATAGCTGCTGCTTTAAAAAAAAAAAGTGAAGAGGCACGCTCTTGTGATGAGAATAATGACTGTATCTGAACAACTGGTAAAGGCAAGGCAACATATTGGTGTTTTCACACCAGTACCATAGTTGGATAACTATTGACAAATGCTGACTTTTAAACGGTGACTGCTGATTCAGGAGAATCTGTTGGCTATGGTAATAAAACAGTAACGGCTCCTTTTAATAGCGATCTCAAAACACTTGAACTGATAGATTGGCTTGTTAGCTCAAGCCTTGACTTAGCTGAGAACCAGAAGAGCTCTTATTCTCTGGGATGACCTTCACCCCCACACAAATCTGACTTATGTTAAACACATCAACTGTAAGGGTGTTTATTTTGCAATGTCACTTTCAAAAACGTGGTAGATACCAAATGCGTGAACTAGATACAGGAAACCTGCTTTGCAGTCTGCTTTTCTGCAAGAGCGCATTTTGAACGGTTTGTGATTGCAAGGTGGCAGTTTTACTTGGAGTCTCACTGTTGTGTTTTAATTAACTGTCATCAGAGCTGGAGTTCAGCCTCCAACACTTGTGAAGTGTGCTACGGACATGCACTCTAGGTACCTGGTTAATGTTTTGGGACTAATTACCTAGAGTCCATTCTCTATTAAGCAATTTACAAAATGGATTGACTATGTGGAAATCTTTTTCCAGTTAAATTTACAATCTCCTGAGTTGCATCTCACTGTGAACTTACTGAGGTTTGCTTCAATCATCTGAAAATTGGGTATTCTCATTCCTCTTATTCTCACCCCCTTCTCTTAAAAATTGTTGCTTTAAAGTCTTCAGTAACTGCTGTTGGTTTAAACAGTTCCCCGTGACAGCAGCCCACATTTAGTTACTGTTCTCCAGAGTTTTTAACAGATTTATATCTGGCCTGTGCTCTAACACAGCAAGGTCTTTAGGAGGTGTTTTAAAACATAGAGCCTTAAAGATCCTCTGCTAGTAAAACTTTCATTTTATTCAAATAAACAGAGCCATAGAAGACTTCTCTCAGCAGAAGACCTGCTTTCTATTTAAAATGGCTTTTCCAGCCAGAGCGTATCTAGACTGTGAAGGAGCGGATTTTTCTGGGGAGTAGTGGGAGGCAGGAAGAATCATGAAAAAGGTGGTGGTACAAAGGAGAGCGTTAAACCACAGAGCTAGAACCCAATCAAAGGTTCTCAGCTGTGCAGACCAAATTTTGCCTTATCACACTGTGGAACAATAACTTCTTCAGTTGTTATCCAGGATGGTCACAGAATTCAGTTTTGTGGTTCGGAGCAAGGGGTAGAATGGGTCTATGGGTCCATAAAGCTCGAGGAGGAGTGGGCTGGGAAGGGTAAGTGGAGTTGCAGGGAAAATGGGTGATACTGTGGGTCATACATGTCGTGATACACCTCGAGTACTGTGTTCAGTTTTGGGCCCCTCACTACAAGAAGGACATTGAGGTGCTGGAGCGTGTCTAGAGAAGGGCAACGAGGCTGGTGAAGGGTCTAGAAAACAAGACTTATGAGGAGCGGCTGAGAGAACTGGGGTTGTTTAGCTTGGAGAAGAGGAGGCTGAGGGGAGACCTTATCGCTCTCTACAACTACCTGAAAGGAGGTTGTAGTGAAGCGGGTGTTGGTCTCTTCTCCCAAGTAACCAGCGATAGAATGAGAGGGAATGGCCTCAAGTTGCGTCAGGGGAGGTTTAGATTGGACATCAGGAAGAATTTCATTACCGAAAGAGTGGTTAGGCATTGGAACAGGCTCCCCAGAGAGGTGGTGGAGTCGTCAACCCTGGAGGTGTTCAAAAAAGGTATAGACGTGGCACTCCAGGGCCTAGTTTAGGAGTCATGGTGGTGTTAGTTGATGGTTGGACTTGATGATCTTAGAGGTCTTTTCCAGCCTTAATAATTCTATGATTCCCCTGTTTTGCTGGCCACCTTCCTGGGGAAGCCAGTGGCTGTTCCTAAGGGAATTGCAGAGTTGGCACAGAGCGCTGACTGAGGGTTAGCATTGGTCAGTCGTTCTGCTGTGCTGGATGAATGCATGACATGGAACCCTCTTCCTTCTCCTTTTAGGTCTTCACCCCTTTCCTTCACCTTCTGTGGTAGGATGTGTTCCCTCCTCCCTCAGCACGCCGCCTGCTCGTCGCCCATTCTGCGTTCTTAGCCCTGCAACTGTCTCTCCCTGTCCTGCAGTGAACTGGTAGGTGTGACGTGCTGGAAGGAAGTAGGTTTCTTTCTTTTCCCTCCAAGTATGCAGACTGGGCCTGGCAGCACAGGCAGTGGAAAGGCAGCCGCTCGCATTTGGTCATGCTAGACAGCCCTCGGCTCTGCCTGCGCTTGGAGCAAGCTGTGAGCAGGGCATTGAACTCAGCGTGGTGGAATTTAAACTGCGAGTTTTCAAAGCCAATTACTGGACGCAGTCTGTGTCTGACAAGCTTCAGTTTCATTAGCTGCCTCCCAGGAGTATCGAGCTGCGCAGCTCACCTTTGCAGAGATCAGATTCTCCTCTGTGATGTTATTAGGTGTTTTTAAAAATAGCTTCATCAGTCCACTTCAAAAGAGCTGGTCTGCTCTGGTAACAGTGCGTGCTTGTGCTTTTCCAGATAAGGAACTTGTCACTTTTCCTGCTGTCATACATGCAGCTATTGCCTTATTTAGAATACAGCTTAAAAAAACCCCTACAAAATAACCACCAGTCTTGTGTAAAGATTTATGTGTTTGGTTTAGGAACAACTGAACGCTCCTTATTTAACTGCTTTGGACAGTATTGGTTTATGAAGAAGATAGGATCAAACTAAATGCAGAGTTGAAGGTAGTAACTTCATATACCTGTGTCTTGAGGAAATCTTGATGATAAGATCTCTTCTATAACAAAATGACAACAGGCCAAAGATCTCTTATATTTTTCTTTCAGCCCCAGTTAGAACTTCATTAGCTTTTAAAAGGATCTGAAGTACTACGTTGTGCGTGTATGTGTATAATCTATATGGTGGTGGAAAGCAACCAGATGCAATAGTATAAAACCAATTTCCATCTCTTTTGAGGGTCTGAAAAGTAGTTGTGTGCTTGTGCACACCAGGAGTATCGTGGGGAAACTACAATTGCATGACATACTTAGAAATTCGTTCTATAATGGTGTATGCAGGAGCAATGTTCTAATTTACTAATTTCTTTGATGTTTTGGGAGCAGTTGGCATTTTTAAAAAGGTCTATTAATTCTGTGGGAATTTGATAATGGCTAATTGCTGGGGGATCAGAAGAGAGTAACAGTCAAAGTGAGGCTCCTGACTTCTCTGCTCTCAAAAGAGAGGCAGCCCTCCGCAGCCTTGTTTGTAAGCTACTGTCCTCTTAGAAATCCTTGCTCAAGAATATTCACCGGTGTCCTCAGCATAAATTGGGAACTTGTTGACTGCTCTTGATTAATTGAACTGTGCTCCATGAACCAGCCACATACTATTACAGGAAAAAAAAGCACTGAGGAGGTCATGGCTTATTGTAGGAGCCAGTGCACTGTGAATTTGCATAGGAAATCTCTTTAGTCTTTCCCTTGTTCCCTCTTTCTCACTTGCTTCTCAGTTCCTTTCCTTTCCTTTTTCCTTCCTCTGTTTCTGTCTCTTTCACCATGCCTTGGTGACCTTAGTCCTTAGGTCTATTCATGTATTTTAAGGACCTGCCTAAGTGTTTGCAGCATACAACGTAAGTACCTATTTGCACTGTAACATCAAAGGATCACATTTCAAAATTACAACTTTTCCTTTGAACAAGAAGAAAAAAAGGTTCCTGGTTGCTATGGTGATGAGCGCTATATAAATTCCTATAAATAAGTAAAGTAAACAGCTGATTCTTGGACTTTGATTTGCAGTATTTTTGCTTTTCTAATGAGATATAATTAAATATCAAAATGGGAGGAGGTGACATTTTACTAATTTTATTAAATACATATCATTCTTATGCCTTCTGTTTTACAGTATTTCTGCTGAGAACAATTAAATAGTAAGCTGTTTATTTTTCTCACTGTAGAAAGTTGATGTTTTGAAAAATCATAGTCTAGTATTTATAGAAGAACTTTTAGATGCCAAAAGGCACTCCACTAAAAAGGTGGTGTCCATTTTAAGTTTAATCAGAACATACATTTTTGAGCTAAATGCCTATTTTTCTTATCTCTAAGAGACTATTACGTGCATCACAACATTTAAGTTCCAGTCAAAAGTGTCTGTAAATGTAATTATGTTCCTCTGCAGTATTTGAAACCCCACTGGTGCACAACAGCAAAACTTGAAAATGTCGTTGACTTTTTCTTTTATGTTAAAATGACAAAGGCAGAGTAAAAAAATCAGATATTCCTTGTTGAAGTTTCAGGAGGAGGGGAGAATTGACTTTTTTGCAAGCCTTTTGTTCTCAGGTCCATGATGTAAAAGTAGCTTCCTCTCTGTGCTAAAGGTGATAATTGTAAAATGGATTGGATGGAGGCAATAAACTGCTGCTTCAGAAGTCAGCAAGTAGCCATCAGCCATTGCTAAAAAAGCCCTTTTCATTAGGAATCTCTGGAGCCCAGTCCACTCACCTGCAGTTTCTGAAGCATGACTGCAGCCCAGTTCCCCCCCAGTGCATTGGAGTATTCCGCCTCACAGGCCTTTCTCACTCAGGAAATGGGTGCACTTTGTTTAACAGCAGAGGATAGTTTATAAGGGAAGGAACTTTCCTTAGGGGAAGGAAAATAGGTATTTATAACATATGGAAATACTCCTTTGTTAAAGGCTCGGTCTAGTTTCTTGGTGGAAACTGATTTTGCCACAGTGGCCTGAAGAGAGATTTCTTCAGTCCTAAGCTGTGGAGTGCAGCTTGTGCACTGGCGGGGAGTAGATCTGCTTTCTACCACAGTCACAGCATTGTATTCAAAGAAGCTCTCAGATTTCCAAGGAACTTTGAAGCACTTTCCTGTCCTGTTAAATGTTTGGTAAAATACCACCATGTTATTCACTGTCTTCATTCCCTCTGTGCATTCAGATTCATGTCTACTTGCTTTACCAATTTAAAATATATTTGACTAAATACCTTTTACTTCAGAGCCTGTGTAATTGGGAGGACAAGGATACACGGGTTTTTTTTCCAGTTACACACAATTACTTCTCACAGAGCAAAACATGTACATCTGCACACAGCTCTTGAAGGTAGGGGCAGAACAGGAGCAAGGAATGGTGTCCCTGAAGGTCTCGCTTGAGCAGTGACAGCCTGCACAGGTTTGATTTATGTTTCATAGGCCTGTCACTTTTGTCCCAGCTGCACCGCTGCTGTGGCCAGGCTGGTGACCTCACCTGAAGAACAGTGACAGCTTCAGTGTTTTCCTGGCAGTGAATTAACCCCAGAGCTGCCTCTGAACCTGGTGCTTTGTGACGTGGGACTGCGCTGACCTCTGAGGTGGTGGCGGCACAGAGTCCTGACCCTGTGCCCGCCTCAGCACTGTGGTTTGTGTGGGCTTGAGACCAGAATCAGGAGCAGGTTGTGCTGTCTACCTGCTGGAAGGTGGTTTGAGCTTCACATGTATTAAAGGCAGTTTTACCTGCATTGAGGTTGGGCCTGGGCAGTCAGTGTTTGACCTGCAGGTCTCAGCTGCCTTCACAGGATTGTGTGGCTGACAGCGGACAAGGCAATCCAAGGTCTCTCCCAAAAGGGCCATTGCAAAGGCTGATGAGGTTTGTAGGCAGCCTGAACCCAAACAGAATCTGTGCTGCTTACAAGAGCAACAGGGAGATGGGAAGGGAGTCTTGAAAGTGCTCTATGTTTGCAGCTACTCCCAGGGCTAACCGCTTGGGTTTGGTGTACCTGGAGACCATGATGATGCTGGAGCAGGACCAGGCTCCAGAGTCACTGAAAGAGTTTTCTCAATCGGAAAGCACCATTATTGCTAGTAGATACTGCCTTTTAATGGAGTGGCATCTTTATTTAGAATCCTGTTCTTAGGGTAGGAGGATGAAATACACGTATTGATATTAATGACCAGACAAGCTGGTGAGGACAAGAGGTGGAGCTATTGTGTGTCTCTTTTTCCAGCACGGATAGGACAAAGAGCGAAACAGTGCATATACCAGATATTTTTTTTTCTTCTTCAGAAGTTCTGCTTTTCTGTGGGTTTTTTTTTCTTTGTTTCAATTTTTAATTTTTTTTTAATGGATGGATTTGATCCAGGACCATCTGGTGGAATTTGCTGTTGTCACATCTAGGCTTTCTGATGTATTGCCTGTCAAGTTATATTGTATGTTCTGATGAGTTTCTCATATGATGTGCTGACAACTACTGACAGCCCTGAGATGGGAAGCTGGAAGCTTGGTGGAAAGAAGAGAGGGGAAGAGTTAGCTTTAAAAATGTAACCTTGATTGCTCTTGATTGGTGGGATTTCATTTCTGGTACCTATGGTTGACTTTTTTAGTAAATAAACGTGAATGAGTGAACTTTAAACCAAGTGCACCTAAGGTACTGTAATTAGTCTTGGAAGGTTTGTAGTCCACTCCTAGTTTTGTCATTGATTTTTTTTTTTTTTCCCCTCTTTGACACTGGGTTCCTCACTTAATCTTTATCTGTCCTTAACTCTCCATCTGTAGACATTTATTTAAATTGCAGCCTTTCCTTCCTCCTTTACTCCTCAATCCTTCCCCAGTCCCTCCTTAGAAAGGAGATCTCAAAACGTTTCTGGTTTTATTAGGATACCACCAGGTATCCTAACGATTGTAGCATTCCAGTATCCTAATCCTAAATCCTAATACCCTAATAATTCTGTAGTAAAATGAACTAAGATTTTTGGCAAATTAGTATTAACCTTTGCAGACAGATCACGTGTATGAAAGCAATAAGCAGCTCTGAAATAACTACAGTAATTCTTTTCTTGCTGGGTTAATACTCAAATAATTAATTAAAGCAGGTTTTTTTGATGTAGAGGTCCGCAGTGCAATTGCATTTCCTCACACGTTGACAAAGGTAATGCTGTACTTTGTAAACCAGAATCCAAACAAACTATAAACAGTTCAGTTTTGTTCCTCATCTTTTCTGCCATAATTTGAAGCCCCAAGTAGCAATTAGGCTGGTGACAAGATAAATTTCACAACTTGTTATCATTCTTCATTTTTTAATTGGCCAGATCAGTAAAAAAGTGATTTGTGTTCTTTAAACTTTAAAGGTTCTTAGATTATATAGTACTGGTAGAAAGGATAGTAGAGGTACTTATGAATGGGTTTGGAAGGAAGCCTGTTTGTAAACAGAGATGGGATTGCACTGCAAAGGCATGTTCAGGTGTGGTTCTGAATGCAGACCCTCCCCTCGTTCCCTCTCAAAGCCATGGTGGTTATACTGGGCTTCCTGCTCGTTAGATCCTGCCTAAATGTTGATGAAGTTGGAAGTCGCCCTTGGAAAGAAACTTTCTTCCATGGGGGTTTGAGGCTGAGGATGACAGTCCCCAAGCTCAGGGGACTCTTGTTGCAGTTTGCTAAGGAAGAAGCTGGAAAGCATTTACTTGCCTCTATTGCTGTGTCTCCTTGGTGCTGTTTCCTGGCCTGGGGACTGCGAGTGCCCTCCTGTAGCTGTAGAGAGATGTCATGTTAAGCTGACCAGGCCAGTAGAGCCTGGTTTGTACTCTGACCTTCTGCAGTTCCATACTTTGTGAGTATCAGATAAGGAGACTTGGAAATGATCCAGCTCCTGTGCTGTTGTAAGGGAGGGACTGGAGTATGCAAGGGTCAGTGTGAGGGTACAGCAGCTCTCCATGGCGGTGGCGGGTTGTGTTGCATGGAGACTGTTCTCATACTGATCAAGCGTCAACTCAGCTGTTGTCAGAAGAAGTGGACTTTGGAGGAAACCCCATAGATGGAATATGGCCAAATTCTCTGCCTGTAACATGTTTGATAGCACTTCAGGGAGGCGAGGCTGGTCTTCAGTCCTTAAATGCGTTAAATTAACTCTGGGCAAGCTTGCTGGGAAAAGGGTAATGAAGCGGGTTGGAAACGGGATGTGTGTGCTCAAGCACAGGCAGTGGGCTTAATACTCCAGGCAGCATTCCTGCAGGCACGTGGCTGGGGAGCAGCCAGGTCATGGAGCACACTGTGCTGTTCGTTAAACATATCGCGGTCCACAGATGCAGCCGAAATCACTTGTCCAGGCATAAAAAATAAAAGGTTTTTTGGTGCTGAATTAGATGTCATCCCTCTTGCATCCTTGAGACTCTAAAAGAGAGATGGAGGCTGAGTTTTCCTGATGCACTGGTTTTTATAGCATCATTCATTTTCAGTTATTTAACTCCAACTGGTCCCACAGCATTGAAGCTGGCACTGCAGTTCTCACATTCATCTCCTGTGTTTTAAGTGATTTTGTTTACTTCATACAGTGCAATGAGGTCTCAGGCTCATGATTGCAAATTCCTTGGTGCTTTACTGATAAACGCAGATCAAAAAGATAATCTCGCAGTGGTCTTTTTTCCTCTGGAGCAGTCTTTGAAGGTTGCACATTCTTCTGCTGTACATCCTTTGTCCAAGTGTGTCGTCTTCTTGTCCTCTATTCCCTTCCTACTTGTTTCTTTTCTTCCTTCCCTTTATTTCAGTCCTATGTCTTCTATATTCTTTTGGTTTGCTTTGTTTATGTTTGAGAAGAGACACACCTGAGTTTAAGTATAGTTGGCTATTTGGACTTGGAAGTTTTCTCAAGAAATGCTTTGTAAGCGAAGTGCTCAGTAATTTGCCCCTTCAGTTCTTAAAGCTTTTTCCACCAACAGCTGAAAAGTTTCACTAACTTCTCCCATCGTGCCTGCAGCTTTCATTGCCATTTGACTGTCTTGCACAACAAAGCTTGCTTTGTCATACCTACGAGAGGCTGTGCTGCACAATTCTTACATGTGAACCAACTGACATTTCCCTTTTCCATTGTGAAATATTTTGCCTTTTCCTTTCAAAACACACATGCAAGTGTCCTCCTCTCTCCTGGCCTTTGACTCTGCCTTATAAAACTGAAACAGAGATGTAGATAATTATTGACAGCTGGACTCCTCTGCACAGTTGAATCCAGGAGCTCCTTCTTCAGCTGCTAGATGTTCTGAAGACCACACCTGTGGAAAAAGGGGCCAAGGGGCATTTTGGTGTCAAACAAGGATTGCTTGGTTCTTGTGTGGAGATGGGATTAAAGATGAGAGGAATAAGAGTTTATTTGATAAGAGAAGGGTTTTTTGTATTTGTGAAGAAGTGTTTTTTGTACCATCCAGGTTACTTGCTAAAGTTCAACTGGGAAAATGTAATTCTCAATAAAAATTGTTTCATTTTTTTGGTTGCAAAGAGTTCTTTGTATATGGTGGTAATTTCCTTTCCATCTTTTTACTGGTTCACCTTAACAATTTGATTACGTATGTATTTTTGCTCTTGAGAGACAGTGGCTGTGATACAGTCTCTGTTTTAAACTGTTATCATGTAATTAGCAGAGAAAGATGTCTCTAAAGTCTGATCTGCCTGCTGCTTTGTTGCTCAAGGAGCAAACAGGAGCTGAATTCTAGGATTTGGGTCCTTGATTGGAGGTCCAATGTTGTGAAGTTGTGTAAATTTGGCATAGGCTACTTCTGTTTCAGAGAACCATCTCTTTCTTCAGCTTAGAGCTGTAGGACCATGCTTGCATGCAGCCAAGGAATTATAATGAGTTTCCTAGTTGTGCTCCATGTATCTTTTGTATGAAGTGGGCTTGCACACAGATCTTTCTTATTCATGTAGTTATGCTCTCTAATACAGTAATCAGTAGACCATATAGTTTTTAAAAGATTCTTTTATGAAGTCTTGTGGCCAGCACTGAAAAATAAATAAGCTTTGCTCTCCCGTCTCAGAGCTTCCCGTCTTCAAAACCAGCCTGTTTGGAGTGTTTCTGCTACATTCTTGTCAAAGCCGTGCTGTGAGTTTTTCATTGCTTTTGGAGCTAAAATTTCACCCATTATGTTTTAGGGCCCACTTTTGCATACTGTTCTCTGAATAACACCTATTCTTGACAGTTTGGTTCCCTTCAGTGGTGCACTAGTGTGAATGGGTTTTGTTCTGAGAGTGGTACCCAACTGAGAATGTAGACCCTGATTTCTTTAAGCTCGGAAACCCACATGTAGTTTTAAGCTGTATGTGAATTTTGGACCACGGGTGACCAATGAAACATCTAAGCACAGTCTGTGTAAAATACCTGGACAATTGCAAATGCCTTGAAGGAATTTGAAACCATCTGACTCTGTCCCTTCTTTTGTCCCAGAAAAATCCCTCCTTAGTTTGGATGTAGAGGCTGAGCTCCCTCTTCTGAAGAGGAGTGCTTTGTATCATCAATGACTTCCTGGATGTGATGGGGTTTTGTGTTTGCTTCTGGCAAGCAGACAGTCAAATGTATTTAGAGGATGACCACAGTCCATTGCATGGGGCAGTCAGTGATGGGCCTTTGATGCACTGGAAATGAGTTAGCCATGAATTGCTATGTGTCTTAGTTCACTGTTGGTTTCCCCTCTCCCAGCTGGCCACCTGTAATGTAAATTGAGTGGGATGTTGATGGTTTGTGAATTGAAATCCCTTTGCACTGGCAAGATTAATTTCCAGTGTTTGCTCCCCAGGCAGATGAGCCTTTCACCCATACCCGTGTGGACAAAAAGCCCTCTCCAGAAACGTGTGTGACAACAGTTTCATGACCACTTTTTTTGCACTGACTCACCATATCACAAGCTCACTTGTGTGAGCCAAACCAGACTCAGGCTGTTCCTGCTGTTCTGAATTTATTTCAATTTTGTTGTGAATCATCCATATTTTCCCTCTTATCTTTCACAATGGATGGGAGGGGTGGAGGGAGGGAAGAGGAGGAGGGGTGGAAAATAAAAAGGTGCACAAAGATTAATTTGCTGTGTAATTTCCTCTTTTAGGAGGGAGAGACACACCTGGGAAAATAGGTTATCGGACCTCTAAGTACATAGATGAAATACTGTCCTTTCTAACAGACACTCTGGTGTCATGCTGAGGCAGTCACTTACTTGACACTAAAAGTATACGACCAGATTCATTTTGAGGAGACATGAGGTGGTTTCCTGTGCGTGTGTATTTTTACTGCCTTTAGCTAAGTTAGGGCCCTTGGTGCTTATCACTTTTTAATGATTTGTTCTTACCCCTGCTCCTTGCTTCTGGCTGTTTGTTCTTTACTACTTAGATTATTACTCTTGTTCATGCAGAGACCTGAGAGTTAATAGAAAATGAAGACTGGAGTTGCTCTCCCTTTCCCTTCTCCTGTAAGGTTATCTGGGACAACTTCACACACATTTATATATGGCTTTGCAGCTTCTTGGCTTCTGACCATTACGATTGTGTCAAAGGTATAAAACCAAAGCTGGGAAGCTAGCAGCTTATTGAAATTAATTTCTTTAAATTTATAAAGCCACTGATTAATCATCTTTTAATGCAAGTATAAACTTAAAAGCAATATATAGTCTATATATTAATTGTAATGTTTTATATTAATTTTGTAGTAGTCATACATATATATTATATACCTATATATATATTTAGCACAGAGGTCACGAAGTCAAGTTATTCAAAAAGTTCTCTAGTCCTTGTTTAATTTATGTGCATGTCTTTGTCCCATTGGAACACAGGGCTCGTAGGTACATGCTTGTCTTTAAGCGTTGGATATATTCAAGCAAATTAGAGAAGAGGGTTTTTATTTTAGTATATTTTATCACCTTGTTGGTAAAGAAATGGTGGTTATTTTGTGTAACCTTAAGTCACTTGGCAAGATGGCTGTTTTCTAGTCAGTCCTCAGCCTCTGACTCAGGTGCTTTCTCCTTTCAGATACTTGCTGCATTAATACAGGTGCAGATTTGAGTCTTCACAGTTGCAAGAGAAGCTTTTTGTGGTTGTAGTTTTAATCCCTTTGCCTGGGAAGAAGGGTTGGCTACCTCAGCAGCCTGTTCCTGTCAGCCTCCAGGACAGATTATAAGCACATTGTTCTGCCATGGAGAGGGTGGAGTTGGATGAGCCAAGACAGGAAGGTTCTGCCTGGGATGATGTATGTCCTCCATCTCAGACACCTCCAGACTCAGGATGGGTCTCGCTGCCTATGGCTGATATATATGTATATTTTAGTCTTGTCTTTTCTCCAAGGTCACAAGAACCATCCTCTTTGAAGATGATGGGTGTGACGGTACGTATGTTTTTACTATGGCTCATCTTAGGAATTCTTTGCAAGTGAGAGGGCTCAGTCCTGCTCCAGCCCTCCCTGTGCTTGGGTAATGCTGCAAGGCTTTCATAACAGCTAGATGGCTTCTGTGGGGAATGCATCAGCAGCAATGCTAGGAGAAGTCTAGAGGTAGGGAAGCACATCTTGATGTAGGGTGCTGCCTGCAGTGCCCTTGACGTCTCGAAATACTGTGTAAAGTAGCTGAAAGACCACTCTTTTCTTGGCTTTGCAAATATCTGCATGTGGATCCAGAGCTGTACGTAATCAGCGGGGGCAGATGTTTTTAAGTGCAGCTGTTTTAAACAGCAGTTGGTTTATCAGGCTGATGTTGCTGTTCTCTCAGTGACAGTCAGGTTACACTTCAGTTATTTGAAGAGATTCTCATTGCCAAGTACTCGACTCAGCATTTGACTCAACAGAAGCAGCAGATCTTGCCAGTGGGAAGGAAGGGAACAGAAATGGGCTGCTGCGGCAGGGTTGGGTAAGGAATCTCCCATCATCAGAGGGCCACCAGTCAATAGCAACTATGACAGTAGGTTTGCAGATGTTCCCCTCCCAACAGATACTTTCTGCTTTTTCTCTGAAACTGTCACCCTCTTGTGTGTATTAAATATCATATCAGCTATTTATGGGTGTGTTGTAACCTCCACAGAGATGTGGTGAGAAGGAGGGCTGTAGGGAAGTGATGCATTTATTTATTGGTGGGATTTATGGGGCAAAAATTAACTACCTTATTTTAAATTACTATTCAAGTAAATAGAACAGTAAGTCTTATTAAAAAAAAAAAACAAACCAAAACCAACTCAAATTAGGCTCAAACCTCTTCCTCTTGCTGCTGTGCCCTTGATAAATATGCCTAGATTCAATAGTCCTTCCATGAATTTTCAGGCTGCCAAGGGCATGAAGAAGTTCTTTGTAGCTATTGAACTGTAAATTGTTGCATATGACACCTGGAGGAGTTGGAATGGTTTTGTACAAGTAACTCAGTGTATTCATCACACTTCCCCTATTGCGTGCAGTGGTTCACATTGAAACCGAGGAAGATGATTCATATTGCTTTCTTCTCTTCCCCCTGTCAGTAGCAGCGGTAGCCCTCAGAGCAACATTTGAAACAGTAAATGCCTGGCCCACAGCCATGTGTTACTACTACTCTGCTGGGCCCTCTGATGATACTGTAATCAGATGAGAGACAAGGTAAGAATTGTTCTTTTCCACAGGGAAAATCAGACTAGGGTATTTAAGTAGTAATAGAAAAACTATTTTAACGAATATGTTTTTCAGTCCTATGGCCTATGCTGTCAGGGAACAGCCTTTTTTCTGCTCCAGTATAAGTTATTTTAGATGATTTGTGAGACCTTACGCTCTATTCTGAATTTTCATGTGAATATTAGCACCCTTGGGATACGCTGCCAACCCAAAACACAGATGTTTTGTGCTCCCTTAGCATCAGTCTAGGTGGTTACACTGGCCGGGGCGGGGGGATAGTATCCAGTAATGCTGTGTTCCTATCAGTTGTCAATATTACAGTACTGTCATATGAATAGGGTTGGGTTATATGCTGGCTGCATCCCTTTAAGATGTGAGACTATGGTGTACAGGTGTTGCTGAAGGGGGTGTTGGAGGTGAAACAATCTATTTGCAATTTTGGGACTCAAAATGGCAGTAAACCTTTTTATTTCCTCTGATTTGATTTAGATTCTCCTTTACCTTGGCTCTGAACTACATTCCTGTCATGCTGCTGTGCTAGGCACCTCCAGGCATTTGTCAGAGACTGGCTAATTGAAGCACACGCTCCAGCTTGGATCGAAACTGCTGTTTTGATCAAGATTGTAGACGCTGCTGCTGCCTCCTTGTGGAGTTCTTTCCATGAAGTACTAGGACTTTGGTTTGCAGGTTTTGGTTCTCCAGGGTTTTTAGGAAAGCAGAAAGTCTCTGAACATACCAGAAAGTGGAAGCTTAGGGCAAAGACAGCTGCGAGGAACCGTCCTGCTCTAATCCTGCTTGTGAACTGAGATGTGCTCATCAGTTCTGGAACAACTGCAGCCCACTTGCAAATGGGTGCATAATCCAGTGAGGGCAGTGAAATGCTTGGACATCTTAAGCCCTTCAAAGTGTCCTTCAGATACTTCCATGCACTTGTTAGCTGTTCACCTGTACAGATCTGTCAAAGTGCCTGACAGTTCTGTTGTTTAGCCTAAAATGCAAGTTTTATATTTCTGTTATTTCTCTTCTTTTACGAACCTTGGCGCCCCTATGATGTTCAGGTTCAAGGATGTTTTTCCTTTCAACAGCTGTATTTTGCTGTGGTATTAGGGTCTTAATTTCCTAAGATGTCTATGAGACTTGCTGGTTATGACTACCCCGTTTGTCTCAACAGACAGGAAAAAGGGACTTTCTTCCTTTTCCTCCACCCTTCTCAGGATAAGTCTGTGCTGACAGGGCCTACAACTTCAGGCTAAGTTGTGGCTGCAGGGGGTCTCCCAGGCATGCAGGAGGCCCCACGGCCCTCTGCATGGCAAGTGTGGATGGGGATACAAGATAGGAGGAAGGTGTGCTGAGAGCAGAGCGTGTCAGGCTTATGGCTGCCCCGCCAGCAGCTCTTTCAGAGCAACAGTGACAGAGCTGATAACTTAATCCTCCCTGTCATTTATCATGTTTAAACTGTCACTTGTGATGTTGGAGGCCCTGGCTCCTGTCTTCAGCCCTGAAGCCCACAGAGATGAATACAACCTTGGGGTACACAAGATGGTTTGATTGTTAGTGGGTTTTTCACATGAAGCTGCTACCATGTTTGTGGCTGCTGGTGTGGTGTGTCCTACCCAGATCCCTTTGGCAGTTTCAATCTTTTCACCTGTAAAATGGGAGATGTGTTTCTTCAGGTGATGTTGTCGTGATAAAGGCCTAATATTAAAGTGTCGTCTGAGGGAGGGCACATGGTCTTACTGCCGCCTAGGCAAAAATAGTTAACAAGTAGTAGGCTGTGGGAAGCACCATGGTGAGGCCATGAGCAATAACCAGGGATCTCACAGGCAATGTTTTACCCTTGGTTTCTCATGTCAGTCTAGGTGAACATCATTTACTTACCAAGCTGCTCTTATGAGCATGAATTATCTCTGCTTCCTTTACAGACACATTGGCAACAATTACATTTGCAGGTATGCAGTTGGCATAGCTGTAGGAGAGGGAATTGGTTTATCTGTGTCACCCTGCTGACCTGTCATTACTGATGACAAAATGGGAACCTGAAAGAGCACAAATGACACCTAGCTTGGGTGAGAACAGCTGCTGAAGCCATCTCCTGCCTTGGAAACTATCAGGTAACTCTCCTATGCCATTCATCTGAACACACATTGCATATAGCTACAGGAGCAGGCCAGTATGTCCCTGCAGTGCTGCTAGGGTTGTTCCTAATGGGAATGGAGGAATTGTTAGGTCAGTAGTTTAGCATATGACAAATTCAGATAGCTAGTGTGCTTTTCCATAACGAGTATATATTTTATATGTATAAAATAAGCATATATCTGTGGAGGAGAATAAATATCTATGAATTGTCAGGTTGATGTAGAGACATGTAACCTAAGTGTGTGTGAAATGTGTTTGATCGTACTTACACCTTTGTAAACCTAATATTTATGTAAAACTTGCATGCTACATCTCTTAAGCCTGGCAGTATGTCATGCTTGAAGCAGTTGAGCAAAGTGGGGTTTGGCCATTGAGATACTCTTAAAAAAATACATTTTCCTCTGTTGAAGTATATTCTTGCTTAGGAATTTTCAATATTTGGCTGAAGCCCTGGTCCTTTTGACATCAGTTTTAATGTTAGCTTCTGCAGAATCAAAATGCCATCCTTTGTGTATGAACTCCCAATCTTGGTGTCCAGAAACCCAATGCTTCCTTTGTCTCCTTGTGCATTTATTAATACAAGGATTTTTTTTTTTGTCAGTTCAGGCATGAAATTTTTTTGTGCTCTCAAACTGAGATGCACTTTTGGTTGAAAAGCACTGCAGGAAGAACAATTTCTTATAGAGCGTACTTCTGGGACTATAAATAATAAATGCTGTTACTCAGAATGACGCAGGCACCCCTGCAACTTATATGTGCAAGGCAAAGATTCAGTAAATAATGATTTACCTGCTCTTTGTCAGTCCTAAACCAAGAGGGGTCTATTCAGACTTCTTTGCTAGCTTGGTGAGTATTGTTTGTGCTGTACTCCTTTTTAGGAGTTCCAAAAATGTTAACTGTTTTTCTTTTGTGGTGCTTTTTTTGGAGGCTGCAACTTTGAGGGGTATTAAATATTTATCAAACTCTTAGTTCTGAGCCAAGACAACCTGTTCAAACCTTACCAACTTGCAGTAGGCTGGTGGCGCTGACTATTTGAGAGGAGCTTGGGGCTGCCACGCTTAGTGCCTTACGGTGCAGTAGTAATAGACAGTTATTATGTCAGAGTTGTTGGTTTTATTTGATTATGGGTTTTTTCCCTCTTTAATGATGTAGTTTTGTTCAGTTACTTTGTGGCATGACAGATTGACAATAGGACCCTCTTCAGGACTGGCGTTAAACTATCCATCTCCATGTGATGTGATAAATTGTACCTGTGAAATCTATGCATATACCTCATACCAGGGGTAGAAGCTTATTCATAAATAGAAGACCAGTCTGTAAATGTTGTACTTTCTTCTCCATTAAAATCAAAGCTTGACTAAGATAACCCAGAGATACCATGCTGGACTCCTTATCAGGGGTCCCACTGATAAAGTCCCTAACTGGAGGTGAAGGTCTGTGGAGTCAGTGGAAAGGCTCCTTTTAGCATCAGTGGAAGCTAGGTCATGCAGTAGAGGTTTCTGAAGTGCAGAAAACACAAAGTCAAGATGTGTTTTCTCAAGTGAAGTCAGCTACAAATCTAGGTCCACTCCTCAACTTTCAAAAGTCAGAGGAAAAACATCTGGCTTGTTCGAGATGGCACCTTTGCATTCACAGGGGCCAGGGGGCAATAAGATGAGCTAAAAAGAGAAGGGTGACTCTGAATATCCTTAGTCCTGATAGGACAGGCTGGGGACACTGGGTGGGCCTGCCAAAGAGGGGATCTCTTCATTTTCTCTTTTTTCTTTTTTTTTTTGGGGGTTTTTTTTTTTTATTTCCCCCAAGCAGCTGTGACTGACCAGTATCCCTTTGGGATCCTCTCAGGACAGGCATAGGCTCATGCTGTTGTTCAAAGTCCACCTTGAGTTTTTGGGAAGAGGTGGCACAGGCCTGGAAAGGAGGGTACTGGGGTAGATGGCACCTTGTCCTGTCAATCCTAGTGGTTTTTAATGTTTCCAGGTGGGCCAGAACCATTTTGTTTTTTCTGTACCAAGAAGGCAGAGGTATAAAAGTGGCACTCCAGAGCAGGACATGAGAAAATGTCTGTTTTACTTCTGTGATGTCCTAGTTTAGTAGATACAACATTTGTGTTTATTCATCATGTTGGCAGGCGCATTTTTGAAGGTCTAGCTTTGTCAAGAACCTTCTGTCGATTTTGCAGAATGTTATTTGGGTTTGTTCTTTGTTTCTTTCAGCTTATTTTTCTTCTGTATTTGGCTTTTAACTGGCAGTCAGAAACCCAAGGTTATAAATTCCGTGGTATTACTGTGTTTCTAAGCATGTGTGATCCTGAACGACACCCACATTTCTCAGCTCTGATGATGGCTGTGTTCAGGCTAGCGGTCTCGGGTCCTGTGTGGAACAAGTAGTGATCTTCCTGGGGCTGCTTTGTGCCTCCCAGTTCTGCCACATCTCTGCCTCAGGACTACCCTGTTTTCATCTTATATTGGAGAAAACGCTGCCTCTGCCACAGCAGGCAGGAGAAGCTGGATGAGGGACATACTTGTTTTGAGGCAGTGGATCCATGTCCTGGGAGGAGGAGGAGATACCCAAGTGCCATCCTAGATTGCTGGTTATCCCCATGCAGTGGCCTTCCCCAGGGGGGAGTCCTGGCTTCAGTAAGGCCAGGGTACTTGATGGTGAATGAGGGACCCATCACCTGTAATAATTTGAAACGCTGGTGGGTCCTCACCCCAAAAGTTGCAGGATATTGCAGTACTTAATATTGTGCTCTATTGCTACTGTGGTTCAAAGTGTATTGCCACTCACTGCCCTGCAAATGCTTCAGCCTGTCACTTACCACAGGTTAATTTGGCAGGGCTGCTTTGCCTCCTTGCATGGAAACAGAAGGTTTCTCAAGGCTGGGGTTTCACAGTAAGCAGGGGGTGTTTGTGGGCAGAGTGATTGCAGACTTGGTCAACAGTGACCAGCCCAAGCAGTGTGACTCCATAGTGCAGTGAACCACCACAGATACTGTAAATCCATTTATCCCCTCCCTTGGATCACTTACAGCATGTTTGGGGAGGGTAAGAAACTGGAGACACCAGCTTGTCTGTGATGCATGTTTAGAGCGAGAGTTTAGGTAACATGCTAACCCTCGTAGCTGCCAGACTCTCCTACTTGAGAGTTTTCAATACCCCATATCTTACCTAATTGCATATTTTAATGCAGAGCCATATGAGCTTCTTCATTTTGGCAATGAGGATAATTCCTGTCACGAGCAAAAACCTTGGGATGCTTTTCTCTTCTTCCTTATGTAAAATGGTTGCTCTTCGTCTGAGAGTATCTGTATAGACATGTTTGTACATGTGGGTGTTAAAGAACTTTTCTTCTTTTTCATCATTCTTAGTTTACTTGTTAGGTCTCACTTAAAGGGAAAAAGCCTCCCAGATTATCAACAAGACAGATCCTGCAAATATATGGACAACACATTTGCAGCAAGCCTCCTATGTTTTCCTTGTGATCTACCTGCAAGTATGTCCCTACAGGGCTGGGATCTCACTCCTAATAACTGTGTTCAGTGGTGTGACTTCCTGCCATGAGCCTTTTGGTGAGTGCTGTGGGCAGAACCGGGCTGCTCTTCTGATCCCGCATGTCGATCCAGTTGCAGGATTAGGACTTTAAATGTTCCCAGTGAGTACTGCCTAGTTTGCCATCTTCAAGAAACTGTTCAGTCCCCACAGGTTCAAGCTCTGCTGAAAAGATTGGTGTAAGACACTTTCGCCTTCATGACCTTCAGCTTGGACACAGTAAGATACTCTCTTACAAGCCCTGGCTTGTTTAGGAATTACTGTTTCCATCGTAAAAGATAACTTCATTTCAAAAATACCGTTCCCTGGATCTCTGAAGGAGGGCACTCACAGCCTTGTTCAATACTAAGCCATTTGCTGACCATCACAGCTGGGAAATCACTTCCCTGGTGACAAGGGATGCTAGAAAGCATGCCGAATGGCTTTCACATCCTCTAGCAAGGGGCATTTTTCTCCTTTCTCTCCTATTGTTTTGTTATTCTGCATGAAGTGTTTGGAGTAGTAGTGGCATTAATAATATCTAAAAGCAGGATCTCTAAAATGTGTGTGTCCTCCCCCCCCCCCCCCCCCCC
>WAAD01032576.1:9529-81655 GCA_013389945.1 Fregata magnificens | reverse complement strand
GGGCCCCCCCCCCCCCCCCCCAAACCAGTTTGCCGTCTGTCTCCCAAGACACGCTCAGCTTTGTGAAACAGCACGATGGTGTTTGTTTCAGTGTGGCCGCCCTTTGGGGATTTGCAGGAATACTGCAGCAAATCATCCTGCATGCAAGGCTGACCTCTGGGAGGCTAACAAATTGAGGTGAGCCAGCTGGAGCGATAGGACACTGCCGACAGACAGAGCATGCTCAGACCTGGGGGAGAAAGGTAGTTCAGTCTGCAGATGGTGCATGGGTTACTGTGCTGAGAGCTGTTAGATATGATTTTTTCTTTTTCTTTATGGTGGTGGGGAAAGAAGAGGACTGGAGAGTGTTCATTCCCCTGCAAAGCATAGCTTTAAGGTGTCTTCTTTTTTTTCTCCTGTGAAAGAGAGGCACCGGATAGCATTTCCTTTTATTTAGCAACACCAGGTATGCGTGCATGTGCTAAAACACTAATGTACCAGTGATAGTACTTCCAAGATGAAAAAGGTTGCAGATGCTCTGAATTACTGTGTTTCTTTGCTGGGTGTTATTGTAACTGTGCTCTGTTTGCTGTGCTGATCACATACAGCTCTGAATTCAGTTTTGTTGGCACTCCTGGCTGCATTGTACTTTGGCGGGGGGCGGGGGGTGGTGGTGGTGGTGGTGGCATGTTTTTTGGTGCTGTCTCCTTCCTCACCCCCCGCGACTTCACACTGAATCTCTCCTCTATGGCTATGCATGTGTGGGAAGGAGGTCAGTAGTTCATTTGTAATCCCAGGTCTTTGTAGTCCCTCTTTGTTTGACTGGTGGTTTGCTTTATCATTTTTAAACAAAAGTCTCTTGGGGAAAACATCTTTGATCTGGACTAAATTCTGTAGGTTTTCAGAAATGTATTTCTTACTGGACAGGTGCTGCTTTGGGATTACTTTTCTTTTACCCTCCCCTAAAAACATGCTAACGTAGAGCTTGTGGTAACCAAGGAGGGATTTTCTCTGTTCTTTTTGGCTGCGCTGTGCTCCAAACAATTTCGGTTCCTGCTTAGAATTTGCAGCACACAGGAGCGGTCTCAGGCACCATGCTGATGAGAAGTGGGGAGAGCTCAGGCTGTAAATGCTGCTAAGCACCAGTCCCAGTATCCAAATAACACAGGTACTCTTCCTGTCGGAGAATAGGAGAGGAAAGGATAGATAAAATACAGAGAATAACAAATGGCAGCTAAAGCCCAAAGGCATAGTTGGAGTGGCTGAAGCTCATCTGGTTCAGTACTTTGGGATTTTGCATCATATTCTTTTAAATTCACTTTTTCAGCATTAGTAAATTTTCCATTCAACCACCCCCACCGCATCTTTCCTTTAGGTAGACCACTGAAGTAAGATAAACCTGCTGCTCTCTGACACCTTTTTGTTTCTGACAAAGGTGTCTTGCTTACAGACTAACAGCAAGAGACCAGGCAACAGGAGGGGTTTTTTTACTCATATGACAGTGCTGTTAATGCCAATATAACCGGATAGGTTTTGATGGGATACTTGGGTGAACAAAGATTGGCTGGAATGAACTCGGTCTGTTAAGCCTCCCCCTCTGTCTAGCCATGGTTATTTTGAGCACCTTGGGCTTTCATCTTTAGGCTTGGGACTGTCAGAAGGTAAAGACTTGAGGGCTGAGAGAAATCCTTTTTTTTTTTTTTTTTTCCTTTTTCTTTTTCAGCTCATTTTTCTTACATCTCCCACCTCAAGCTTGTTTGTCAGATACATCTTATTTAGGGGAATTTTCTGGAGATCAGGGTTAGTTTTTGTTTGGGGAAAGGATTTCATACTCCATGTCATTCTGGATGGGGGAGAGATCTTGGAAATGTGGACCTTAAAAGCCCAAAAAGTATTCTTTTTAGTTTCATACTTTCAGCTCAGTTTTGTGGTTTGCTTATATGCATTGACTGCTTAGCGTTGCATTTTTTTTTTACCTGTTCTTTTGTAGATCAAGACAGCAGTATCAACAAATACTAAATCAATGGCTGCTAGTCAACCTGAAAGTCAGGTTGAATCTCTTCCTATCCCAGCTCTCACAGCCTCTGAAATTAAATGGAAGAAAACTTAGATTTTCCATCCATAAGCACAGCTGGAAGGTGTCCAGTAGCCACCAATATTCTCCTGTTCATATTGAAGGTATGTTTGCAGTAGGGACCATTGCACAGAGCCTCAGTCTCCTTGGTTGCAGTCATAGAAAGACTTACAGTTTTGCTTTCTATTCCTGACTTATGCTAAACCATAAAAACTGAAGATAAACCTAACTTTGATTACAACTGTCTATAGATACCTAAAGTTTTTGTGAGTTGTTTTTTAAAAAAAAAAGTTACATTTTAATTTTATTTTTTCTGAATAAAGTTCTATATTTAAAATTCCACTTAAAGCTGCAGGGTTAAGGTATTTTTATTTTTCATATCCCCTTTTTGTATCAGACTTCATTAATATTTGTATCTCTAACTGCTGGTTTGCTCCCTTCAAGGATCTGCTCTCTTCCTGTTTAAGAAGTCAGCACTTCTACACTTGGCTGCTTTTTACAAAGAAAATGTTCCACTATATCAACCATTCAGCATACCATCCTTTCTTTAATGTGATATGTACTGTGAAAGATTTGCGTATCTCATTAAACAAATGCAGTGAATAAGATGATAACAGCCTTTTGGGCTGTGGGCATCGACTTGCTTGTAGTTCTGCAGGAATCTGTGATAGAGATGAGAATAAAAGGCAATTCTTGGCTGCCAAATCCTAACTCCCCCTCCTTCCAATCGGGAAAGTTGCCTTCTAGGAACTTCTGCTTTAAGCATGAATGAAGTAGGTATTTAAAACTGCATGTATTACATATACTGCATCCTTAGCTAAGTCTCTTGCATCAGGGGTGGGAGAAAGAACAGAAGACGTTTTGCAGGGGGAGCATGAAATGCCATGTTTGCACGCTTTACTTTTCCTGTGCCAGTCCTAGAAAGCCAGCCTAGCAAAGAGACGGGTCCGGGCGTAGGGAGTGCTAATGGGGAAAATGTACTTGAGGGGGGAATATCTGCTCCCAGCCCTCCCACTGTGTTGCCATAACAAGAAGAAGGGTCAGGGTCCCCTGCCCATTTCCTACCCATGCAGCTCTGCCCCGACTCCTTCCCTGTCCTGTGGCAGGAGCAACCCCAGTCCAGTTCCAGTTGTGCTGCATTTCTGGGAACTGCAGAGACGGTTCTGCTTGGACACCACTGCCACGACTGGCAGGCTGTGTGGGGAGCTGGTCAGCTGGGCCAAACCCAAGCTGGCTTCCACGTAGAGGCAATGCTCACTGTGCACAGAGTGGTGATGTTTTCTGGAAACATGTGTCATTCATGCTTTTGTTTCCATTTTGTAAGGTTTTTTTAGCCTGCTGTAGCTCTGGAAAACTGAGCATTGGCTTGGAAAGTGCTTGGGCAGTTGGTAACAAAAGCTTGGCAAGGCCTAAGTAGACAAAACCAGCACTTCTCATTTTGTTAATACCTGCAGGACTGGGTGGATCCCCTTTTAGATGTGCTGTTCACCCCAGTGACCCTTGTTCTCCCTAATCAAGCTCTTGTTTTGTTCCTCTGGGGGTCTTAGTAGTGCATGTTTGTGTCTTTTTTTGTTTTTTGTCATGTGGACTTTGTAGCTTTTCTCCCAGTTTCTTACCTAGATTGTAGTTTTTAAAATGAAGAAGAGATTTAAAACATTGTCCATCATATTAATAGCTTTAAAGTAGTGATTCATTCTACCCTAGCTTCATAATTAAAAAAAGAACAACAGAACTCATCTCTTAAATGAATCCAAACAGTCCTTTATGCCAACTGCCTATTAGTAGAAATTCATCTCTCCCATCCCACCCACTCCAATCTCCTCAGCATGTTAACAAGAGATGAAGAACAGCTTCCCCATCTATGCTTCCTGTTGCTTTCCCACTTCCTGAGGATGTTTATAACATCAGATGACCAGCAGCTAACAGGCAGAAGGTGTTACTGTGTCCAAACTTCCAACAGAGTATTAGGGGCGTGCAGGATGCTCGAGGTCTCTGCCAGAGGTGCTTGCTGAACACACCAGATGCATGCTCCTGAAGTCTTTACCTGCTCACCAGTAATTAGTGCTAGCTAGAGCAGCAGTAGCTGGGCTGAAAGGATAAAGCTGTGACCCTTTTGCTGAGTTAGTAAGGGTGGAGGAAGAGAATGGGGTAAGCTCTTCATGCCTGTGATCTCTTTTGGAAAAAGAGGAAAGATAAGCTGACCAAAAATAGAGTCGCTCCCACAGGCTCTTAGCCTCTAGAGCGGCATCCATTGTGGCTGAGCTGCAAACCTCAGGACACGCTATTTGCAAAGTCTTGAGCTGCCCCTATGCTGGTATGTTTGTTGAGCTCCCCATCTTTGATGTGGTGCTGTAAGTCAGCTGCCCCACTGCCCTGTCGGCATCACTGCCAGGGAAATCTGCCACTTCTGTCTCCCTCTCTCATGCCCGCTCCTCCCCTGCAGCCTGCCCTTGTTGGGAGTCCTCAAGGGCGCATCCTGTCCCCTCCCATGGGGCATTGTTGCCCGCTGCCAGCTTGGCAGCAAGAAGCTGTGTGCTGCTTTTATGTGCATGTCTCTTCCAGCTAGGCTCTAGTCTATCATCTGTCGTGTCTTCTGTTGCTGAAGGATGGTGCTTTAGTATTTCAAAGCAGAGAGTAAAAAAATGTCAGTCCATGCAATTTCCTTAGTAACTGGGACGCGTTGGTCACGTGGAGCAAAGCCGTGGTTATTCCAGTGTCACTGGGAAGTGAGATGGTGGGTGAGTGTGGTAGGGATGGGGTGGAGATAGTCTGTGGGCAACTGGGGGTGTGAACAGCCTAGATGCTGACCTATGTGTAGAAAGAAACAGCACAGAGGACTCTGCTCTTAAGGAAGGTGGCAGTGTGTCTGGCCTGCCATTTCTGCAAGTGCTTTTCAGTTCTTAAGATGTTCTCCGATGACACCGTGGGAGGGGAGTGGCAGCTCTAGACCTATTTTGTGAGAGAGATTTAGTAATGAAAGTTTCTTTTATTGTGAAGCAGCTCTCTTCAGGTGGAAGACTAAATGCTTTCACCTATTTCAGAGTTACTTGCTGCCTTCTGGGAAAGTTTCCCATCCCAGGACTGCTGCCGCTGACAACACTTAATGACTGATCTCAGCTTGGGAGACTGGGGAACCAGGGGACATGGAGAGTGATTGCTTGCCTTTACCCCTTTGGTGCAGCCTCTCCTGGGTATGGAAAAGCAAACAGCGGGATGGTTTGTTACTATTTATGTTCTGTCGCTCCCTGAAGGACCAAAGATTTTAGTTCTCTAAGGTCTGTGTTCACTGAAAGTGTCAGATTAAAAAAAAGGTGGATGATAAAATGTGGGAAAACAGGCAAGGAATCAAGACTGTTCCCCGAGTACTTGTGAAATTCTCCTTTTAGTTCTGCCTGCGACACCCCTTCCTGTCTACATCCCCTTGTTCACTTCCATCAAAAGCAGCTTTCAGCCAAGCGGTATGAACAAGGATTTACGAACTGGCAGCAAGGAACAGGAACGAAGATGGATTCCTTTAGCATTGCTAGCTTTTAACATTCACTCCTGATACCTGGTTGGCTAAAGCACATACACTCACTTCAGCTAAGTGCAGAGAAGTGAAAGACGTGCAGCGAGGGAAGAGATGGAGGAGAGCCTTGCAAGTGATTTTTATTAAAAAGCCAAGTTGTTCATTTCTAGCCATTTAGTGGGTATTGCTGTAGCAGTCTGAAATGAAAATTGCTAACCTCTGAACGTTGGCCGCATCCATCAGGTTGCATCTCTGAAGTGCCTCTTACGACCCTCCCTTGGGGCTGGAGGGGAGAGAACAAATCAGTCAGGGGTGAAACGTTGGAACAGGCTGTTTCCAAGGAGGCCTGTTTGGCTCAAGGGGTTTGTAATGGTTGGTGGAGCTCTCCACCACTGAGATGCCTGTGAAATGCAGGTGGTATCAGTGGTGTTTTTATGGACTGCTGGCTTCTGAAGCCTTTGAAGCACCCACACATATGCACTCTCCCTGCCATACTGGAATAATAAAGAGGCGATGTGGTTTTCCCCCTCTGCCAAGTTCTTGCAGCTTGCATTGACTCCGTTGAACTTGTAGGTGCTTTGTTCTTCTGACCTGCAATAGTTAACTTCCACAATGCCCGCAGACTGGCCTTCATTTGAAGTGTGTGCTTGTGGCAGAGGACTTGATTGTTAAAGGTCTCCTTCACATACTGACTAGCAGGCTTTGCACCGTGGCTGTCTGGGCTCGGTCCTTTCCTTGGTGATGCTGCTGAAGTCATTTAAAGCTGTGCTCACAAGATGAGAGGTCTGTAGTGGAGGGGTTATGTGGAGATTTGGATTATATTGTTAGACGTCTTTCAAAGATAGTGAAGAAGTAAAATGAAGCTTTAGAAGTCTGGTACCAACAAAATAACTTCCCCTTCAAAAATTTCTTTTCCTGAAAACTGGTTTGGTTGCATTAGCATAGCCTAACTGAGTGACGTACCGCTGTCCATGGAGCAGCCATGGCTGAGAGTTGCAAAGTCATCAGGAGCAGCAGTCATCCCCTGTTATAGAGAAGGAAAGATTGAGAGGTGATGTGACAGCCATCATTCGTTTGTGCAGGATATCTGTGGCACCTGGGACAAGACCAGGTTTAAATCGTTGTGGTGGAAACAAAGGCTGAGTGTTAGGAAAGAGTTTATCAGAGTCCTTCATGCTTTTATTGCTAGAGACTGGCTGAAGAGATGAATGAGTATTAAGAATGAGATAGCTAAGCATCTTTTGAGAGTGGTTTACGGAGAGCTGATCCTGCCCTGGTAATTAGATGACCGCTGTGGGTCCCTTCCCATTTCCTTTTCCATGGTTGAAATCAAAACACTACCTTTTTAATTTGCTGCTTGCTTTTAGGGAGTTGCTAAATGAGGCAGTTTTTCAGACCACTTGCCAAAGGAGGTGGACTTCATTTCTGTTTCATTTGAGTAGCTAGAGCTGCTCTGAAATTGAAATGAATTTGTTGCTTAGATCGCCAGAGACCACCTCTTGAATCTGTGTGGCTTACAGCTAGCGCTCGTTTCTTTGGCATTATTCAGTCTCTCACGTACTTTCAGTTCTTACTAAGACAGGGATCCCGCAGGCTGTAGGGGTCACACAGGCTGTAGGGATCCCTTCTAATTTCACTGAATTCCATGAATTATTCTCCGTTCAATTCCAAGCTGCATGAACCAGGCTGCAGGATCAAGCTTTTAGGCTGCAATCTCTCTTTTCAGAAGAACTCCCTTGACAGTAGAGAAGGTGTTTGCATTGGTCCTAAATATGTCTTGCTGTCTTCCTCCACTCTGGCATATAAAACCAAGGATCTCTGGGTTAAAATGCTAAGAGTCTATTGCTTGGGATGTCAGAGTATGTGCTTGAGACATTGCTGCTTTTTCCTCCCTCCAAACTTGCATCAAAGGGAGTTTAAATTACTACCTTTAAAAATTGCAGTTAGAAACAGTCTAATCAGGTATATACCAATCAGAAATTTGCCTTCCTATAGTTCCCATGAGTCACGGCTGCAATTGTTTACAGCCTGACTAGCAGTGAACCTTGATGCATAATGAAAATTGGAGCCCATAAAGACTGTAGGTGAATGAATATCTCAACTGAAGTTCACAGTTGAAGATGTAATCAATACTCTGATATAAGCCAGTAGTGTTTCTACATAGAAAGAAAACAGCAGCAGGGACTCTCCCATAACAGAAAAAGAAACAGGAAGACCATGGAGCAGCAAGGAAGAGATTCTTGGGTTGGGATGGGAAAACACCAACACTAGAAACACTTCGAATGTATTACTTTTCCATTTGTATAAGTTGTTTGTGCTGGTGCAAGTCAGACTTGTCACTAAATGAAGGTTTGATTGCTTTAATGAAACATCAGTTCCTCGCATAAAGAGCAGATCTCTCTCCTCTCTCCCATGCCAATATTTCTTTTGGAAGATGATGGCAACTCCTAGCCTTTGATCCCGGATTTCAGCCAAAGAAACAACTGAGTGACTTGGGAGTATCCTACAGGGCAGTCTGTANAATAAAATTAAATTGAATATTGTGTTCACCAGTTCACATTTCATATTGGAATGGAGCGTAGCAAAATCTATACTTGGCAATGCTCCTGGTACTATTATTATATGCACAGTAAAGGCGAGAGGCAGAGTTGGGTACTCGCAGACATGCAAAAGGTCTATGGCAGATCAAGAGAAGGAGCTAGGTCTCCCAAGCCCTGTGCGAGTGGCCCAGTGATTGCAGCGCTGTCTTTCCTCTCGCTGTTGGACTGGTCTGCAAAAAGCAGAGTGAGCCAAAGTCCCAGGGAACACACCTTTTTTTCTGACAAAGCTTCATAGAGCTCATCCTCAAGCTCTTTTACTTTTTCTTCTCCAAAAGCATAGAAAAGAAAATGAGAGAGGAAGCCTTCCTGTACAGCAGCTCCCAGTTCTGTTTGCGGTTTTTTGTTTTTTGGTTTTTGTTTTTTAGTTTTGGGTAGTGCTTTGACACTCTTTCCTTCTTTTCCTCATTCCCTGGAAGGGGGAAAAAATTACTGAAAAAAGCCTAAACTCTCTTGAATAGTCCATAAAATGTGATTTACGGTAGAGCTGTAAACCTGATGCTTAAATGGTTCCTTTCTTGTTTTATTTTCCAGAGGTCTTTGCCCTCACCATGTCAAGGAGTGTTAATGATGTGTTCCCTCTCCATTGCATTCCCCACCTGTCATCTTGCTAGGATCTAACTACAGAATGAACATAGCAGCTGTGTTTAATGCCCTGCTAGTGTCTGTCCTCGCTGCTGTGCTGTGGAAATACATCAAACTGCGAGAGCATGTCTTCATGGTCGAGGAGGAGTTGGTCCTCACACGTCAGTCTCAGGAACTCTCTCAGGTTCAGATTGACTACCATGCAGCTCTCCAGGCACTGGTGGAGGACGGTACCAGGATGGTGTGCACTGGCAGGATGCACACCGACCGCATCTGTCGCTTTGAGTCCCTCTGCTACTCTACCGAGGCTGAGGAGTTTGTCTACTTTCACAGCAACTCCTCAGTCATGCTGCCCAACCTGGGCTCCCGGAGGTTCCAGCCGGCTCTGCTCGACCTCTCCTCGGTGGAAGATCACAACACCCAGTACTTCAACTTTGTGGAGCTGCCAGCTGCTGCACTGAAATTTATGCCAAAGCCGGTTTTCGTGCCTGATGTGGCACTGATCGCTAACAGGTTCAATCCAGACAACCTGATGCACGTCTTTCATGACGACCTCCTCCCCATTTATTACACCATGCAGCAGTTCTCTGATTTAGATCTGGAGGCACGGCTCTTCTTCATGGAAGGGTGGAGTGAAGGTGTTCACTTTGACCTCTACAAGTTACTGAGTAACAAGCAGCCGCTCCTCAGGGAGCAGCTTAAAACCCTGGGCAGACTCCTCTGCTTTACCAAATCATATGTGGGACTGTCCAAAATCACCACCTGGTACCAGTACGGATTTGTCCAGCCACAAGGGCCGAAGGCTAACATCTTGGTTTCTGGTAACGAGATCAGGCAGTTCACTAAATTCATGACGCAGAAGCTGAACGTCAGCTTGGAGGAAAGCTCCAGTGAGGAGTACATCGTAGTGTTCAGTCGAACAATCAACCGACTTATCCTAAATGAGGCAGAACTAATCCTGGCTCTCGCTCAGGAGTTTCAGATGAAAACCATTACCATCTCTCTGGAGGAGCATTCATTTTCTGACATCGTCCGGTTGATCAGCAATGCGTCCATGCTGGTCAGCATGCATGGGGCCCAATTAGTCATGTCTGTCTTCCTGCCAAGAGGTGCCACGGTGGTGGAGCTCTTTCCTTATGCTATCAACCCTGAACACTATACCCCTTACAAAACCCTGGCAACCCTTCCTGGCATGGACCTGCAGTACATTGCCTGGCAGAACACTGACAGGGAAGACACAGTTACCTACCCAGACAG
This sequence comes from Fregata magnificens, assembly GCA_013389945.1. Lineage (NCBI taxonomy): Eukaryota > Metazoa > Chordata > Aves > Suliformes > Fregatidae > Fregata > Fregata magnificens. Next base: position 71,655 of record WAAD01032576.1, on the reverse strand, counting down.
ACCTTGGGATCAGGGTGGGATTGCTCACCTGGACAAAGCTGAGCAAGAGCGCATCATTAAGAGCACAGAGGTGCCACGGCACCTCTGCTGCCGCAACCCTGAGTGGCTGTTCCGTGCCTACCAGGACACAAAGGTGAACATCCCTTCTCTCATCCATGTGATCAGGCAGATGGTGAAGTCTAAGCCTGGACCCAGGAAGCAGAAGTGGTCTGGTAGCCTCTACCCTGGCAAAGTGAGGGATGCCAAGTGTCAAGCCTCTGTCCAGGGCACAAGCGAAGCTAAGCTTTCTGTGTCCTGGCAGATCCCCTGGAACCTGAAGTATCTCAAGGTCAGAGAAGTGAAATATGAAGTGTGGATACAAGAGCAAGGGGAAAACACTTACATGCCTTATATATTGTCCCATCAGAATCACACCTTCTCAGAAAACATTAAGCCCTTCACAATATACCTGGTGTGGATACGCTGCATCTTCAACAAAAATCTCCTGGGACCTTTTGCAGATGTGCTCTTGTGTAGTACATAACCTGTTGTGCTACCTGTACAGCTCTGCCCCGCTTTCCACTCCATCTGTGGTTTAAAACTTCTTGTCTTGTAGTTTGTAGAGGGCTGAAGAGGACTAGACTGTACCAGTGCCTAAGTGTCCGTTTTATTGCACTCCGTGTGTATTCTTTAAATGGTATTTATTTCCAGTGGGTGTTTAAAAAAAAAAAAAAAAAACCCAAACCCTCTGTGTTCTTCAGAGTAACTTCCAGAGGCTAAATTACATGCTGAATACATGTAGTTGAAAACAGAATGGAAGTGAATTGTGTGTACCTTGGTCGTGATTTAAATTTGTTTCTATTGTGTGGTGAGTATTTAAGCACAGCGTTAAACCGCAGTTAATTCCATGGCTAGGTGGGCAATTCTCATCAGCTTTTTCATTGTAAGTTTTTTTTCAATAACTCTGACTGTAACTTTGAGTTTGAGATTTGGTACGAGAGCCTTCATTAAACTGCTGTAAACCTCCTCAGTATTTCTTTCTTTTTATTATCTGTCAAAATGGTTATTGTGATAGATTTATCTATTGCTGTGATAAAATATGTATATGGGTAGCTTTTTATTTTTCATATTTTGGCTGAAGAGAATGAGACTGCAGGGTCAGCTTCATGTTTAAAATCAGATTTTACTGCCCCCCAATAGCAAACGGCTGGAGTAGCAGATGGGAGATAAAAGGGGTGGAGTGGATAAAATAATTTACTGTGTTTTAAGATCTGTTTTCATTTTGTGAGTTATGTACAGGCCTGTGGGAAAGGAAGGAGATGGTTTGGAAGAGGAGATGGTTTGGAAGAGGTGATGGGGAAGAGATTGCACTTACAGCAATCCACTCAAGAAAATAATTTTTTTGATGTTCGATCCAAATAATCTGTTGATAATAGCTGCTAACAGGTACATGCTTTGCTAAGAAATAGGTAGGTGGTTGCAAAGGGAAGCTTTCTGGGCACAGGTTTTCCTGGATGTTGGTGGGAGGAAGCGGAGTGGGGCAGGGGGCAAGTATATGGGTGCTGTCGCGTTGGGCTGGACAGAGCGCATGGCAGGGGCTGGGCTGATGACATTCGCACCTCTGTTGTTCCGGTCAGGGGAGTAGTTTATTCTAGACTTATATTCATTTTCCCCAAGATCAGAATCTGGCTTCATTGCTGGGGTAACACACGGCCTACTTAAGACCTGGTCCTGCACAGTTCTTCTTTAGGTGGAGATTCTAAATGACACTGTCTTTGAAAAAACAGCTCTGTGTCAAAAGTACAGGCCTTGGGGAAGAGAGGAAAAAAGGGGCAGGAGCGTGAGATGTTTCACTGGTAGAAGTTAGCATGCTCCATAGTTTATAACTCACATTAAAGCAACAGGAAAAGTGCTTTCTTCTCTTCTCCCTCCCTAGTCCCCGCTGTCCTCCCGGGGGCTGGATAGATGTTTGAACAGCAGGATAAACGGCTTCCTTTCTGAGTGATGGGCCGATAGGTGAGCATCTCGAGGCAGGATTATAATATGAATTCTAGAGAGAGGGGGGAGAAAAACATTGCTGTACAAATCAGACAAGAAACAGGAGTGTTGAAAAATGAGTGAAACACCGCAGTATGACTTTGGACCTTCAGGCAAGTGCTACTTCTGTATATTCATTTTTAGTATGTCTTGCTTTGTTTTCAAACATGTTTATGGTTTAAAGGGCGGGGGGGGGGAACAGAACAACAATCCCAAAGCCTGTGTTTGCTTTGCCATTGTAGCCTTACTAACTAATAATTTTTGTCTTGATGTTTTAAAGGGGCGCGTGAATACTCCCACTGTTGTTTTCTTAGGACAAAATGGGCTTCTTGCTGAAGTGAAGTGACTATCTGAGCTGTGCCCCAAAGTCTCCATGTGGCTGCATGTCACATGCCACATATGTCAGAGGTGAGAAAAACTTCATAAAGAGGTAACAGACGTGAGAGCAGGCTGTTCAGGGAAGCCACGAGGACCTGTAGCTCCCCAGGACCTCACTGGCTGATTAGCTCCCACTCACAGCAGGGTTTTGCAGCAACTTCGCATCCCCACATCCGTTCAAGTTGCAGGTAGTCCTGTGGCCCCTGGCCATCCTGCTGGCTGTTACAAGGGTGGTAATGTTGGCACCCTATGAAGTCGGTATTAAATGAGCATTCAGAAGGATGAAGTTTGGTCAGCATTTTTCAGAAGTGATTTTCTTTGGGTGTGTGAGCTGCCTGTGTTCTAACTGCCTTTTGTCCTGGGAGGGGTATTGGTCTGTGTCTTGCTTTCCCACCTGTCTTTCTCAGTGCCTTTGGTAGCAATACATTGCCCGTAATTTGTAGACCATCCCATTTCACTTAAAATTGGTTTTATATGATTGCAGATTTTCTAACATTTGTGGATTGGTTACAGCACATTAACTATTCTCTTCTCATATCTTAATGATTCTAATCAACAAAATTGGCTACAGAGCAAGGGAGTATCTTACATGTGGGTTTCCCTGCTCTTAACTCTAGTATGAAGTGGTCTCTTGCATTCAGAGATTTGCTTTTTGCAGAAGATAGTCAAATGTGCTTTCCAAAAATGTGCATTCAGGTTCTGCCTTCCTCATCAGTGCTATGAGTACTTTACGAGGTGGAAACAAAATTAAAGGATTTTTCCATTCCAAATTCTGAGATAGCTGAACACTGAAGTTGTGACAGTGATGTGGCCATTTGCGTCCAACACCTGCCCAGTGTAAGAATGTCTATGCCAGCGCCTCACTGCTATACCTGAATTCCTCCTCTGCCGGAGCATGCAGCACTGAGAGTACGTGGCCCAGCCTTTAGCTGTCATAAATTGATCACAGTAACATTATGCTGATTTATACTACCTCAAGAACTGCTCTGGAGTGCTAGCATCTTCCCATACTGTATTTTCTTTCCTTTTAATAACTTTGTCATCAGTGCTCTGCAGGCCTGTTCCATTTTTCGCCCCCGATCCTCCTGTCCCACGGGCTGTTTGTTTCTCTTGCTTCAGACGAATATCCTCTCGCACAGCCTCCAGCCTTCACCTTTCAAGAAAACCCAGTGGCACTTTTCTCTGTCAATGCCATTTCTTAATTGATTACAAGGAATGCTTGCCTGGCATTGCTTGAAGTTTAATGCTGTAATGAATGCAGGCTCTCTATCCACAGGGGCTGGGACTGCCTCTCTTAACACGTGCAGCAAGGCAGGGCTGGAGCTGGGTTACTGTATTTCCAAAGCACCTTGTTTCTCAGGCAAGCTTATGGGGCTCCTTTTGACAAGTTGCGTTGTGCAAGAGACTCGCACCTTCCACTACTGCATAATTTGTTTTTGCTCCCAGAGCAAATACATTAAGCTCTGTGGTGCTATCTGGCCCCACTGTCCTGGAAGAAGACAAATAGCTGGGATTAAATCCAAAGTCCTCTGCGGGCAGGGCAGGATACTAATAGCAAGCTGGTCTCGAACTCACTGCTGCCGGGCTTGGCCGTGCTTACGGAGATGGATCATCTAGGAGGATTTCCTCTGGCTGCAGTTTCGTCTCTCATTTTAATTAGCTGAAGTGCAAGGTGCAGCCAGCTGCTGCAGGAGGGCTCCTTACCAACATGTATGAGGGCGAAGAACGACCGAATGGAGCACTTACCAGCTTGCGCACAGGAGGTGTTGGAGCAGGAGCTGCAGGTTGTATGGTAATATGGTTCCCTAATGGCTTTAATAGAGCCAGGGCAATTCCTGCTACTGTTATTTTCAGTTGCTTATAGCCCAAAGTCGCCCTCAAAAACCACACCCAAGAATAGAAACATTTCTGAAGAGGCTCAACTCCAATCTGGCTTGAGTGTGTTTCTTGAGAAGGACATGCTGCCACCAGGGCTGTGGAGAGTTTAGACTTACGGATGGTGCTCGTCTTTAATGGAACACTCCTTGCTCAACGCAGTGGAAGACCAGTTGCCCTGGAGGTATTGCCTGAGGAGCAGGTTAGAGTAGCACAAATCGAGGGCTGAATCAGTGGCTACTGAGTCAGACTATTGAGTGGTGGGAGGGACTTGTTCCAACCAGCCTGGCAGGTGGCATTTGGCATGATCGCCTGCGGGAGCTCATGTCAGAAAATTTCTAGAGCACTTGTGTGCCAGCTTCTCAGGAACCTAACACACTGGGAAATAATAATGAAATCCTATTTTTTCTTTTGTTTTATATGTATATTTTAATAGTCCTTTTGAGATAGCCTGTGGCCTGCCAGGTGACTATCAGCATCCTCTGTGTGGCTTTTAAACCCTTGTTCCAGGCAGGAATTATCCTCTCCATGATGGAGAGTGGCTTAGAGGTGGGTGTCCTGAGCTTGCTCCTTCGGCTGGGTGTAGCGTGAAGACATCACTGAGCTATTGGCCAAGCGAGAAGCAGTGAGGATGCTGGTCCCCTGTCAGCAATGTTCTCGTATGGGTGCAACCCGGCTCCTCCTGATCTCCCTCTGCACAGCCAGTGGGGCACCTTGGTGGGACACTGGGGCAGGGGAGCAAGGTGGTGGCCACCAGCTTATCATCTTCTCACCAGCCAGAGATAATTCAGCGCTTAGGCAGTGCACTTAGACCTTCACAAGCATGCAGAATCCTAAACCTCACTCAGAAAAACCCATGCCTACTATAGATTATTACTGACTAGCTTTTGCTTAGCAAAATTATTGCACCTTTTTTTACTGGCCCTATGGATTTCTCCAGCTTTTGGCTTCTTTCTCCTCACAGGTTGCCTGTGGTAGGGGCAGGCAGTGACATGCTAGCTGCAATCCAGACTGGTCACCCAGTGTGGGGTTTACACCTCCAGAAAGTGACTGGAGATATTTAATCAAAATACTTAGTTTTGCACAGTTCACATTCAGATTTTTCTGTCTCCTTCCTCTCCCCTCCTCTGATTCTTTTGGACAGATCCTTATCTTAAGGAAATAACTATTCTTAAGAGCAATAACTTGGAACTTTTTAGAGTTACTGTGGGGGGGAAGCAAAATTAAAAGGAAAAACAAACCCTTTAAAAGACAGCTTAGGAAATATATTTGCAGGAGAAACTGGGCCATTTCTTAGAAGATTTTGGTGAGAAATAACACAAAGTACCTTTTTTGGCTTCATCACCTCAGTCTCTAACAACTAAATATGTTACTCATGGTAAACACACCACAGGAATATTTTTTAAAAGCTGTGTACCGATATTTTTTCTTTTTTTTTTTTTTTCTTCTTCTTCCATTTCAGGCCACCTTTTCTTCCTTGTCTCTAAGGCTCTGTGCATCCACTGCTCCAGGATGTCTGGATGGCTTGTCCTGAGACACCAGCACCTCACAGGACCCAAATTAAATCAAGATGCTTAGGAAATGATTTAAGACACTGCAGGCTGTTGGTGTAGATGGCGCTGAGGCACAGGGACATTTACTGCAGGTGGGCTAGCAAGGGCTCTGACCTGAGCCTTTAACCTCTTTCGGACGGAAGCTGGTCCATCTGCGCAGCAAGGAGGTTGTTGCTCTCCGGGATCCCTGGGTGAAAGGGACTCTATAAGCACAACATCATTTAATTTATATTAAACAAAAGGGTGACTTCAGCACCTTTATTGCTATATCTCATCTGCTGAGCTATATAAATAGCAGACTTATTTCTACAATATTTTTGCTTCTGGTGTCTGTGCAGCGTAAGGCAGTGTAGGCTTAGTGGATAAAAGAGCACTTAATTTTTCCCTGCTGGACTTGGGGTAGGCACACTCTTGGAATGACTTTCAATGTGATGACTGACAGTCCATCTGTGCTGTGGGTGGTATGAGAAGCATCACCATCTGCATGTGTGTGAAGCACATCACCGTCCTTATGTAAGAGAAGTCACCTCCCCCAGCATGTCCCCCCCAGGGGGGCTTGAGCCAAACCCTCCGCTAGCAGGGGCTGGCTGCGACTCAGCAAGCTGGTGCGAATTTACACTGACTGAGGGCCTGGCCCTCCTTGTCACCCTCTCAAATCATCCCTTCAGAACATGCTGATTACTAAATTAATTGTTGGCACGTTCAAACAGATAAACTGAATAGCATCCTGTTTGCTTGAAATAACTTGGCAGCGATCATCCCCTTTAAACACTGCTTAGTCCTGCCACTTGAAAATGTGTTGCCTTTAAAATTTAATTGAGTTTCCCTTTGTTTGGATTTTATTCAAACGGCTTGCTCGAACTGCCTGATTTACCTTCTGGGTTAGCCGTGTCCCTGTATGCATAATGTAGCATCCACAGATGAACCCACTCAGTTTAGCATCTCTCTTCTCTGTGCTAGAGCTGTGCAGGTTGGCTTGGGCAGCCTCTTCACCTCCTTTGCCCCCACCTTTTGGTGGGTAATGCCTGTTTCTCCTCGTTTGAGAAAACTTTAATTCCTCATTTATTTACCCAGCCATGTGTCTTCCCCCAACATCAATTTATGGCTCAAGGAAAAAGACTTTCTATAATGACTCAGCAAGGACCATACAACATCCTGGTGTTCTTGAGAGTCTTGTTGGTGGCAAGGTGTGACAGACCTGGGTTAGGAAGCAGAGGCTCAGGCTGCTGCTCAAGCTGACTAGCAGGGTAGGGGGACTGCTGGCCATCTGGCCAACGCTTTCATGAAATCTGCCTGGTTTTTTTATGGGATTCTCACTGCAAGAAGCATGGAGGAGAGGGAGGTGGCATGTGGGGTACCGCCATCTGGCGTGACTTACTGGAGAGTCTCCTATTTTTCAGGTGAGACCAGTGGGGAACTGTAGGTACAAGCCATCAGTTTTAGCTAGGGACTCCGAGACTTGCTGTTTGTACAAGCCCTCTTCCTAGTCCTGCTCCTCTGTTTCAAGGGTTTATATAATTCTCCGTTACTTTGTTCTTTTTATTCCCTCTTCTCTAGACTTCATCTTCTGTTTTGCCATCAGAATATGAAAAATTTGAGGTGGACTTTGGGCAGGGGGGAGCAGGGCGAGAGCTCCACGGGAAAACACCGGCATGTCTCCAGCCGTGGCCAGGGAGCCCCTGACAACATCGCTTGTGCAGCCCAATGGAAGATGAGTGCAGCCTGCCATATTTCATAAACATCTTTTTTTTTTTTTCCTCGATGCATGAATACCTTTCAGTTTCAGAGCCAGACAGTCAAGAAAAATCTCTTTCCTTCCTTCAAATTCCTCTCTCAGGATTATCATGTGCTTCAGAGGAGCAAATTGAAATGTGTTTTGCTTGAGGGGGAAGAACGGGATTCAGTTTGGGAATGTTGTCTGGGAGTGCAGGTTTCAGGTGCTTTGGGTTCTTGTTCTTTTCCCACCTCCTGGTTGCTAAATTTTGGCCAGGAGGTGACTCTGCAGGACATCCCCTGGTTTATGGTGCTGCCTGGAAGATGCTGTCTCCTTGGAGAAGGGAGACAAGGAGACATGTCTGCTGCAGCTCCAAGGGGCCAGACACCGCAGTTGTACATCCCAGCTGCTTCTGTGAGAAACACTTTGTTTCTCTGACAACTTTTCCTCCCTCCCTCTGAAAAAAAAAAAAAAAAAAAAGAAAGAAAAAAAAAGCTCTATTGGGGAGATAATCACTTTTTAATTGAAAAATCTAAATTCCAGTGCTAGGCTCCCATTCAAAACTAGTTTTGAAACAATTTTCAACAATTCCTTAGGGGTTAGAGGATGTTTTTTTATTAACTAGTGAATTATTTAGAGCATTTTCCTTTTCCCAGGCTAAAGGAAGGGCTGAGAAACTGGTGGGGCTGACCTGAGACTCTCTGCCTGCAGTACAGAATTTTTGGTGGAAATCTCAGTGCAGCTTTTTCCCACCAAAATTGTGCTGCAAAGCTTGGGTGCACCTGTGTAGGCAGAAAGAAAACTACCAAAGAGCAGTTGGCTTCATTCTCTATATTGTGTGTTCCCTTTCTAGGTGCCATCACCTTTCAGAGCAAGGACCTAATTTAAGCGCGTTCCCATCCAAAAAGACAGGATTTCTTAAGGCCCAGGCTAGGGAGATCTCTAGCCAGTGGATCATGGTTAGTATAGCAGTGGTGTAGGCGAGGGTGGCACGTATATAACACCAGGCTATTGATGGACACAGCTGCCCATGTGGTTTTTCCCGAGGCAAGCACCGCTGGTCTTACACTGCTCCTGCTGAGCTTATCCTTATCTCACAAAAAGCAAGAGCAGAGCGTATCGGTGGCCAGTTTGATGCATCCTCACCAGTAGCTCAGATGAGGGCCGCCTAAGTGAGTGCTGCACACAAACAACCCACCCAATTCTAGGCAAGAATTTTGGCTCTGCTTTCTCAGCTCTCTTTCAAAAGCAGTAACGTTTCAGGGGGAAAAAAAACCCACACAATTACCGACGCAGAGCAGTAGTGCCCCTCGGTTTGTGCTGCTCCAGGCCAGATAAGCCATTTACCTGGAAATGCTCTCTGCTTAGTGGAAATAAAAAGAACCCCTTAAAGCTAATCCCATATCATCTGTAGGAAAACATTACCACTGTCAGGAGCAAGCAAACACTCCTGAACCCAACCAGGTGCAGTCAGTGCATCCAACTGTAGCTCCAGGGAGCTTTTCCCCTTTTTTCCCTGTTCTGGTGTGATAGCTTTTTTTCATACCCTTTGCCTTCATGTAAACACCCACATGGGTTGCAGAGGAATAAACAAAAATCAGGCCCTTGAATGCAATTGCTTACTGGGAAAAAGACCAAAGCTGAGAGCCATGAAATACATGTACAAGGTAGCAGGCACGGCCAAGTTTGCCGGGGCCGTGAAACGGGGGCTCCTGCCGCCTGGGCTGCCCTGGAAGCATACTTACCTTTACACAGATTTACAGCAGAAGGGGAAATCTGAAAGTGGCTGTAAAAGGGACCCATTTATTGCTTAACTCTGAAGCTCCCTGACTCACGGGGGAACCTATCCCTTGCCATGGAATCAAAACAGACTCAAAATGCACTTTTTTTAGGTTGACCTTTCACAACTCCAAAAGGAAACACTCCCAAAATGCAAACTATCTATAAATGCAAACTAACTGTAAATCAACAGCTTCAAGCAGAGGCAACAAGAAGCATAAACCCAGTGCCATTTATTTTAATAGGTTTTGTCCATTCCCATGTAAAGAGTTTAAATAACCACACCAGTATCTCTAGCAGAACGCCCACCTGATGTGCGTCTGCCGCTACCCCAGCCCAGCTCTCCAGCTACCAAAAGCTCCAGGTATTTTGGACCTCGATGTATGATGTTTCCCTTAACATCCTGCCTACTGAAAGCCACGGTCCTGCAGCATGCCAAGCGATGAGGCTCTGGCCTGCTTCGCTGAGCTTGATTTAGTTGCTCCAGACCAGGCATTGCTGAGAGCATGCTGCCCGCCATTCACCTGGAGGTGCGGCTCAGGGTAATTAATTTCCCAATTTAGCTAAGGTGGCAGCTCAAACCCTGCCAGTCTGGGAGGCCGTGTGCAACAGCAGGGCTTCAAAGGAAAACACTGCTGCTGGTGAGCTTGCTGTTTTCCCATTATCGGAGCTACCTCCATGGTGATGCCAGGGTGATGCTCCACAGCAGCGGCCGGCACGTGGTGGTGGTTTTCATCTGGCATCCCCCGCTGAGCCCCCCCAGGCCACTTTGTCCCTGAGCCGTGAGCTATTTTCTCCTCAGTTAACTCAGCATGATGGTTCCAGCTGGTCCCAAGCCATCGTAATTAACGCCATGTCTTTCCCATTTCTCTCTGGGTTTCAGACTCATGTCCAGGCTCCTGCCAGCTCTCATCAGCTGCCCTCCCCATGCTGGCAGGCCAGCAGCACAGCAGCAAGCAGGGGGAAGGACCAAGGGAGCTGCCATGAGATAGAGGCAAAAGAGGAGAGTCACCCTGGGGAAGAGGCTCTGGCGGAGATGCCCTTGGAGGTCTCCAGGAGGCTGGTCCCCAGGCTTTGTGTTTCAGATGCCCAAGCAGCCAGGGAGAGCAGCATGCACCACCCCTGGCACTGGGAAACGTGATGCTTTGGGACAGGGCTTCTGCCAAGCAGCTTCACCGTGGTCTGCTCCTCTGCTTCCTCCTCCTTTGACGAAACCAAGCAAGCTGGCTGTTGGCCTGAGCAAAGGAGAACCAAGAAATCATTAATTTGCAGTGATGTGTGGTCAGACGACATTCACACTCTCCTTTCTGCTGTGCAAAATGGCACATGCGCCCCAGCTGAGCACAGCACATACTCTCCTTCTACCACCTGTCTGAGCCCGCTTTGAGACCACCTGGGAGTGTGAGTCCTGGGCTAACTGCTTTGTGCAGCCCAGCTGCACACCAGGAGCCCACCATGGCGCAAAGCCAGGCTTTGCCAGGCCAGACTGGGACTAGTGCATCACTCCCGCCTTGAAAGTGGGATTCAAGTTTGCACTTGGTACCACAAGCCTCTCTGCATTTGGTGGCAGCTTCCCTGTCCTCTCCCACTGGTTGCTGGTCAAGTCAAAGGGCTGTGGAGCACCGCAAGCAATAAGCAGTGTGTCCTGTGGGTGTGCTGGCCTCGTGCCCCACCATTTATCAGGCACGTTTCCTCCTCGAGGTGTGAGTTTAAGGCTCTCTGTCCAGAGAGGGGACCCCTGCCGTGCAAGAGGATGCTCTCAGAGGAGCCGCACGTGTCCCCCTCTATTCTCCATCTTTACTTTCTTTCCTCCCATCTTGAGAGACTGCACAATGAATAGCAAAGGGCACCCACCAAAGGGTCTCATTTGTGGGGACTGTTAAAAAAATTGTGGAGCAGACCCTGTGTTTTGTCCTTACATTGCTACAATGTACATAAAGGTTGTCCAAACCCATGTCCCACCTGGAGCTGAGAACTGCTCGATGACTTCTCTGCAGGAGATCAAAAACCTGATTTTTAACTACCAGGATTTAGGTGAAACATTTTGATCCACCTGATGGCAAAAGGGAAAGAGCAAGGCCTCCAAATCCCGGCTCTTCCCACATGAATTGAGAAAACAGCAGTGATATTCTCATGTTTGTGGGCTGGCATTTCTACATCGCATTCAATGCTTGGCTTTAAGGATCGCTTTAGTATCATCTTGCTGGGATTTTATTGGGGTTGAAAGGCAGAGCTTGTGAGTGTTTGATTAGCTTCTTTTACCTCTGAAGAGAACATCTATTGTTTATTAGTGTGGTGCATTGACCCTGGCTGGACGCCAGGTGCCCACCAAAGCCGCTCTATCCCTCCCCCTCCTCAACCAGACAGGGGAGAGAAAATATAACGAAAGGCTCATGGGTCGAGATAAGGACAGGGAGAGATCACTCAGCAGTTACCGTAATGGGCAAAACAGACTCAACTTGGGGAAATTAGCTTAATTTATTAACAATCAAATCAGAGCAGGGTAGCGAGAAATAAAACCAAGTCTTAAAACACCTTCCCCCCCACCCCTCCCTTCTTCCCGGGCTTAACTTCACTCCCGATTATTCTCTACCTCCTCCCCTCAAGTGGTGCAGGGGGACGGGAAATGGGGGTTGTGGTCAGTTCATCACACATTGTTTCTGCCGCTCCTTCCTCCTCAGGGGGAGGACTCCTCACACTCTTCCCCTGCTCCAGCGTGGGCTCCCTCCCACGGGAGACAGTCCTCCATGAACTTCTCCAATGTGAGTCCTTCCCACGGGCTACGGTTCTTCACAAACTGCTCCAGCGTGGGTCCCTTCCACGGGGTGCAGTCCTTCAGGAACAGACTGCTCCAGCGTGGGTCGCCCACAGGGTCACAAGCCCTGCCAGCAAACCTGCTCCAGTGTGGGCTCCTCTCTCCATGGGTCCGCAAGGTCCTGCCAGGGGCCTGCTCCAGTGCAGGCTTCCCACGGGGTCACAGCCTCATTCAGGCATCCACCTGCTCCAGCCTGGGGACCTCCATGGGCTGCAGGTGGATATCTGCTCCACCGTTAACCTCCACGGGCTGCAGGTGGATATCTGCTCCACCGTTAACCTCCACGGGCTGCAGGGGGATATCTGCTCCACTGTTAACCTCCAGGGGCTGCAGGGGGATATCTGCTCCACCGTTAACCTCCATGGGCTGCAGGGGGACAGCCTGCCTCACCATGGTCTTCACCACAGGTTGCAGGGGAATCTCTGCTCCGGCGCCTGGAGCACCTCCTCCCCCTCCTTCTTCACTGACTTTAGTGTCTGCAGGGTTGTTGCTCTCACATATTCTCACTCCTCTCTCCAGCTGCAATTGCGCAGGTTTTTTTTTTTGTTACCCCTTCTTAAATATGTTATCCCAGAGGTGTTACCACCGTTGCTGATGGGCTCGGCCTTGGCCAGCGGCGGGTCCCTCTTGGAGCCAGCTGGCATTGGCTCTATCGGACATGGGGCAGGCTTCTAGGAGCTTCTCACAGAAGCCACCCCTGTAGCCCCCCTGCTACCAAAACCTTGCCACGCAAACCCCATACAATTAGTTTAAGAAAAGTACAAACGATATATTGAGTTCCTGTTCAATAACTCCCCCTGGCTTGCCAACACAGCAGCAGTTTAATCCCAGTGCAGGGTCCTCTCCGGAGCAGGAGAGGATCCCAAAACCATGGGAACATGTTCAGGCAAACCTGTGCAAGCCTCCATCTCCCTGCGCAAAGGCGACGGGCAGGAGAAACGTGCTGGCAGGGGCAAGGGTAGAGGGGCTGCGGACACAAATGGAGGGGGGTTGCCTTGCAGGGTGACCCGCAGCAGGGCGAAATACGGTCATGTGGACTGTCAAATAATTTTTACTAATAGCTGACTATGTTAAAAAAAACATATCTAGGTTTCCTTATAGATAATTCACAAGCAGAAATAAATTGTTTGCTGGGAACAGCTCGCGTTGTTCTTTTTATCACATGCATCTTGTGTATGTCGCCGCATTAAAAGCAACACGAAAACTTAGTTGTCTGCATGTGGTCAGTACAGGCATCTGTATAAAATCCAAGGAAAATGAGCTGTGAAGAGCCAGAGCACTTTTAAAAGAGGAATGCTTTACAGAGGAAAAAAATTCTGCATTAAAATGACATCCAGCAGGTATTTTTTCTCTTGGGCTAGTTACATTTTAAAATGTATTTCTTATAGGAAGAGTGGGGAATTTCTACCTGAAGCTGGAGCAAAGCTATTAATCCAAACCAGAGGGAGAGTGTTCAGTTGTGAAACATTTTCCTACCTGCCAAACCTCCCCCAACATGTAGAAAAGCTGCTTCCCCACTCCTGACGGTGGGTTGTGGCTGTACTTTGTGTCTCAAAGGGCCTATGATTTTTTTATTTCTCAGCAGGATTTAATCTTTAAATTCTGTTCCTTTGCAGAGGAAGATAGAAGGGAGAAATGATGGTGCTCGTAAGAACGGCCATGGATGAAGGATCTCATGGAGGGGTGTTGGATGAAGCCAGCCTCGGTGACAGCTCCCTGGGCTCCAGTAAGGTTGCACTGGGGTTGCCCTGGGCAGCTCCTTTGCTGTGGGATTGCTCTGTGCCTTCAGCTACAGATAAAGATCAAAGCTTGGAAAGAAAACCTCCCTCTGTTTGACTTCCCAGCAAACCCTGTGAAGTCCTTCTGGCTTCCGACCCCAGGCCACCAGCTTTGCCTCCTCCTCTAGTCAGGACCCAGCGGCCCCTTCGCCCACCCATGCTAGCTGAGAAGGAGAGGCCAAGCGGAGGCTAGTTAGTGCTGGTTGTCTCCCTTCAATGCATCGTCTCCAGCTCTGGGGTCTTCTGTCAGCCCATGGGGACCCTGGTCAGAGCCTGGGGGCCGGGAGAACTCAGTGACAGCCATGAGGCCAGGCAAGGACTGCTGTCCCCATGCCAAGAGAAGCGTGAGGCTGCCCTGCCGGATAACCCATGGCATGGTGGTGGGACCCCTGCACCTCCAAAGGGAGGCTGAGCTCCAGGACCTCGCACCGTACATTACATCGTGGCAGCATCCATTGCATAGTGCTGCTGGGTGATCACAGCATCCCGCTGCGCCTGATTACCTGCACCCGAGGTGAGCGGCAGTGTGTTAGACTGGTCCTAACACCAATGCTCCTGGGAAACACCCAGAGGAGGCTTTCTGATGGCCCCAACATCCTCCAGACACCACATAGTCTCACCTGGAAATAGGTGCAACACCTTGGCCCTGGCATCCTCCTAAGGCTGGACTGAGCATCTGGGTTGGGGATAAGGATTTTGGGGGAAGAGTGGGGGTAAGGAAGACTAATAGGGCTTGAATGGAAATGTTTATTTTGCCCCAGGATTTTAATTGCTTTGATCTGCCTGGCGAAGCTGTAGCAGGCTCATTAGAAACCAGTTCAATAATTGGTTTAATCAGTGGTCTCCTTTGGTTCTCTGAAAAGGTGGTGCCCCACCTTCTCCCCCCACCCCGTCCTGCCTCCTCCCTCTCTCCTCTCCCACCCCACTATGGGCGCTGCACCTCCTGCTTCTCCCTTTACCCAAACCAAGGGCACCGAAGCCCCTTACAGAAAGACGCCTGAGCCACGTCCTCAAAATGGGGTTAGGAACAGGGTCTTAACTCCAGGCTCGCAAACAGCTGGGGTTCATCCCCGTGGCAGCCGTCAGCCACGTCACAGCGGGGCTGCAGCTGCATAAACAGGACCCGGGGTAACGGTGGGAGCCTGAAGTGCTAACTCCTGCCTGCCTGCAGCTCTTGCCTTCTTCCTTAAGTCACTGCTGCCTCTAGTTAAGGGTGTTTTTGAGTTTTTTAGGGTGAACCCAGTGCAAAACTGCCAGGAGCTAACAGGAATCATTTTTGACAGCCATCACAGAGAGTGTCCATTGCTGAGATGAAGGGTTTTTTCCTTATATCAGGTCCACAACCACCAGCTGTACAACAGAGGTGGGTTTTTTTAACATTTAGGTTAAGTTAATTATTTTGAAAATATTTATTCATGATACATCTGTTGGTAACGTGCCTTGCCAGGGTGTTGGTGGAATAAACAATCAAATCTTCATGGAAAAATAAGGGGAATATTTCCTCTTCCTGTCCGATATCTGAGTGCTGATTAAAATGCATCCCAGCGCTGCGGAGGGCTTGCACAGTCAGGGCAGTCCACCAACCAGCGGAGGCTGGGCTCGCCCTGTCAGCTGTGTGCCACACTACCCCTCATTAGCACATTTTAACAAACTCACTTTAATGCCCTTAGTTTCAGATGTTGCTCATCAGACACCTTGTACCAGCCTCGTCAGCCCTGCCCAAACCTGCAGATAGCTCCATCACAAGCACCTCCATGGAGATGTCCTGCAGAACAACTCTCTGGGGGGGGTCTATGGGGTGGGCACCCACACACACATGACATTTCTTTAAGTGATTCCCCATTAAATGGCTTCCATACAAGCCATATTGCCTTTGCACCCTCCACCCTGTCTAGTTAATTAACATTTGGCCCAGCCAAATGAAAAAGATTTTGTGCAAAATGAATGACAGCTGCCCCCACCCATGTGAACCAAGGGTGCAGGTTTTCTTCTGCAGCGTGTCAGAAGATGCTAATGTGATGCACCTTCCTTCTCTTGTACTCTTTCAAGAGCTTAAATTCTAATGGCATCGGATTTAAAAAATTAATGGATTGGATCACTGTAACCATTAGACCGTTCTCAGTCTTTTTTCCTCCTGTTTCATGCATCATTTTCTTCCTTGCTGGAGTTTTGGGTTTTGATGAGCTGACAGGACTTGACTCGTCCCAGGCTATGACCAAGCTAACCACCCTCTTGTGATTTCACGATACACGGTCCGGAAGGATGCATTTCTTTCCTGTAAGATGGCAGAGGTGAGCAAGCTGCGGGCCAGCTGCAGGGACCCATCCTGCGTGACAAATCCCCGTGGTGAGGAGGGAGGAGAAGGAGCAGAGGTTTGCCTCAAAGCTTCCAGCAGGTAACGCTGGGCTGTATCTGCTCTGCCCCTGCGGGTACCTCTGTGGGGCTCAAAACTTGGCCATGCCGACTAATAACTAACCACGTTTTTAGAGGTCTCACTAAGCTCTTTTTTAATAAATAAGTCCATAGAGGCTGTGGATAAGAGAGCTGTATCTCCCCGTGGGCAGGCTGTGATCAGCCTTGTCATTTGTGCTCGGGGCGTACTGCCTTTTTAATAAACCGATATGATTTAATGGTATTGTTTTCATACAGGGAAGAAGAAAACAAATTATTGATTCTTTACTCACAGAGAGGTAGTTTTGCAGCCTCGCTGTAATACCGACAATGATTTTTCAATATATAATGATTTAAAAAAAGGATAAGGACAGTTCACTGTACTTTTGAGCATCCTCGGCAGCCCATTTTATTATTATAGGAATATACCGTTTGCCTTATAGAATTGTAAAAGGGCTGTACAAGACCAGACAAAGTCTGACCTTGTGCCATTTCTCTCTGGCCCTTTCCTCCATTGCCCACTGTAACCTACCGCAGCACTCAGCAGCCCTTGAAACAAATGCATTATCTGCCGAGCAAGCCCGTAGCTGGTGCGAATCAGCCCGCTGACAGCGCCGGAGGACACGGCAACGCTGACGCCAGCATCTCTGCAATCTGTTGCTTTGGTTTTCATGGAGCAAAACCAGATCTTGGAGGTGCCTCTGTTTGTCCCGACTCGAAGGTGTCCTTCATCACGGGAGCCCCCCTGCCCGTGCTGGATGCAGATGTGCTGCAGTGCGAGCATGGTAGGGAGGGAGATCAGCCGGGAGGTGAAAACCAGATCTGCACTTACCTGATTAACGTAGGCATGGCCTAAGCCACTTTCCACCATCAGCCAGGAAATCTGTGAGAGGGGGAGAAATTGAATTTCAGCCTCCTCAGTATGAAGCTGGAGCCCTAATCACTAACCCATCTCAGAAATGTAAATTTTGCAGAGTAACTCCTGCAGACCTGGTTTGCAGCACACGGCAGGAGACAGCCCTCTCCCCGAGACGATTAAAATCTGATTTACGAGGCACGGTGGACAGATGGCATCTGTTTTTTGCAGTCAGTGGTCTCTACGGAATAAAAGAGGCAAACTTCAAGGCCATAGCGCCGCAAAGACAGAGAAATTACTTTATTGCCCAAGTTCCTGCAGGTGACCGCATGGACACCTCTGCTCGCACCACGCCATTCTGGGGGCTTGAACCCACCAGCCCAGCAGGTATCTGCTTTCCCCCCTTCCTCTGCCTCTCGACACCCAAGTGTTCTCTATTTCCCAGCCCTTCCACTGCCCCACATCCCCTTGCTAATGTGCCGCTGTGCTCTGAGGGCAAGCAAAGGGGTGGGAGAAAGCAATTAAAATAGTGGCTGCTTTGCAGCGCATGCAAGGGGCAGCTCTGGCACACAGGGGTGGAGAAGTGATAATGCTGCAGGCATAAAAAAAGCAGTCTCTACCAAGAGCAATTAAAACACCTCGGGAAGATGCGATTTGTTTTTTCAAGGGCATGTGCAAAAGCACCACTGGCTGGGAGAGGCAGGGGAGGACCAAGCAGCTTCTCCCTCTGCACAGCCCGGGGCCAGGCTGGAGCGGAGCCCAGGAGAGCAAAGCCAAGCTGCCGGCACAGAAGCGCGCGTGTTTTGGGGGCTTTGCACATTTTCTTGCGCCTCTTGAACTGTCATCAGTCTTGAAAAGTCCCTGCCAAGCCGAAGCAGAGACAGCTCTCACGCGTATTGCTTGTTTCCCATTTCTAGAAGAGGAAGAGAAATAAAGGCATGGAAGAGACTACAGTGCACGGGCACCGAGTGCTGGTCTCTTCCACCGGCACAATGCTCCCCAAATATCAGCCAGCTCTTCCCAGCTGCCTTCAAACCTCCCTGGTGCATGCAAAACGCCTGCTGTGCACTACAGCAGCAGGGAGTGAAAAAAGAGGCCTTGCACAGGGACAGGGCGGGAGCCTGGGGTTTGCTTGGCAATGGAGCAGGGGGTCTCATCGCTGCAGGGACCACAGCGGAGGCCTTTGACTCAGGTTTCTCGTCTTGTGCTAAAAATACCAGCTTTTGCCAGAGAAGGTTGAGTCTCTGAGGACATCTCAAGATCACAAATGATAAGCTCAGACACGTTAGCCTAATACTTTCTCCTTACACATCTGCTCACACAGGCTGCCTGCTTTCAGTGGTCTGTTCTTCCCCTTTCTTTCTTCCCTTTCTTTCTCCAAGTCCCTTCAAAGGAAGATTAAGCAGCAGGACTTTCTGATGTCCTAATCCTGCCTTTGTGGAGGCAGAAAGCAGGACAAATATTGCCTCAACGCTGCTATCAAAAGGCTTATTTGAGTCTAGTCAAAGTACATGGCTTCCAGGTGGTGCCGGCATCTTCACAGAGCTTACAGGGGACTTTGGTGACACGGGGGCTGGTAGCACCGTGTGCCCCAAACCACCATTGCAAAACAGGGCTGGCCCCAGCATCGCCTCGGCGGGGGCGTAGCTCAGCGGGCAGGGTGGACCTCATCTCCCCCATGAGTTGCCTCCTCTCCCTGTAAAACCCTGGGCAAGACCACTCCGGCTGATTTGACCCCTCCACAGTCATTGCCTGCCTCCGCCTAAATTTCTGAGTCGAGGCTGATGAGGGAGGCTGCATTTCTCCACCAGTACTCCCTCTCTCAGCCGCCCTGAGCCCAAGTCTCTGAAGTCTTAAATGCTGTTTGCTCAGGAACATCCATGTTTGATTAGATTTGGCCACAGATAACAACAGAGCTGTGGAATGGCCCAAAGGGTTTCCTAAAGCCGCCTCCTAAGCCTCGAGACCGCAGCAAAGCAGCTGGACAGGTAAGCTGGTCTTGTGCTTTCTTAGTGCTGGGGCTAGCTAGGAGGGGCCGAAGGCACACCGGGAGTCCCTGGTGTGGGGTGACCCTCCATATGGTTCCTCCATGTCGGGGGAAAAAATGAATTTGCAAACTTATGCCTGCAGGGAAGGTCCTTTCTCAGGCCTCCGCGGTGGGGTGGAGACGGAGAGGACTGCTCGCACTTGGCAACAAGCTGCAGCACCCTGCAAAGCCTCCCAGGTGTCAGTGGCAGTGAATAGCTCACCTGTGCCAGCACGGGTGGCTTTGCCAGTAGAGGAGAGCAGGCTTCTGTGGCTCCTCTCCCCCTATGCTATGGGCATATATCTACCCGCTTAACTGTTTTGAGACCAGTTAGGGTTGCTGAAAGTCCTGACTTTCCTGGAGACCTTCATGCCCTATCTGAGGTGGAGAAGAAGCGGTGCAAGCTACGACGTCTTAACCCTCCAGCTGGACCCCAACCATTTGGGGGACCCAAAACCAACCTCCTGTCCCCCTTACGCTACAGCTGGCAAGGACGAAGGGATGGGGGCAGAGCTGGGGGGAGGGACAGAGAAGGGAAGAGTGCTCGGCGTGTGCAAATCCGTTGTGAGCTGGGCAGGGGCCTGGCAGCAGCAGGCAGAGGTCACCAGCCAGGCATGACAACCAGCTTCTGAGCAGCTCCTGAGCAAATTGCTCTGGTCTTCAGTGGAAGCAGAGGGAAGCGAGACCTCTGATCTGTACACCCTTAGCTTTCAACTTCGCTTCAAACGGCCAGGATGAACTCTTTCTGTACACCTAATTATGTGTCTTTGCATGTGATGCCATGTTTCACGCTGAAAAGATAAAGCAAGAAGTATCTGACCTAATCTGTCCATTCTGTGCATACATTTTGCACCACCTCTTCCCCTCACCTCAAATCAAGGAAAATTGGGCTGAATCACCTTAAACTGAATATAATCACTGCTTCCCTGCTCCCAGACTATTTACTGTGGGCAAGAGGCAGAACTGGCAGACCCTGGTGAACTGAACAAAAACCATTAAAGAAGATTTGTTCCAATTGTGGCAGATCTCAGCCGCCTGGTGTCCTGTCGGTATCTAGGTGCGCTTCTTAGAAGCCCAAATCTGCTGCTCAGCCTAATAGATCCCCCTTTTTTTTACATTTAACTCAGAGGAGCCAAGAACTTGTTTCAGGAAAGGTCAAGGCAATAAACCCCGGATCATTTATGTACATAAACAGCCCTGGGACATAACACGTTTTTCTTACTCTGAGCCTTTTCTGATGCAGCCAGAGCAGGCAATTAAAATCAACCACCTGCAAAAATATGGCAACACTTGCAGCGAAGCCTGCGCCACTGTATCCGCTAGCCTCATCCTGCAATAAAAACTCCATTCCTACTCGGATGTGGCCAAAAAAAAATCCAGTGGAGCAAAACTCACCCAAAAAGCAGGACTGGAAGAGGTGGTGTCATGCCTGCTCGAGCGGAGAGCTTGCCCAGCAGCACCCCAGGGAAATATCCCCTGCGTGGGCATGTCCCATCCTGTTTCCCTGCAGAGCCGGGACTCACATTTTCCTTGGGGTCTTCCCTATAACCTGGTTCAAAAACACCTGTATTCATCTGGCTGGACTGGGAGGGATGGGACTGAACCATCCCTGGAGAGTTTCTCTCCACTTTCCAAGGGCTGAGTATATAGTGGGAAAAATCTTCACCATTTTTGGGTGCTTCCTGAAGGCATCGCCACCTCCAGACAGGCGGGGAAAGGGCAGGCAGCCCATCTGCTGAGTTAACACCCCTGCAGACTGAAATATTAGTTTCTGGTATCAGTCGAGAAAACCCAAGGCTTTAAAGAAAAAACCTGACATCTTTGCCCTTCCTCCTCCTCACCTCTTCTGCTGTGCTTGTGGCAGGGACGCCAGGGATGCCACGAGCCCCTCTTCTGCCTGGCCTTGCACAGACATCGCAAATTACAGCCTCCCGTCCCAAAAGGAGGTGAAAAGGTGAGTCTGATTGCCTAAACGCGAACTTGGCCAGGGACTGGGGAGGGGAAAAAACCTCACATGGCACCCAAACCCAAGCAGCAGACAGAAGCTGGAAGCACACACACTGCCTGGCCGCTCCATGCATGGGGGCACGAGCAGCACCCTGCCCGCTGGCTGGCAGCCGGGGGTCCCTGGGGCTGGTCCCCAGTGTGCTAGATGCGAGAAACCTCTTTGCACCCGCATCATCTCTTGGATTGGTGATGCTGGGTATGGCCCAGGGGAATAAAATTTGGTTCAGCTTAGAAGAGGAGAACAAGTGAGGCTGATTCTTCAGTCAGGAGCAAAACAAAAAACCAGGGAAATCCCCAAGGACCACGTGGAGGCAGACTGGGGAGGGAAAACTCATCCTGTTTGGGAAAGGATGCTCATGTCTTTGGCTTGCTTTCTTTACAAACCAGTGGATTTCAAAGCCCCAAAGCACAGCATTGCTTTATCTGCTGGTTGGCAGCACACAGCTCTAAGAGCTGTATTATTTTAAAATCCATCCCACAGACAACCGCGGAGGTCTATTAAAAAAGTCCTGAAGTTTAGGAGTTCTTGGGAACAGAGATAATCCTACCGAAACAGCAGGTATCCAAAATAGCTCTAGGGGACAAGTTCTTGGAAACTTGACCTTCACTCCATTTGAGGTCTTCAATCCAGAAAGACCCATGAAGATGCCCCTTGCAGAGAGCTGAGACATGGGCCAGCATGACCCCAAAATGGCTGATCAGTCAGAGAAAAACAAATGCCTGGGTGACCCCGGAGAGAAAGGCTCATCCATACCCAGATGCGGTTCACCTTGTCAAAGCCTCACAGCAAGAGTTTTACCTCCATCGCTTCATTAATGGTGCCTGGTTTGGGGGCTCGTCCTTACACCTCATTTGCAACGTGGGTGGTGGAGGAGGAGATACGATCCTGGCTTCTGGGAGCAAGAACAGGGACGCTTGCAGTCGCCTCCTTGATTTGATAAAACGCTGCTGATTTGCGTTTGTACCCACCAGCGCTCGGTGCGGCTGTACAAGTGCTTCTCATCTCTCAACGATCTTGAAAAATCCCACTGGCATTTCCTCCCTATCACTGTGGGGAAGAGAGAAACAAAAACAGGTAGCTCCACTTCTTCCCTTTTCCTTTAAAATATTTTGTAGGTGAGGATAGACTGCAGCAAATGTTTGATTTAAACTTTTATCGCAGAGGGTTGCCCCTGCCAGCTTGGAGGGACTAAACCCCCCATGCCCGTGGTGCTCTGTGCTGCAGGAAGAAGAGGCACAGCATGTATGAGTAGGCATGATGGGAAGGTCAAGTTTAAGAGACCTCGTCCTCCAGACATATTTTGGGTAGTATTTGGATATATTTGGAGGCCTGCTATTCTGGTAGGATCATCAGCACTTCTGAGAACTCCTAAACTTCAGGACTTTTAGACTGGTCCCCGCAGTTGTCCCTGGGATGGGTTTTTAAATAATATGAGCCGTTTCTGCACCTCCGCACAGCTGGTGCGATGCATTTTAAACACTGTGCAGAGAGGAGGGGTTGCTTTCTCCTGCGGCTGCTGAGCGCTTGGGTCCACGTTTGGGCGGGCAGAGCCCCGGCTGCTGCGGTGTGTCGTCCTCCAAGCGGCCGTTCTGCTCTGTCCTGCTTCCCGCCGCTCCCGGCCTGGAGCAACGTGCTGCGGCAACTCCTACAAATCTGGATTTTAATTGGAAAGAGATGGTAACAGAGGGAAAAAGGTGGTGGTGGTGGGATATAAAGTGCAGCTGGGCAGATTAGGCTGCAAGGGAATTAGGGAATTAATGATGCTGTAGCAGCTTGAAATTTGCTAGTGCAGAGGTGAAACTTTTAAGATGCTCTTGGCAAGCGTGGGGAAAAGGCAGCCTGTCGAGCCAATGCCACCTGCTGGAGACAGCACTCGGAGACTGAGATTCATGGCACCGGTTAAAACAGTGTTTCTTAGTCGCCCTTGTGCCCCAAATCCCTCTTCTGAAGCTTGAAAACCTGAGCCCATGCCTGGGGCAGGGGCAGAGACCTCGGATGCCCGCAGGCACAGCCCCTCCGCCGTCATAGGGAATATTTCCTTTCCTCCAGGTTCCCGGCCTCCTTTCCCCCATTTGCCTTATCTGACAGCTAATTATCATTCCAGAGGTAATTGCTGGAGGAGCCATATGGGATCCATAAACCGCTAATGCTGGGGGATTTTTTCCGAAGAATCAAAAGGCCGGAGAAGTCCTATATATTATTGTTGTTGTTATTGGCATGATTATCACTGCTCTAATAGCAGCCAAAATCACTAAATGAGGTTGTGGAAACCGTTATTGCTGCGCAGACACAAAGACAAGGTTATCGTCCCTGAAGCCATTCCAGTCTAAGAGGTTTTTAATTGGGAGAAAATAATATGTTCACAAGCTCTAATGAGAGAGTTACAGAATAAACCCAGACCTAAGGGGAGGGACGGAGGAGGGAGGTGAAGCCTCAGTGCAGAGACCCCCATGAGGGGATGATTCGGGGAGCAGCCGCTGCCGGGGCGGCGGATCCGGGGGGCTCCCCACTTCTGCGTGCATGTACATGTCGGTTATCTAATAAGCCATTCCTTAGGCTCCAGTGATACTGTTACTTATATCATAAATTCAATGATCTTCCCTTTACTGGTCATTAATCTGCTTCGTTTCCTGACAATTTTACACTCTTTTGATAAACTGTTTGTCTAACCACTTGGAAGAAACAATGTCAAAAGCTGTACCTTAGGCATTTGCCCAACTAATGAAGAAAATCCATCACAAGGAGAGTTTATCTATTGCTTCGCTGGATGTAAATAAAATGTCAGGCTAATTTACTTCCATTAATCTTAAAGGCCGTCGCTACAATGATAGTCCTCTGTTGGAGTGAATTTTTTTTTCCTTTTCCGCATAAATATTTAAGCAAGTACTGAAGGCATAAATAAATTGCTTTCTAAAAGCCAGATTATTTTTATATCCAGCGATTTAACAATAAATTTGGATTTACTTGCTAGCTCTTGCCTTTCAGGCAGCACCCGGCCCATTCTTCATCCGCGTGGGCATGGAGCCGCTTGGGCAGTTTTTGCCGAGCATCTTGTGGGGTCTCTAAGTGCCACCCCCTGAGTGCCACCCCACTGGTGTCATCCCCGGCCGGTGGGTGGCTTCAGTGGGTGCTTGGGCTGCTTTGCAAGGTCTGTACAGGGCTGCTGCAAAGGTTCTTTGGTATCCTGTGGTTGCAATGGGCGGCTCAAGAAGAGGCCCTCAAATGCAGCAAAAAGGCATTTAGTTTATGGAGGGTGCGGCCAGAAAAGCACTGGAGCAGGCTGCTGGGGGGCATTTAGGGTCACCAGCTTTGGCGGGTTACGAACAGGCTGAACAGGAGTAGTGTGCCGGGGAGGGGGGCTGGGTGGGTGTCTGTGTGCATTTGTGCATGGGGAATGTGCATGCATGTGTGTGCACCCATGCATGGGGGGGATGTGCACGCGTGTGCGCACACATGTGCATGTCTGTGTGCATGTGCCGGTGCACGCATGCATGGGGGGGTGTGTGTGCAAGCGTGGGTGCATGCATGCACGTGGGTGGGGTGGCATGCGTGTGTTTTTCATGTATGCGTGTGTGTATGTTCAGTTGGTTGGAGCTGATTTGGTCCCTGCCTTCCTACCCCCAGCCCTGTTTTCTTCCAGCTGAAGGGCAGTGTGCAGCTCCAAGTCTGTTAAACACAAATCATGCCACTTCGGTCACTGTGAAAAGAAAGAATTTCCTCCTTGTGAAGCCCCGTGAGGGTGCGTGCCCATGCTCTCAACCTATTCCCCGAGTGCTGGCAGCAAGCAGCACATTCCCACGGTGCCAAGGGTGGGCACGAGGGTGCCACAGGGATGCCCTCCTGCAAGGAGCCCTGGCAGGAATGCTGCCTGGTGCCTCGGGGAAAACCTTACAGGCTTTTCCAGCAGCTTTTGAAGTGACAAAGGGAAGAACAAGATGGAGGACAGCTGCATCAGGCTTTTGCCCTGCGTGTTTTCAGGTGATGTGTGGAGCAAGCGGCACCTCGTGCCCATGCTGCTGGGCCCCAGGGGCACTCGCATGCAGATGGCTTCACTTTCCCAATGGTCTTGGCTCCTTGCTGCTGCTCTCCTCCCTCCTGTCACCAGTGATGCTAGCAAGAGCATCCTTGGTAGGATCGGGGTTGCATTTAATTGCCCCTGCTGGGAGCCACCTGCACTTCAGCTCTTGCAAGCCCAGGGAAGGTGTCTTAACTTGTTTCTCCACTCTTTTTCCCCTTGCTTAGCTGCTGCTGCCTTCTTAAAGCCAAAGCAGTCCTGCCCCAGCTCTGCAGCCAGCTTGGACCATGTCCTTTTTTTGTTACTCCACCCAAACAGGATCCATGATGATGCCCGGTGAAATTTGGTTAAAACAGGATCACTCCTGAGGTGAGATCTTGTTTGTCAAGCACAGCCCCAAGTTAATTTTTATAACTACATTATAAACCCATTAAAATAAGTTTATCATAGGAAATATGACACATTCATAGCTGGAGCAAACGGAACCTGACACTGCGTGGTAAAGGCTGATCTGGCCAGAGTGGTCCATGTGATTTCTCCGAACGGCTGTGATCACAGTTCAGAGCCTGTGCACTTTGCTGGCTAGATAGACAAGCCCATGGAAAAAACGACTAATTAGAGGAGACTAATGATCAGTCTCAGCAAGATCATGGCTTTTGCTTCTCTCATTTATCCATACAAGGCTCCTTGTTAATTCAAGAGTGATTTTTTATTCACATGTGTAAGTGCTTACAGATGTTCCCACATGTGTTTAGCCAGCAAACTCACATGTTACAACTAAGGAAATGCAAAAAACCCTAGAAAAATCCCGACTACCTTGTGCAACGTTAAGGTCAAGCAGATGCAACCCGAGGCAAGAGATGCAACCAGAGGCAAGGCAAAAGCTGCTGTTCCGGCACAGCCAAGTCAACAGCTTTGGCCACCATGCAGTGCCCCAACTTCCTCTCGCTTCTCGCTGAGAACTTGGCTTACATGGGATGAAAACCCCTCTTTTAATGAAATTTCTCATTTTAATGAGAAAAACAAGACTATGAGTGATGCCACACATCCTAACTAATGCCCTTGTTACCACGTAGCTTTTCACAGCATATTTTCTGGATTTAATTATGTTACATTTAGTTTCCTTCATTCATATAAGGCTGTGTTTGGGCATGGCTTTTCACAGGACCCAGGATGAGTTATTTTGTTCTCCTCCATGCTTACAGGCTAAGCTCACCTCCCAGTAATGAATCCCCATGATTTGGGCTTTAGCAGGGCTTCCCTGACAGTCATCCATCCCACAGCACGGCAAACTGGGTGATAACTCATGAGGTGGAGAGGGTGATGGGGGAAAGGCTTTCCCTGGCTAACTGGAGGGCAGGACTCCAGGAAGATGCTGCCGGCGCTCTGGATGCTGATGTGCCTGTGACGCTGACTACCGACACTTTCTGAGAGCACTCGTGCTTGTTGTTGATTCATGCCACCCACACCTCATTTCATCTTCTCTTAAGCAAGAGGAAAAAGGAAAAAAAGGTAATTGCTTGTGCTTATCAGCATGGGTGTTAAAGCATCCCCTTGCAGGCTCTATAACTGACATGGTGCTGAGATGGCTGGAACAGGGAAGGCATGAATGCCCACCTTTTCTGCCTCTCCCACTGCATGGCTGGCCGTGTTCTTCAAAGCTAGGGCAACGGGACAGCAGCACAGCACGGGTGCCCACATTGGTCTCACCAAGACTTTCCAAAGGCACGAGTGACTTGGAGTGCCTCAAGCATGGAGGGTCCACCTGTAATGCTGGAGAAATGGAGGGCTGCTCCCTGAGGTGCCTTTAAAAAGCCTTCTCCTGGTGGCAAACCATTAGCCTGCAGACTGGAAGCTGGCTGCTCCTGGCAAGCAAGCACTGACTGCATGCCTCAGCTGGGAAACACGCTGCGGAGAACAAGAGAGGCTCTGACACGGCCTGTCCCTGTATCTTTTTTCCTCCTGTTCATTTTGCTTTTGAATTTTCTATCAGCCCTAACACTTGAGGACTTGCCTGTCTGGGATGTTGCTGTGCCCCATCACAGTGGGCTGCTGGGCAAGAGCCTGAGGAGGTGACAGGAGTGAGATGGGCTCTGCCAGAGATGCCAGCACACTCAGAAAGCATTTTGCACTCGATTGCCTTCTGCTGAAATAGCCTGGCATTTTTGTTAAAAGATTTTTCTGCAAGGCTTGGAAAGAGTTTTGTGCAGCCATGCCTAAGAGAGCAGGCAGGAGCGCTTTTTACAAGCGGCGGAGCTTGCGGTAGGTTTGCCTTTTAATCCCCTGACGGCGAAGGGAAAGAGCAAGCGAGAGATTGAAACCTTCAAATCTCACATTCAAAATGCACCTTGGCAGCCGCCCAGCCCTGCCGAGGCACAGCGCACGGCACACGGGGCCAGCACCGTGGGCTCCGTAATGGCAGCCGCTGCCAGGTGCTGCCTGCGGTCTGGGGTCCTGCCTGGTCCTGGCTTCGGGCAGTGGTTTACACCCGCTCCCAGGCACACACCACCTCCTGCATGGGGGTAAGATGGAGCTCGGCTCAGGCGACTTGTCCCTGCTTAATCCACTTAGAAAGCTCCCCTCTGCCTTTCCCCACGTTACTGCAGCCTCTCTGCCTGTAAAGTCTTGAAAGCAGCAAAGACATCGTCAAAAAGCCCAGTGCAAATCATGGAAAGGCTGCCAGTGACTTCCCAAGCCTTGAGCAGTGCCTCTCACCACTTCTTTAACCCTTCCGAGGGTCCCCGTAGGCTGTTCAGTAGTCGAGGCCTCCAGTTTTCAAAGTTGCTGGGGAGGTGGGGGGTGAAGGCACCCAAAAATTCTCATGGATGTGCCCTCTTTGAAAATCCATGCTGAGGCTGCTGCTTGGTAAACCTTGCTTAACACCTTTCACAAGCAGTTGTGGGTTATTTCAGGAGACATCTCCTCCTCCTCTTTCCTACTCCCTGTGATCCTGTCTCCTTTTCCAGGGCACCCTACAAGGGCGGGGGGGACACCTTTTGGAGACGTAAGCACTCGCACGCAGTCTCACATCGCCCACGCCAAGGGCATGAGGTACATCCGTCGCCACTGGGATTTGCAAGGCAGGTGCGCCATGCCGGCCGGTGGCCGGTTCAGTGGGGTGAGTCCCCGAACACCGTCAGGTTGCGCTCCTGGATGTACCGCAGCAGGACGCGTGCCCGCCTGTCGATGGTCCGAAGCAGGGGTCTCAGGCCCTTGGCACCGCCCTGACTCTCCCAGAGCTCCCGGTCCACACGCAGTGACTCCAGCAGCAGGCTCTGCAACCTGCCCGACCGCAGCGTGGCCACCGCCGCTGCCGGGAAGCTGCAGCAGAGGAGCAGAAGAGAGAGAGAGGGAAGGGGTTACCCAGGGAAGGCTGAGCAGGGAGGAGGACAGCAGCAGGGCACCCGAGCAAAGGCCACGCCGGTGCTTCGAGAAGAAATGCATGTCCACCCAGATGAACACGGGATGAGGAGCCTCCTGCTTAAAACTCTGCCCACGGTGAGTGTGCAGGACAGCTCCATCAGATACGGATCCAAACGAGCTCCAAATCAAGGGGCTGATAGCATGCCAAATGCCTGATGGGCAATGACACAAGAAATGCTGAAATACCTGATTATTTATTATTTTTGTGCAGCTGCCAATTAGGGCTGGGAAAATAGGCTTTGGAGACTGCCATCAGCCACCCAGAGTAGAATGAAGAGCCAGTTTCAGGGCAGGGGCATGTGTGATGGGTTTGCGAGCGCACCCACCTGCCCCATCTTGGGTGGGAGGTGGCCCTGCTTCACAGGGGTGCCCAACCGGGGAGGCCAGGGAAGGCACAAAGGTGTGCACATAGGGCTGGTGTCCATCGTGTGCGTGCAAGCTCAGCCCTCGCCCAGGACGTGCCCACAGGAGGGTGCGCACTGCCCTTCCTACCTGTCTATGCCTTGCAGGAGCCTGAAATTGAGCTTCTCCTCGGGGTGCTGTGGCCTGCCTGCATTATCGATGAACACCAGGCGGGACGGAGCACTCCTCCGGACCTGCCAGCAGGATGGGAAGGAGAAGTTCACTTACTGCAGGGAGTCACCCGTTTGGGTGTTTAGGCTGTTTTTCCTAACATTGCATTGAATAATTCTGAAAGCATCTGGGGACCGTCAGCTGCCAAAGCCCAGGTCCCTCTGTGCCAAGGCGCACCTCCCACCACGGACCCCACATCATCATGGGACCTACATCCCCCTTGCTGCAATGTCAGCACTGCAAGGGCCTCCCAGGCACCTTTATCTTAGCCCCGGAGCAGTCCCTGGGGAGCAGGGGAACATACCAGGATGTGGACCAGGACCAGCTCTGCCGGGTTTCGGCACTTCTCGTGGAGCCTCTCCTCCACGCAGGGCTCGGAGGGATCGGGCTGAAACCCACAGCAGTAGCGGTCCAGGCGGTCGTGAACCTGCGGGAGACATTTGGGGACCTTAGTGGGGACAAGTGCCTGGGGCGGGGAGGTCCAGTTGTGAACTTTTCTTGCTCAGAGGAAAATAAAAAGTTTCTAAGGATCCGCAGGAGACATGAAATGGAAAAGCTACATACACCGGTAAGTGAGAGAGAGTCAGGGAATCATTCAGAAGCTGAGCTGACTTGCAAAATCCCCTTGGCTTGGAGAAGAGACCAACAAAGGCTGACAGTGACAGGCTTTCCTGCTGGAGCTCAGGCACCTTCTGTGCCTAGTACCTCCACACTCCGTATTTGCACAGAGCAAATGGGTCATGCTTCCAGCTGAAACCAAGGGAAGACGTACACGGCAATGAATGTAAAAAAAAAACCCAAAGCACCCAAGGAAACGTAGGTTTTGCAACCTCAAAAAGAGATTTTTTTTTTTTTCCTCAGGCTGAGTCTTGGTGCACTGGATGATGGTTTCATCTGGCTCCTGGCTCATATACACCCTTTCATCCATCTCTACCAGTAACCTAAGCAGCTCTCAATGGAAAGAAGATGAATGGAAAAGGATCTGCAAGGGAGAAAAGTGATCTGTGTGTTATACAGAGCATGTCTGACATTTAAGTTAGGCCATGGTGACTTATTTTGACTACATTTGTGTTTAATTATTTGCAGGCACTGCTAAGGCTCCGTGTTGTCGAGACTGTCGAGCCCCCCTCCGCTTTCCCACCCCAAATCCCTGCAGAAACCCCGGTGCTGCTTGGCAGCTTACAGTGTTTCACCCACACCCTCGGAGAGAAGAGGGACTTTTAAAAGAAAGAAATCTCTGTCAGACCCGGCTTCAATAACCCTGCCCTGGTACTCATGAAGCTTCCTCGGCTTTGTCAGAAGAAGCCAGCACATCCTCTGTGGTGGCCTGTAGGGCAGACGGGGCCTCGCTGGCTG
The DNA here is from genome assembly GCA_013389945.1 of Fregata magnificens. Taxonomy (NCBI): domain Eukaryota; kingdom Metazoa; phylum Chordata; class Aves; order Suliformes; family Fregatidae; genus Fregata; species Fregata magnificens. The sequence goes on along the minus strand of WAAD01032576.1, from coordinate 41,099 downwards.
TCGACAGCCCTCCCCATGGCTGCATGCTGCCACGGCCGTGCAGGGGGGCTGCCTCACTGCCTCCAGCTCCGGAGGCCTGTTTACAACATTGCAGCAAAAAAAAACCCCTATATATATATATATATATATATAAAAATATCTCCTTTAAAGATATAAAAATATATATAAAATAAATCTATTTTCCAGCTGGAGCGCAAAGGCATCCGACTCGCTCACTTGCTCAGGGTTGCTGACCTGGGAGCCAGGGCTCAGGGTGCAGAGAGGCTCCTGGAGCCACCGGGAGGGCTGGAGCAGGTCTCAGGTGAGCCTGCGGAGATCTACAGGTGATAACTAGATGGAAACCAAGTGACCCACAGTGGCTGTCTATTCCCCTCACCCTGATAATTAGCAAAACTTACCAATTACAGGCTGTGCTTTGAGAGAGAGAGTTCAGTCTGAACCCAAACACTAACCAAGTACTGGGGAAGAGGCTGCAGGAAACACAAAGTTTGATTTCCATGGCCATTATATTCATAACCCTTCGAGGAGCAAGATTAGTCCCACACTGCACCCCCTTAACAAACCCCTCTGTTTCCTGAGGTTTAGTGAAGCACTCAGGTCAGCGTTTCTCCATCGGGACAGTCATCGGTTAAAAGCGCTTTTGACACAAAACACATTGAAATGAAAGAAAGCATTCACATTTCCTCCACGCATCTCCTTGGTCTACCTACTGGAAAGCTCAGCACACTGGTTTCTCTTACCTGCTGCGTTGCTTTCCAGGCTGCACAGAAGGTGAAGACAACCTGAGATGACTTACAGAGACGTTAAATGTGCTCAGACCTCCATTCACCCGCCCACAAGCGCCTGTGAAACTGAGGCGGATCGGTGCTGGACCTGCGGAGGTGCGAGGTGGAGGCTGGACCTCATGTCTGAGTGGAGCCATGGAAGATGGACCAGCCGGTTGTGGAGATGCAAAGAGCGCCGCTGACATGTTGACAAACCCTCCCTCCCCCTGGCCCTCCCCAGGTCGTTCATATTAATTTCTCCTCACCAAAGCCTAAATGGCTCTATTGAACGAGACACTAGGTTTTACTGCTGGAACACAAATACGTGAGCTACACCTTCTCCCATCCAAGCTCAAACCCTGTCAGAAGCTCCCCTTCAGCCCCTCTTTGGTCCCACGCGAAGCTCGGCCGCCCCAGAGCTTTCCCTTGGGTCCGACAGGGCTTTCCAGCCATGACTCAGCCTGGGATGGCTTCCCCCAGGGAAAGCTTCCTTGCTCTCCCCCCGCCTGGGAAGGGGGTGCCGCAGGGCAGGGATGCGGCTGCAGGACTTCAAAGTTGATGTATTTTTGGCCCTTTTTAAAGCACAGGACAAAGCCATGAGCAGCTGCTCCCGTTCTGCCAGGCTCAGCGTTTTGCCCCCGGTAAAGCTTCGCTTTGTTCCCTTATGGCAAACACCAAGAGAAATCAATACGAAGCAGCCCAATTTTAAGGCTAATTGAAGAAAACAACCAAGATTTCAATGCCAGTGTACAGCAGGGCTCAAAGCTCGCAGCTTCTCCTTCCCCAGCAAGGGCTGTGAGAGCCTAAAGCCATTTCTGAAGGATGCTATTTCACTTCTAAAACATCCCACTGACTTGGTGCCTCTTTACCTTTACATGGCTTTTCCGCATGGGAGGATCCCACTGGAGTCATTGAGGAAAACCTGTGGATCGCCCTTGGATTTATCATTGCGCTGCTTTGGCCCTCCAGGGGAAAGTCTCCTTAAAACTAGATACTTTGTCCTGGAGACTCAGCCTTTCCATTGCACTCAGCGGTATTTTGGCCTGGGGAAGGGAAGGGGGTTGGTTAATCTTCTCATTTCTCTGGCTGTTTCTGCTAAAATATTTTCAAGCCCAGCCAGGACTGCTCCGCCTCTGCCAGCCATAGTCTGAGGTTACAAAGATTAATGGTCAGGCTTTGCCAAAAAAAAAAAAGAAAGAGTAATGAGAACACGTATTTTAATAGTCTTTTTTTTCCTTTCTTCCTTTCTTTCTTTTTTTTATTTAATATTTGCCCTTTCAGGCAGTTTCCCCCTGTCTGATAATCAAAGCTCCAGCCCCGAGGTGCCTAAACAGGCTTTTTTCCATAGAAACCTCTTTTGCCTCCTCACAGCCGCCCTCTAAGAAACGATAACTCTTTGGGACGCCGTTGTAATCCCTCGTAGCAGCAGGGTATGATTTTCCAGACAGAAGATTAAGCACTATTAATCCTGAGGAGAAGGAAAGCAGTGCCATACGAAGGGGCAGGGCTCCTGATTTCCAGCACCAGCAGTGCATCCCCGAATTAAGTGTGTCAGCCCTCCGGGGGCTGATGCAGAACACGCTGCTTGTCCCTAGGGGTGCCTTGTCCTGAGCCGCTGCTGGCATCCGCAGAAAGTGGAGCCAACGGAGCCAGACCGGGGGAAAGCTCGGCCACGTGAGAGCGGACTCGCCGCATCCAAAACCTGCCTGCATTTCCCTGCAAGTCCCAAGCACGGACCATGCTTGGGCCAAACCGCTTCTGCATAAAGCTCTGCTGCTCCCCGTTAGCTAACGAGTAAAAATACATCCCAAGAAACCACAGCCTATGCGACCCCGCGGAAGAGGAGACCACAGTCAGACAAGGCAGGTGCCGGCACAGGGGGACCTGGGCGGCACAGCCAGTAGGACAGGCGGTCTCCATCACCCCAGCCCTACCTGGAGGAGAAAGTCGAAGAGGGCCAGGCGACTCCATTCGCCGCGCGGGATGCTGGAGCAGGGAGCATCCCCGGTCGTCGGTGTCAGTCTGCGAGGCTGCAGCATCTCCTGGTACTGCAGCCACCCCAGGGTGCAGGAGTTCTGGTCATTGTTGGCGTCCTCCAGGTGCTGGAGGTCAGGCACCCACCAGATGATGGGTCGCAGGGAGCCGTCAGTGTAGCTGTAAGGCAGGAGGTGGCTGGTGAAGCGTCGGGCCACGGCGGGCAGGCTGCGGTTCAGTCCCAGCACCCTGTCCAGGTGGAAGGCCAGCACCTCGTAGAGGTCCCCAGGGCGCTTGATGAGCCCGCAGCGCCCATCCTGGCAGTCCCCCTCTGGGCCGGCTGGCGAGGCGTCCCCCTTGGCATCAGCCATGGCCCGCAGCCGCACTCGCAGGACTTGCCCGTGGGCTGGGACACGGGTTTTGGAGACCACCCACCCTCTGGCCAGCAGCTGCATCTTCTGGAGGTCATCGTCGGAGAGCCACAGGGGAGCATCCCCCGCCACCCCGTGCTGCCGCCTCCTGCCCCGGCCGGGGAGCTGGTCCCGCCGTAGGCGACTGGGGGGTATGGGGGGGCTTTCACTGTGGGCTCGTCCCCTGGATAGGGGGGCAGCCACCTCCCACCGGGATCCCGGGGGGGACGATGCTGGCGGCAGATAGGGGGAGCGGTCCAGCGATGGGGGCAGGCGGGCAAGGGCCAGCAGTGCCAGCGCCAGCAGCACCCCAAGGGCTGCCGGCGTGGGGGGCTTCAGCCCCGTCCTTCGCCACGGTCGCTGGGCCTGTGGGGAGAGAAAGGGAGAGCATTACCAGGGGTCCCCATGGGGTACTATGGCCCGGGGATCCCCCAGACCAGGGTGCCCCCGCCCCAGGCAGAGCTCTCAATAAGCTTAAAGGGGTTTGCCTTGGAGGAGCAGCCCCTCTGCTTGTGTGCTCCCTGGGAAAGGTGTTCTCCAAGTGCTCGCTGCCTCCTTGGCACCGTAGCAGAAGAGGTACAGCTGGTGGCATGATTTGTGCCAGAAATAAGCTGCAGTCCCTTCAGAAGCCAGTCAGAGCAAGGGCTGGCTGACATGCCACGGATGTTGCCGTGTCTGCAGCACTGTTGTACAGGATCACGTTATGGGCAATGGATTCTTCATGGTCAAATATTTTGCTTTAAAGACTCAAGAAATGAAAAAGAAAAAAAAAAAAACAGACCAAACCAGAGCAAATTCCTGGCTGGACGTGAACGCTTTCCAGTTCCTAAGAGGTTTTTATCTTCAGACCTTACTCCAGATACCCTCAGTGGCTCCTACCCATGTTGCACACTCAGCCCATAACCCGGATCCCTGTGCCCTCGTTCGGAGGATGTCTCAACACGTGCCGAGACACGGCCTCTGGAGCTCTGCCCGTCGCCGCATCCGGCAAAAGCAAGGCAGCTCCAAGTGCCAGTCAGGGGCTGTGGCAGCCTAAATTTAAAAAGGATGCAAACTTCTGTATCTGAAACCTGCAATATTCTGGTTCCCAGCACCAAGGAACTGCCTTTATACAGGTACTACCAAGTTTTGGTGTATATATCTTTATACACACAGCTTTTTTTCCCCCCACTTTTAGTCATACTTTCTACTCTGAAAGGACTTATAAAAATTAGGTAGGCTGGAAAGGCAGTTACGAGTAAATACTGTGCAAGATTCCCCGCATTCCTAAGCCAACAATTGCTTTGGCCTAAAGCAATCTCACCCGTACAGTGCCTGGGCTGCCCCGAGCACAGCACCTTCCCATTCGGGGTGAGGTGGAGGGAAGCGAGGGGCAGCACTGGGAGATCCTCCCAGCCCACCCCATCCCCGGGCCACACTGCACCCATTCCATGTTCACCCAGGCTCGGGCGGTCTAACATGCTTCAGGGGGCTGGAGCGGCAAAAGGCACCTTGGCGCCGCTTCTCCGCTTTACGACAGGCATTTCCAAGTGGCTCAAACCCATGTTGGAAGTCAAGGCAACGTTCAAGTGGATACATTTTTTTGCAATTATTTATTTTGGAAGCACAAATATATCCATGGTAGACACAGCAGGACAATATATCGCCAAAGAAGGGATAAGAGATTGTTTATAAGAGGAAAAGCTTGAAAAAAAGAGCTAAAAAGCCAAGGAGGGTGAAAGCCAGCAGCCGGAATGACTTCCAGAAGACAGCTGGGCAAGCAGAAACATTTCCAGCCACGGGGCTTTTAGGACCGCAGGCTCCCACCAGCTCCAGGGACCCACCACCAGCACAAGTCCAGCCCCGAGAGGAGCTGCCCCAGGCGACCCCAGCGCGTGAGCCCCTTCATAAGCTGATCCAGCACTATCCTAAAATCCGTCAGGCTTTGTGCCCTCACTGCGGAAGGACTGCTTCAGATGGCCCCGTGGTGAGGAGCCACATCTCTCCCAAGGACACTACATCAGCCAATGTGGATGAGAGGAGCTGCAAAGCTCACTGGCAGCAGCCATGGGGATTTTCCTTTGAGGTCTCCCTCTCAAGGACTGAGAAGATTTAATGCTGCTTATAAGAGGCAGTGATGGTGCATTTGGAGTGATTCAGCTTTATAGCTCTCGTTTAATTGTTTCTCTCCTAGAAATACAATGTAGTGCAGCAAAATATATCTGCTGGGCCAAATTCTTTGCTCACATGTGGCTTACACCGGCCTCTGCCAGGAGCTGGGGCTGTCTGGTGCAGGGCTTCGGGACCTGCCAGGGGACTCCCCGTTTTAGCTCGCCCTTAAAGCCCCAGAGTGAAAAAGGAGCTATTCCAGGGTGAGACTGTTCAGAGAGTGATGTCCTGTCCTAGATCACAGGCAGGGTTATTCAAGGCTTGGTATTAACTGTTCCAGGCTCCATACTACATGGCTAAATTATTGCCTTAGGCCGCTTTCTGGGCAGGGGATGAGCATGAATACGCCCAAGCAGCCCCCGAGGGGCAGCAGGACTTCTGGCAAGTGGCTGATTATGATGCTTCCCCAGCTCCCTCCCACTTGGAAGGGATAATGATTTGCTGCGGACCCATAGCCAATGCCAGCTAACACAGGCGGCACCTGAGCTCAGCTACGCAAAACGTTCACACCCTGGATTTCAAGCAAGTCCTGCAGAGTGCAGATGCACGCTTATTCCCAAGCACCCGCAACCCAGGTCTGGCAACCTGAGCAAGAGTTTAGGGCAGGTGCAATGTCTAAATCACAGTTTAACCGTAGTAAAATAAGGCTGTAGCATAAAAAGACCAGATCCTGATATCCTGATGTCCTTACTCCTTCCAAGTCATCACCATAACTGCTTCACAGTCTGTCTCTCCAACCTCAAAGTATGCTAAATTAACTGCAATGACATCTATGGAGTTAATTCTGATGGACAGGATTAACTGTAAATCTCAGTACTCCCATCTGCATCCAGCCAAGTTCCCTCCCCAATCCATCCTTCCCCAGGCACTCATCCCAGCGCTTCCCCAGTCCCACCCCTCTGGAGAGACACAGCCCACCCCGCCCTCGCCAAAACCCCCTGTAACCCTCTTCTTCTGCACGGAGGATTTGCAGGGTGATAGTTTTTGTTATCCCCCCAATAATAACCCTTTGGTCATTTACACCATCCCTGGGTGTGCAAAGAGCCTGGCTGCCAAAAAGCCAAGTATCCTGGGGGAAGTGCATGCAGGAGCCATTTGGAGAACCTTGGAAATACTGCAGGAAAAATCCTTTTTAATCCACAGCTGGAGAGCAGTGGATGCCAAATGGATGGCAACGATTGCTGGGTTTTTAATGTCAAATCAGTTTACAGTCCAAGTGGTTAAAGCACCATTACTGTTCAAACCCACTTTGTCTTCTCTGTCAGAGAGCTCGGGTTTGGGCACCGCAAATTAGAGCTTCATTTCTTTCCCACCACGAGCTTGAAATCCTGCACGGTGAAGCTGGGTGAGGGCCACTGCAAGCTCCCTTCCCCAGTCCCGTTCAGGGTTTCCCTGCCACATCAACAATTAAAAAAAAAAAAAGTGCAAGTACTGTCTCTGTGTTATTTCTGGCAGTTAATATTGCAAATTGAGTAAGAATCTGGATGATAGAACATTGCAGAAATAATACTGTATTTACAAGCCCAGGGTAAATACTTTTCCAAAGAGACTTTCTCTGAGCCCATGCTGTAAAAAAAAATGCTGCAGTTTAAGCTATGGCTTCAATTCAGCCTGAAATGCGAACCATACGTACAGCTCTGCTTTGCCAGTCTGACATACTGACAGTACAGCATGTCTTCACTAGAAATTAGGTCCATTTCCCAGCGGGCAAGCTACAGGCAAAACCCATAAAAAGGCTTAAGACAGGTACTACTTGTTCCAGGATGCCAGTAAGAAAATAATATGTATCCTCGCTCATCGGAGGGACATACAGCATGGCCCGGGCTCCCAATGGCACGGTGGAGAGCCTGTGCAGCCTGGCCACTCGGGGATAAAACTTTCTAAGTGTGGTTGGGAGGGTTTTATCCTTGACATTGTATTCCCAGGACTCTTGAACCTTGGCAGAATTTGAAGCAGAGAAGCCTGTTTTCCATTTCTTTTCAAAGTGCATCAAATTGGTTTTGTCGACCTTGAAAGAAAAGAACAAACCCCAAACTTCATTATCCAAGAATGTAAGAAACAGCCCTAAAACTAGAAAGATGCTGTAATAATACGTGCCCTTTAAGAGTGGGATTGATTCCGCATCGCCAGACCCCTCCAGCAGCAAATCCCACCATCCCAAAGAGGTGCCCAAGGGAGCCAGGATGGCTTGGCCATGGCCATGTCCCTCTCAGCTGCCTGCCTGCCCTAGGCTCCTGAGAGGATTTTGCCACAGGCCACCAGTGAGCAGGTTAAAAGCAGGTATGTGCATTTTTCTGGATGCACACTGTGCAGGGTATTTTTTGCAACACACAGAGTTGTGCTTACCCTCCCAGCACCACGTTCACTGCCCGCCCGATGAACCGCAAAACCACGTGGGCAGCAGGAGATGCAGCCCACTGTGACCAATTTTAACAAAGACTGCTTGAAAAGCAACTGGGAAACCTCCTCTGGCTGCCCACTGCCTCCGGGAACATCTCCAGAGCCTTGCGCCCAACACGTGGTGCTCGCTGTGCTCCCAGGGCATCAGGGAGAGAGGCTGAGAGCAGGTAGGTCAACCAGATCCGGGAGGGGAACAGCCCTTTCCTTTCAGTTTTGACCAGGAGTTTTTTGGCTTGTAAGGGGTTGGCACGTGGGCTAAGCTTGCTGCTGGGGACCCATAACCATGCTGAGGACGTGGAAGGAGACAAAACCCCTCCACCCCCGGAGGGACTCTGGGCAAGCCTGAGCAGCAGTAAATCCTTGGCAGTATCCATCACCCATCATTCAAATGCTTAAATGCCTTCCTATATCATCCTGCTCGGGCAAGATAGATGGCTTGCAAAGCGGGAATTTAGTAAAGACAGCTATTAATGTATGACTGCCAGCCTTGAAGGTAGCTCCGGCTCAGAGCAGGGGGCTGGGCTCACCCCGCACAGCCGGCCCCGGGGGGACCACTCTGTTCCCCCCTCCACGGGTCCCACCACCACCCACCTTGCACATGCACCGTCACGGGGCACGAAAAAAGGATGTTCCTTCACGCGGCCTCATGATCCATCAAAGTGGCCGTAATTCCTAGTAAGGCCTGCACCAGCTGTGTGTCTGGGGTTGTTCCCGCCAGGGATGCAGGTTTTTTCCTCCAAAATGCCCTTCAAGGGGGGAGGACCATGACCCCACTGCATTTCGGCACCCTGAGGGCCACCCTGCTCGGTGCCAGGGCGGAGATGTGGCAGGCAGGCATTGCCTGCCTGCTCAAGGTGCCCCTGCAGACCTGCTTCCGTGCGTTGCTCCTCGTGAGTGGCTTGGGAAGATCAAGCCAGGCACTGCAGAGGTGGAAAGGGGGACTGTGCTCCCACAAACTGTATGCAAGGGAGTCACAGCAAACACTGGGTCGGCTGAAACCTGGGAGGTGGAAACCTGATATATTGCCACATGGTGCTGGGTCCTTCCCTGCAGAGTCAGCAAAGTCCTCATAGTTGGCACGCAAGCCTTCCCACCAGCGTGTCCAAAGCCAAATCAGAAAATGACTGTCCTGGTTTCAGCTGGGATAGAGTTAATTTTCTTCCTAGTAGCTGGTATAGTGCTGTGTTTTGGATTTAATATAAGAATAATGTTGATAACACACTGATGTTTTAGTTGTTGCTAAGTAGTGCTTACACTAGTCAAGGACTAGTTCTGGGCTAGCCCAGTTCTGGGCTCCCCAGTTCAAGAAGGACAGGGAACTGCTGGAGCAAGTCCAGCGGAGAGCCACAAAGATGATCAGGGGAGTGGAGCACCTCTCTTATGTGGAAAGGCTGAGAGACCTGGGTCTGTTCAGCCTGGAGAAGAGAAGACTGAGGGGGGATCTTGTCAATGCTTACAGATATCTAAAGGGTGGATGTCAAGAGGATGGGGCCAGACTCTTCTCAGTGTGCCCAATGACATGACAAGGGCCAATGGGCACAAATTGGAACACAGGAAGTTCCACCTGAACGTGAGAAAAAACTTCTTTACTGTGAGGGTGACAGAGCACTGGAACAGGCTGCCCAGGGAGGTTGTGGAGTCTCCTTCTCTGGAAATATTCAAAACTCGCCTGGACGCGGTCCTGTGCACCCTGCTCTAGGTGTACCTGCTCAAGCAGGGGGGTTGGATGAGGTGATCTCCAGAGGTCCCTTCCAATCCCTACCATTCTGTGACTCTCTGACTTTTTCAGCTTCCCATGCTCTGCCAGGTGCACAAGAAACTGGGAGGGGGCACAGCCAAGACAGCTGATCCAAACTGGCCAAAGGGATATTCCATACCATATGATGTCATGCTTAGTATATAAACTGAGGGAAGTTGGCCAGGGGGGCAGCGACCGCTGCTCAGGGACAGGCTGGGCGTCGGTCGGAGGGTGGTGAGCGGTTGCATGACTTGTTTTTCCTGAGTTTTGCTTCTTTCTCTCTGTCTCTCTTGTTGTTTTCCTTTCCATTACTATTACTATTATTATTATTGTTGTTGTTATATTTGAATTATTAAACTGTTCTTATCTCAACCCATGAGTCTTCTTACTTTTGCTCTTCAGATTCTCTCCCCCATCCCACCGGCGGGGGTGAGGGTGAGCGAGCAGCTGTGTGGTGCTTGGTTGCTGACTGGGGCTAAACCACAACAATGACCAAGATAAATTCCCCAGGATGAAACTTTAAAACATGCTGTACTTTGCTAAATTTTGGACAGTCTGCAAAGCTTCTGTCTCAAGGGGATAATTTATAGTCTAATTGCAAGACAAGCGTGCTTTGCACTAGCATAGGACAACGCTCCAGCAGCAGCACAAAGGGATGAAATGGTGTTGATACCGTTCACTCCGAGCACTGACTTTAAAGGGATGGTGCCAGCATGCTTCCTTTGACTTCCAAAATAATGTTGCCTTCACATTTCTTCCCAGTTATTGCTGCAGCCTTGGGGCAGCAAACTATAAAAACTTTGAAATCCTTGAGCTCCACAGCCTCTCTCTAGTAATAACCTGGTGTGCCTTCAACTCCAGGTCCTGCGTCAGCCCCTTGAGCTTTTTGCTTCTCAGGAATGAGACATCCTGTTTCTTGCTCGATTCCCCCCCGCCCCAGACCCACTATTCCTGTTTTCGGGAGGCCCCTCATGCTGGAGGTGCTTCTCTGCCCTGGCTCTTCTCACACACCCGGTCATCCAAAAGACTCTTTTGAACAAAATCTTCAGTCAGTCCTGGAAACTGCTCTGCGTAACGAGAAAATCCCAGCACTTGTACGTAACAGCGCCATTCCCATTGCACTGGCTGGTCCCAGCTGAGTTACAGACCAAACAAACACAGCTGAAACACGGGCTCGTAAAACCCCCCAGGAGCAGCCTGCAAGAGCCCTGAGGCTCCCAGCATCCCAAAGGTCCTGTTCAGTGACTTTACGGAGGCCTTGGGACAGGAGATGGAGGACACCACGGAGGAGATGGATGGCCATCACCTGGGTGGAGGACACCACACTACGGGGTGCAGCTGATGCAGTCAAGGGCAGGGTTGCGACTCGGGGGACCCAGAAAGGGTGCACGCCACGTCCTGCACCTGGGATGGACTAACGCCCTGCTGGGTACCGGCAGGGACTTGCTCTTCCTGTGACAACACTGTCCTTACCCCTAAATTGTGTGGTTTTCACTGAGAAAAAGGAAAGATTCATAATTCTTGCTGCCACTGCATAAATCTTTTGGCTTGCAGGAGGTTAATATTCAGCTCTGTGAGGGATGGACAGGGCGCTTTTCATCCCGACGCTATGTACAGTGCAGCTCGGGACCCCTCCGGTTTAATCCCAGAAGTCAACACAAAAATAAACAGTCTCCGGGATGCCATACTTCTTTTGCTTAAAGTAAGCAAACTAAAAGCTTTCAGATTCCTCATCCTTCTCCTACTTAAGTTCAGAGTTGGGGCTTTTACTGCAGACTCTTGCACTTAGCTGGGTCTTCTGCTTCTTGGAGACACATCTCCCAAGAGATTGCTAGTTGTCTTTCAGGACATGTCGCTGAGACACATGGGTCTGCTGCCATTTACATGTACAAACATCTCCATTACTTTTCACCACTAAAAGCCTTATACTAACCTGCATCCAAACCCTCCGGGTCACTGCAGACCCGAAACAGCACCTTATGTTCACAGGAGACAGCGAGAATCTGAGCGGCCCTGAATGCACGGCTGTCCTGCTAGCATCACGGGACAAGGGAGGTCCTCCTCATCTTCCCTCCTCTCTGTCTGCTCATTCCTCTAACCCTCACACCTACATGAGAGCAGCACAACCTAGAAATCCTGGCAGGGACGCCAAGGAGGGAGAGCGGTGGTTTTGGGCGGCCGTTGCTCCCTCGCTCCCCCCACTGCTGTGCAGGATCCCGCCAGGTTTCCTTTTTCCCCCTCCCCTTGTCCCAGTTTCCCAGCCAGCCTGTTGCACTCAGCTCCAGAGGTTTTCAGAGCAGCTTTCCCATCTGCCTGCTGAAACAGCAAGAAGGGGGCCCCTTCCCTGGTGAAACAGATGTGGCTTGCCTTTGTGCAACATCTGTGCCTCATGCCCCAGTTCATTTTGAACAGCCTTGCCTTTGTTTGTGCGGGGTTGTGCAGGGGATGCTTTGGAGGAGGGCAGCACCCTGCAGCCCGCGGGCTGGGCTCCTTCCTTTCGAGTCCCACACACAAACTGCCTCGAAACGCCTGGGTTTCTTCTGGTGAAAAACAATACGCTTTGTTCCCTGTGGCATTTGGGAATCAGCAGTCCTGCTCCTCAGCACTTCGGCTCTAGCCGCAGCAAGTGGCTCACGCTAATGATTCCTGTGGGATTCCCAAACCCAGGGGAGTAAGAGCAGGAACCTGGGAGCCACCACTGATCCCCTTCCTCACAACCCCCCTCACCCCAAACGGCTTCTCTCGCTGTACCTCTGGGCCACTCACCAGCTTTGACTTGGCACCCCCAGCGGGGCTGCGCTGCTTCGGCTTCTCTACGCATAGCAGCAACGAAGAGCAGAAGTGCTAGAAAGCCCCATCTTTTTTGTTCTAGGCTGCATTTGATATGGGAAGGAACACATCAAAACCAGATCAAATTTAATTTCCTTCTCGCTCTTGATGAGTTTACCAATCCTGCTGACAAGTGCCTGAAAAGCTGCTAAAACTCTCTTACACATCTTGGCACTCAGTCCCGTTTTATTTATTTTACTGGGGGTCACGTTTTTTCTATATTTTCGGGAGGGGGGATTTTGATCCATTTATTTTCAGTTTTCATTTCTAACCGGTGGACCAGCTCTGGGGAACAGGAGTGCTTGCTCAGTGCCTGGCGGGGTCTTGCAAAACCTGCTTCGGGGTGCTGGCGAGGGCAGCGCTGGATTCCCTTGTCGGCGTTTCAGCGGAGGTTGCCCAAGTCGGCCGGCTGGGCTTCCCAGAGCTCGCTGTCAGGTTTTTTTCCTTCCTGGAGAGCAGGAAAGCGTATTCGTGGGATTCCAAAGGGGAGGGAGGAGGAGGACAGTGGGGCCTTTCAGCCCTGCAGGCTTTCTTCAAAACAGAATTGTTCATAAAAGCCCTGGCCTCAGTTGCAGAAAGGTAACCCCGTTTGCCTCCATTTAAGCCATTAATTCTTAAAGAGAAAAAAAGGGGAAGAAAGCTGCTCACTGCTTGGCTCTGAGTGATGCCTGTGTCCCGCAGACCCCGTCCTGGGCAAAGCTTGCCGGCAGCCGCCCCCCAGCCCGCTTCTCCTTCTCCCAGCAAACCCCACGGGGCGAGCAAGCAGAGCAAACACAGTATGAGCACCGGTGCGGCCCGGCTCCCAAAAAAGGGGCTTTTCCTTCAGGGCAAGGCAAATAGCTGCAGGCGGACTGGAGTTATTGAGTGTTTGAAACAAAAGGGGTAATTAAGGCATTTGGCATCTATGCCAGAGGATTAATAAAGTGTAATCAGTCCCTCTTATTTAGACTGCCTTATACTAGGTGAACGACAGAGCAGCTGGAAATGACTTGCTGGCAGATTTTGAAACCAGAAGAAAGAAGATGTTTCTGTAATGCAGTCATCCCCCAGCACTCACTGCTCCAGCAGGTCGGGCACGTACAGCGGCCGGATCCGACAAGCAGCTGGCTGCAAGCGTGCGCTCCGTACTAACAGCGAAGCTCACAGCTGGGATCTCTCTGGCTTTCTGCAAGTGGTCACCCTTCTGGTGATTTTGAAAGAAGTCAAAAATCGTCTTGAGTATTTTGCTTAGGGTTTTGCTGCAAATGAAGCAACGAGACAATCAGCTTAGGGCACAGCCTGAACTTAATCCTCATGACCATCACTGCCCTGCCTACAGGTGCCGAGAGCAAACCCAGATTACGGGTGAAATCAAAGCAATCGGTATGGGAGCTCACAAAGGGGAAAGCACTGCAGAAGCAGACCTTCCCTCACCGAGGCAAAATGGAAATCCTGGCAAAAACCGAATACCCTGCTCTCGCAGGGGAGACCACACCAGGTACCTGGCACAGGCTATCTACTGTTTGAAAGGCTTCATAGTGAAGACTCGAACAGGAAAGCGTTACTGCGGACGAATGGCTGGTGCGGGGAGAGCTGCCTTGCTTTTTTCTTTGACAGGGAGGAGTTATCTCCAACCCCAAAATGGGTGACACGAGCCCCAGTCTTGTCTATTTTTCCTGCTGCTGAAGTTCATTACTTAAGAAACTCAAAACAGCCTATGCAAACTGTAGGATGGAAAGTATAAAGCACGACATCAGTGTCCCACATACACACACACACACACTCACACACTCTGGTGAAGGCTGGCACGGCCCCACTGCTCCCAGAGATGCTCTGAATCATCACCAGACTCTCGAGGACATAAAAACATTTCAGCAACACAAGCGTCAGTTTCTGGCAGCAGCACCAAGCACCTCCTCGGCTCACCCATCGCACACGTTTGCAATCCCTGCCCGACACGAGCTTTACAATGGCTAAGGTGGCAGAGCAGAGACGGAGCCCCCCGCCCCGGTGCGAACCCCCCGGCGTGATGCCCCGGCTGTCCCCTGGCAGGATGGCAGTAATGGGGAGTGGTGGGGGCGCCGTCCCAGCTCAGCTGGCTCGTGCTTGCTCAGATGGGTCTGGAAACCGGTTGCCAAGGGATGTCCAAACTTGAGCGCTAAAATTAGACAACATGAAAAACCACCCTAAGGTTTGGAACGTGCTGCAGATGCGGGGAAATCCGCTAATGCCGGCAAAACACAACATTTCTCGGCGGGGGGAGTTTTCCCTTGCCAAACTGGTCGGGTTTGTGACTTTTTGATGAAAGTGCTGTGCTTTGTGGGGACCAAATGGAAAACACAGAGGGGCTCTTCGTGCTCTCCGAGTATATCTGCACCTCGTTGCCTTTGCCCCACGCTCTTCACCTGCCTGAAGCAATGCCACCTGGGCACTTAGAAAAGGTTGGTTTCGGCTGAGGAAGCGTAATCGACTCCCTGGCCAACAGCAGTGCCTTTAGCTACAGCAGCTCCAGGCACTGCCTTTACAGGCATCCTTACAATCTGCTTTGTCCACCCCTAATGCTATTAAGGACAGACACGTGCTGGAGCGGGTCCGTGCCTTGCTTGCCTCATCATGCCCCAGCCCTCCGAGGGGTGCTGCTTGACTTGTCCCCACGATAGAGACAGCTGGGACACGGCCTCGCACCTCATCCCATGGGGTTGGTGTCCCTGAGCAGACCCAGCGTCGCTTCCCACCACCAGCTCGGCAAGGAAACCCCTAAATCCTACCATGTCTCGCAGCACCAGCCGATGCACTCCTCCTTGTGTGCTTCACTACCCACGGGCGATGCAGCATGCGGTCACCTCCTGAGCTGGGTGCCGGCCGCCTGCAGCACTTCTGTGGAATGCCAGGAACCCACACAAAATACAAAAATACAAAAAAATAGCAATAATAAAAAAAATCCTCCAGCAACTAATCAGCCCGCCTCCTCTCCCCAAGCTGTTAACCACGGCCAGGGGCTGTCACCCAGGGGTGCCCCCCCAAGCTCCCTGCAATCCCTGCTGCCCGACTCCACATTGCCGGGGGCTGCTGGGTCCCTGCCACGACACGCCGGTGGGCACCTCCGGTTCCCCCCTGGGCGGGAGGGCACCCTTCAAACTTCAGCTGCGAGTTTTCAAACTCTGCCTCATCCCAGACCCACCTCCCTGTGGGGAGGGGAGCGGAGAGGCTGGGAAAGGGGGAACAGGCATTTGAAGAGTCTCTTTTTCACAATAAAAGCCCTTCTTGCTGCTTTTTTTCTTTTTTTTTTAATACCAAGGGCCAATTTGAGCCAGGAGGCACAGGTAAAGGAGGCTGAAGACACACATGCTCCTCCCAAGCCTGTCTGCTCCCAGTGAACCCAGTGCCAGACAAACAGAGGGACAGGCAGAGCCCCAGGGACCACATCAGCCCTGGAGCTGGGAAAGAGAACCACACGTTTGCTCACAGGTGCCTGAGAAAATGCCCTTTGTAGATTTTTATTAACATTGCTTTGCCTTTCATTAACAGCCCAGCAAAGAGCTGTGCCACACCAGTGCCTGGAGCGGCTGCAGCCCTGAGAGAAGATTTCTTATCCACTTAAAAGGCATTAATGTGCTAAAACCATTTTTAGGGTGCTCAGGAGCCTGCTTTTCCAAGGCACCCAGGGCATGCAGCGCTCACAGACAGCCAGGAGAGGGGTGACCCCGGGGGGCCGGGGGAAGGAGACCCTCACACCCACCAGTGCCTAATGGCAGGTCTGCGGCACGGTGAGCCCCGCAGTGCCCGGCCAATGCAGCTCCCCCCCAGCACCCAGGTGTAGGGTGCATCCTAAATGCCATTTCCTCGGACCTCTGGAAGAAGAGGGGCTGGAGGCATTGCTTTGGAAAGCAACGTGTTTCACCAGCCCTCCATGGCCAAGCAGGGCATACAGGCAGCTGCCAGGCTGCAAAGCACTTTTTTTTTCCCTCATGTAACTTTCCCCTTCCAGCCCTGGGCTATGGCCAAGCAAAACCCATCAGTCCCCCACCATGGCAGGCGATCCTGTCACCTGCCCCAGACCTGTGCCGGCTCCAGCCCCTGCCAGCCCAGCTTGGGGACAGGAGGAAACCCTCCATCTCAGTCATGGGGGGTTTCCAGCTCTCCAACCTGTGCACCTACCTCAGGCAGGAAACTGTAAATCAAACAGGGTTGATCAGCATTACCCTTTACTGATATTTACATTTTTAAAAGTCCAACAAAGGCACAGTACAAACTATTGTGAGGGACACTGAAGACATGATGGTCTAAAAAAAGAAGAGGATGAGGCTTAGGGAAAGTTGGCCAAGTGACTCGACCAAGGTAGCATGGGAGGGCAGTGGCAGAGCCCGGGACGAGGCTCCAGCGTCCCCGAGCCCCGCTCTAGCTCATTGACCCTGCACAGTCCCACAGTGACATTTCACAGGGCCGTGCAAAGTGTTGGGTGTAAGCAACGATGGCAACACGATGCTCTGCCCAGCACGGGCTTCTGCTAGCCCCAGCACCCCAGTTCCTTCACACCCCCTTGGTTCATCGAGTGCGTTTTATTTTTAATATGGTATGCCTCCCAACACCTTTCGTTGCTACTCAAAACTATAGCTAAGAAAAGAAGTGGATTGAAGGTTACACACAAAAGCAGTGAGTCTGATTTCGGCTTCAGCACACCCCCCTCCATGCCACCCTTGGGCATGAGGAAGGGGTATAGAAACCAAGCCCTGTGTCCCCTCATTGCTGCCACCGAGCTCACTGACCCCCTGGCTGTCCTGGGCACTGCAGCACTGGACACCTTAAAACATTTTCCTTGAGGCCAGTCCCCTGGGGCAGCTAATAACCTAATATTTCTAATATAATTAGTAATATTAGGTAATTCTTAATAACCTAGTATTGGCCTCGGTGCAGACACGGACCGAGCCTGTGGCTATTGGGCAGGCAGCAGCCGAGTGCCGGAGGAGGGATCTGCAGAGCTCCCAAGGCTGAACCCTGCGCGTCATGACTCATCGGTGGCACCTCATTTCGGAAGCGCTTGAGTTCATCTCCCTTTCTTAATTTTGAAATGATTCAATTTATATGCAATTTTCTGTCAAAATTATTCCTGTCGGTGCAGGGGTATCGCCAGCCTTGACTGACAGGCCAAGCACTCCGGCTGGTCTCTCT
The DNA here is from genome assembly GCA_013389945.1 of Fregata magnificens. Taxonomy (NCBI): domain Eukaryota; kingdom Metazoa; phylum Chordata; class Aves; order Suliformes; family Fregatidae; genus Fregata; species Fregata magnificens. The sequence continues at coordinate 23,688 of WAAD01032576.1, read as the reverse complement.
GGATTGCCTCTCCGTACAAACAACCGTTTAAAATGCATGCTTGACATTTGAGGAATTTGCCGTCAGAAAGAGGCATGGATGGCTGCAGTGGGAGGCAGACTTAAGGGATCAGTGGCCAAACCGGTGTGATAAATCCACTGAGCCTCGAAACAAAAGCTCCAATCTCAGCATTTTGAAATTTCAATTTTATTTCCTCCCTCCTTCCCATGGAGAAGTTTTTTAATTATGTTCGCAATGCAAAAATCAGATTAAAAAGGCAGCAACGCCTGAGAACCAAGTGCATTATAAACTCATTTCCTGAGGAGGCCCAGGAAGTGCCCCCAAATCCACAGGACCATGCCTACGTTGTACCTGAGCTGGGTAGTCCCGAGCCCGTCAGTGCAGCCCTGGACCCCATCGGTAGCATCCCTGCTACTTCATTCTGGAAAATCAGTGATTACCTGAATAGTGGAAACTGCTTTTCTTCCCTCTCTTTTTTCTTTTCTATCCCCGACCACCTCTGCTCACCTTCTCACAGCCGTGCCTACAGCTCAAAACAGAGCTCGCTCGCTTACTCACACACAGATTTCCCTGAGGTTTCCCTGATTTTAGCCGAGGCTGGTCCTTCAGTCAGACCAATGCCACCTCTGCAGGACGAGGGATGGTCCCTGCTCCAAGAAACTCCCATGCAGTGTAGGCAGCAAAGGGAGACGGAGGAGAGCAGGGAGGTGGGACTGCACTCAGCTTACAGGCAAAATACCAGCCTCCAAAACAGTCACGTCTCATATTAGGGTCTCAGGCCAGGTGACCTACAATTTGCAATATCAAAGATCTCCCGAGCCTGCTCCCTCTCACCTTGCACTTAGGCAAGAGGAAAAGCTATTTTGCCCCTGTTGCAAGGCACGGGGCAGCAGCAAGGGGGGCTCCCCTGAGGCTCATGCTAGACTATACAGATAGTTTCCCAATTTGCTGGTATCACTAGGCAGATCCAGCTTAGCCAGGAGCAAGTACTTTGAAGTAGGAGAGCTGAGAGCTTTCCCTGAGGGAAAAGCAGTAGCGGGGCAGAGCCCAAGGAAACCGATGGAGAGCAAAGGCGGCCATGGGTGCTGGTGTGCCCATAGCAGCACAGGGACCTCTGTGCTCCCCGAAATGCCACCACTATAGGTACGAGCAAAAGCTCCTGGTATAACCCTGCCTCCATTTCATAGACTGACTCGCCTTTCCTCTTGCTTGTCCTCATAAAGAAATACCTGTTGCAGAAGGATGGAAATAGGCTGATTGATTTTTTTTTTCCCCTCGGAAATATTTTTTTCTTTCCCTTTCTGTCCCAGTGGACCTGCATTCATTTCTCCCTCGGGAGCTAAAGGCAGGCAGGGGAGAGGAGACAGATTTCAAGAGCTGACAAAGAACAGAAAGCTGTTCTGCCTCTAAGAAAGTAAAGTTGAAGGGCTTTTTTCTCCCTTTTAGAAAAGTGTGAGGCTCTAATGGGTTTGAGAGACTATGAATATGACTTTCCACATATGCCAAGATAATTATAAGCTTGAATGGATTTCTGAGGCTCAAACCCTGCCCAGATAAATCATTGCCTATCAACCACTGATTACAAACGAGCCACTCAGAAAGCCTTCAAATTTCTCTTCCACCCCCACCGCTCTCTCTTATATCTGTTGGTAATGGGCCTCGACACTTTACTAAGGAATAGGCTATAGGGGAGACCCTGATATTTCAGTCTTCCTTTGCAGCAGCTATGAAAAAGATGGGAAACTAAGGCTATAGGGATCAAGCAGACCGGGGAGAGAGGTGGGCTCCTACTCAGCACTGTGGGTCTGGGTCTGGCACTGGGACCCAGAAGATGCTGAGAAGCAGATGAGCTGCAAAATTGAGTTTTGTATTTGGTTTTGGAGTGTGACACATACCCGTGCCCCACTTCCCCAGCCTCTGTCCCTAAAAGGGACAAGCCCCGAGTCCCTAATGTAAAGAAAATGCCAGACGTGGGTGATTTCTTTCAATGCGTTGTGTGTGGGAACAGACTCTTGGGTCTCAGGTTTTCCTCATTTTTCACAGGCCCACCCAGGTCACTTATGGAGCGCACTGATTTTTCATAAATACGCTGAAGAAGCTGCACACCCCCAAACCAATAATTAGAGTAAATTAATGCTGCCAGGATGCTTTTGTCACCGTTTGTCTGATTCAAGACAAAAGGCAGGGGGTCACATCCTGAAGGGAGAAAAATCCTTTATAAGCAGTGTTTAAGATGCCAGAGAAAACAGTAACTTCTGCAGAGGAACCACACGTTCCCTGAGTGCACAGGCTTTATGCCTCCCACAAATACCTATTGTATCCTCCTTGCTATCATGACTCAAATGTAAGTATACGGAGGTAGGGACAAAGAGTTATTAAGTCCTCCGGAGGTGATTACTCATTCCTCCAACTTACATTTTAGATAAAAGCTAGAAACTCTGGATTGCTTGTCAGACCACAGCATTGTTTTTGCAGGACATGAACTTTGATGATTCAAATGAGTTAGGGTTTTCTTTTCATTTCTTAATTTCTCAGGCCTACTTTTAAAGCTCTCCCATCTTCAGCCAGAACTAGTTCTTACCACCCATGTCCCATGTCCAAGACATTTACTGCATTATTAGAGAAGCAACCGTTTCCTAGCCTGCTCCCCCAAGAAAAGGCAGCTTTTGTGATCCCTCTGCATTGCCGAGGGTCTGTCGGCCTCTGTCCTCCACCAGCTCTCGGAAACGACTGAACTTCAGCCCCACGTGAAAGCAGACAGTCGCTGAGAGCCTGCCCGTGTTGTGACAACCCGAGCCCATGGGAGAAGGCGAACCCGCCAGGGTGGCACGACATGGGTACTCCATAGGACACCCGTCCCCCAGCGTTCCCTCGGTCCCAGCAGCTGGTATAGCAACTTGAACTTCAACACTGAGTTTCTACCTGTATCTCACCCTAGACACCTTTGTCCTCTTCAGAGTCTGTCCTTCCTGAGGCAGAGACCCCCCCTCTCTCAATACAAGCCTTATCTTTTCTTCCTCTCTCTTTCTCCTTTCTAGATACAAAGCCCAGCACTTCGATGAATCAGAAACACCATTTTCTTGGACTGCCACCATGTAAAACAAGGGATTCAGATCTCTGTTATTGACTATCCCACTAATCCTGCACCATCTGCAAACTTTACTAGTAAATAAATGCGTGCATGTGTCTGTGTATCCTTAACTTGGTCATTGTTTAAAAATACTGGATGTTGGATGAACAATTCCACCCCACAGCGTAAAAAAGCTTTAGCTCTGATGTCTCATTTTGAGATCTGCTGTCGAGACAGTTTCTCATCTAACATGTAAAGCAGCCCCTCTAAATGATACCATTTTCAAAATCAAAATGGCATATGGTGCTGCGCCCATTGCCTTGGAGACACCCCAATGTGTCCTGCCAGCACAGATGCCGTGGTCTCCTCAGGAAGGTAACGAGTTTGTCCGACCATGAAACCACGTTAGCTGGTGATCGTTACACTCTTCACTCCTCGCTCCTTCTTGACGAAGACTTCGTTTAGCCATCCACCCGTGCTACCACATTCGTAGAAGGTGGCTAGGAAAAGCCACAGACAAGCCTGGGAAAACTCCACTGGAAACTGTGCGTAGCATCGCAGAAGAAAAAAAATTCTGAACAGTTGCAAAATTACTGCTCAAATTATTCGGGCTTAGAGGGGCTCAGAATTAGCATTGGTGGTTCAGAGAGCTGCTCGGCTCATTCCCTTGGCCTCTTGAGCGGGAGTTGTCCAAGCTCATCTTACTCGGGAGGTGCTTTGGGAGAGGCAAGGAGCCGCAGTGGGGCTCTGCAGGGGACAGCCCAGCTCCTCCCCGCCTGCTCTTGCACCTCGCAGGCAGGGCCAGAGTGAACGCAGGTTTTCCTGCACCATCCACAGCTCCGTGCATGGCTTAAAACTGCAGTCGGACGACTTTTAGGAAGCCTGAAAGGAAGTGTGGATGATGCCAGGCGGGAGCACAGAGCGGCACTGCCTGCAATCCACGTTAGCACGCGACTGGTGCGGTTTGCATGGGTGCTGCGTGCCCTGGCTCCCCACAGAGCATGACTGTGGCTCTCTCCGAGACCTTTCCAGAGACAGAAAACTCGCTTCCTACCTCTGCATGTGAACAGGCCAGACGCTGGGAGCAGAGCCTGCCCTCCTGGATTCACTGCAGATGCGCTGATGTCCCAAGCCTGGGGGGCATCAAGCTAAAATATTATTTCATTTCCCTTGGAGCATCTCAGCAAGCCTCCAGCTCTAACCTGTGGGATCATAGAGAAACAAGGAAAAAATAAACACAAGTTGATGCACAGAACATTTCCCTCCCCCCAAAAAAGAGAGAGAAAACAAGACAGAAGCAAGCTGTTTCTTTTCCTGGAAGGAGTTATTGGCATATGCTTGAGTTGGGTCCACAAAGACGCTGTATTGGCTGTTTATATACCTTTGCATTAGGGAAAGTCCTCTGTCACCATGACGGTAGCACAGGAGAAAATGTATGCATTAACACATGGAGTAATCAGGCAGTATTTAATCCGAAAGCTTTGAATTACAGCTGCTGAAAATAGGGCCTGACCAACATATGGGCTCATGAATCTTTCCTGACAGCCCTGCAGTTACAGAAGCAAGGAGTGGAGCCTCCTGGTTATAAATTGGTCATGAATGAATTTATGTTGGCAATTAGAAAGTTTCTAATAATCAGAGGACTTAAGTTCTGGAAACTTTCAGACTGGAGAGGGAGTGGGCTGGGAACCTCTGTCGCATCCCCGTAGGGCAGTGTAGAGAGGAGAGGGGGGATCTTGAAGGCTTGGAGCCTTCGTCCTGTCCACGCCCCCAGGGACTGCTTTGTATCATCTCCGAATGATACAAAGCAATAGCCTTGGAGCTGAGCTCCTCGCAGGCTTTGAGTAGAAACAAGCCCCAGATGGTCAGAACAAAAGGTCAGATTGTCAGGGGCTACCTCGCTCCAAGCTGTAGGTCCCCTTCCAAGGACCATAAGGACACCAAATTTCCTGCCTGAGCAGTGACCCAGGGCTGTTGGCAGTGCCTGTGGTCCTGGGCACTCTCATCCTGTGGCATGGCATTGGGACTTTCTTCTGCCCACAATCTCAAATTTGCTATAGGATGCTAGAAAGTGTTTTGCACCATGCAGCGTGCGAATGCTTTTAAGTCTCCCACGGGAATAATTGTCCTATGAACAATTGCCCGTGTTGATGGCTGTAATGGCGAGTCTGATGGTCCTTCAAATACCAAGTCATGGCACTCCACATGAGGCCACACCGTAACTCACCTCCTTTCCATGGACTCCTCTGTGAAATAACATTTTCTCACCATTATCTCCAAGCTTACAGCTGGCAAGGATGTCTGCCACAGGACATGACGGGGCTGGTTTGTAGCTCCTGCCTCAAACACTGGTTACTTCTCATAGTAGGAGACTGGTTTAAGACACTAAATAGCAGTTTTCTACACAGAGGCAGTGAATTTCTGGAATATGTTACCACAAGTTTGTGGAGGGAGGTAGTGTGAGCAGATGCAAAAGACTGAACAAATTCACAGGCAGTAGGTCTAAAAGAAATACTAAGGGGAATGGGCAGGGGTGTATCCTCTAGCACCCCTAATCCTGCTATTGTAGATGCTGGGGAACTGCAAGGGGAGGGACTAAACTCCCGTCCTCTCCCTACACAGCATCTCCCGTCAGCAGCATCAGAGACCCGGGCTGGTGTTAGATGGACCACTGGTCTCACCCAGCAGAGCACAGCTTATGCTCCCTACAGGGCTGCCAGCAAAGTCTAGAGCAATTCAGTGCCAATGAAAAGGTTAGTGCAGCCACAACCAAGTGGTCATTCCTACCTGTCAACTGATTTATGCACACCTTTGCCTTCTGAAGAGCAACCCGAAACCGCCCAGTGAGCAGGGGGGACCGGCGAGAGAGAAGGGAGCCGGAGGACCGCACCACTGTGCCATGACAGGGACTGTGCCCCGCTTCTTGTGAAGCTATGGGTTGGAGAAGCACATCAACCCCATCTCCTGGTTTCTATCCCGTGAGCCCTGACACCTGCCTCCCACTCAAGCAGAACTGTGGCACTGCCAGCAGAGGCCAGGCATATTCACTGCATGAACATCTTTCCTTCCAAGGTCACGTTCAGATGGCTGGGAGTTGAGGAAGCCTGCTCACATCTGGGATGAGGACCTGCATGCATCGCCAGCAGCAGCAGCTTGCCAGCCTCCCCCTGGACCTTCAAAAATGCTTCAAGCAACCAGAGCAAAAATGATGCCACTTTCAACTAGTCAGACTTAATTTACTTCATTATGCCACAAACTCTCTGATTTTTTTCCATTATCCACAGAGACTTCCAGGATGAGCTAAGACTCACATGTGCAATATGAATGAGACAAGCAGTAGAAATAATTAAAAAAAAAATCCCTTTAAAGTTATTCAGGGGCTCCAGGGAGGAAGAGAAGGAAGAAGGAAAGGAAAAAGCCCGTAAGCCTATTTCCCATCCTTTCTTTAGATCACCTTTATACAGCATCTGACTGCAATAACACAGCTAGCAATGGCCCCTTCTTTTGTTTGATGGCTTTTGTAAATATGAGGTTCAAACGGTGGCTCTCAAAAGTCTTGGCTGTTGAGTTATTGTGAAAAATATTCAGATGTTGTGCCCTCCCACTGGGTGTCCTTAGGTAAAGCTCCAGCTGATCTCAAAGATAATATTCTTCAATGCTATTTAAATATGAACACTATTAGTTTTTCAAAGCATCTACCATTTTCATCAAAGCAGAGCTTCCTGATGAGATCCTGCCATATAAACCTTTATCAGCAGCACAGCGCCCCGAAACACCACCTGCGCTCCACAAGCAGCCCAAAGCAGATGCAAGGGAAGAGCTCAGCTCTGCTGAGAACCATGATGAGCCCGTCAGGGCCTCTCCTCACAATATGCAAGGAGCAATGCTCCCAAACAGTTACAGAACAAAATATCCTGAAAAATACCCTCATACCAGGAGACCACTGGGGAAATGTTAAAAAGTACTTCCTCTGTAATAAGAACTAGGTCAATGCATTTTATGAAGGAGGAAGTGGCTCTGTGCTGGTGGCAATGGCATAATTTTTAGGCTGGTGATCAGCACAAATAGCTGACTGCAGGTGGAAGACTTCTCGAATTCGGATGCACATAGTGGTCTGAAAGCTTTTGGGGGAGGAGGGAGAGTTTCCTACAAAGACTTACCTGGACATCGCTCAGACTGGCTTATGATCGCTGAAAGTGAGGTGAGGAAAAAATGACCAACTCTTCATTTATTTAAAACAAGAATATGACACAGGTCAGCTGCACAAAGTGAAGGTTGGGCCAAATTCCCACTTAGGGACACTATGGACTGGAGGTTGCACAGCATCCAAGAATGAAGCCTGTTAGGAGTTCAGGGAAAAAAGAGAGGGTGTGGGTACATCACCAGTATCCACAGGGCCACTGCCTGTGTCAAGGCAGGGACAAGGACTGCAGTACTCCAGCACAACTAGGGATGCAGTGCTTAAACAGGTAAAAGCAGATCTTTCTGCTTCGGAGAAGGAAATCCCAGTATAAACTCAAAAGTACCTGAGTGCGACAATAGTATATGCAACTTCAAGCTCACAGATTAAAAACTATTTCCAAATTAAAAACAAACACACACACACACACACACACCCAAACCCCAGAAATTGTACAAAGGAAGAACCAAAAGCTGAAGACCTGAAATGAACAGAGCCCAAACCACACAGCCATTCCTGTAATTTGCTCCACTTACCGCTTCTTGCTTGTAAGCTGTACTTACTCATATATGTGTATATATATATATTGAGTGAATATATATATTCACTCAATAATGCTGTGAATAGAAATTAGCACCTTTTCATCTCAATGAAAGGCAGGTACGTGGAGTTTTCAGAGACACCTTATCAACATGGGCAGGGGGAATGGAGAGAAACATACAGGGCTGGAAACGTCTAAGGGGCACTACAAGTGAAGTAAGACAAAATAAATAGAGGGAATCCAGCTGTAAACCAGACCAGATTTGCCACAAGTCCACGGTCAGCATCAGCAGTGCAGAAGCAGTTCAGAACAGACAGTATTATCTACTATTAACATACAGGTAACTACAAGACCAAATGATTTGAAGATGTCATGGTCTCCAAGCAAACCTCAACTGAACGACAGTCTGAATACTAGTATTTGAAAAACAGGAAGATCAGTAAATCCAGAGATTCCTCTTTCAGGTGTATTACATCTCAAAAAAAAATTGAAACACATTCAGATGCCAAACACAGCAACAGACGTGTTTAGACAAGAACCAAAAGCACTTACATATAGCCTTTTTTGAAGAAGAAATATGCACCACCAGTAAATAACCCAGCCCAGAACTGCAGCTGGTTCACAGTAACAGCAGATTTTAAAGCTTTTAACTACAGATTATGCTAAGGGGTCCAGTCCTACTCCTAGGATGGCTTGTGTCTCCCAGACTTTGCAGCACAGAGATTAGTACTGGGTTTCCCTACTGTTGGTATTAGTTCAGGAAGTACGGCGATATCTGCTGATGTCAGGAGTAAACTGGATAGGGTGCATTCCCCTCTGCCCCCAGCAAGCCCTCTACATGTTCTGCGTGAAATAAGCTGAGAAAATAAACATCGGGACTTCACTTTAAGCTGTTTCTCAACAGCAGATCCTATTTCTTCACACTCAGCTCCACAAAGTAAAAGTATATCCTTAGTCCAGCGAAGTACATCTTAGTCAACTATAACGGCAAAATAGAGGCTTGGATAAGCATGTCCATTGTTCTCAGATGTTTGTGCCATCCCCTTTGCTTGGCACAGTTCCTTGCACAGAGAGGCAGCACAGCTGCCTCGTTTGGGTAAGCCTTTCGAACAACCTTGTGAAGAGCTAACGTTGCCATCGTGTGGTAACCTTCAGAAACAAAACTGTACTTCTGTAGCTTTCTGTATCCCGGTAGCTTTAAAAAAAGGACAAACCAGCACAGATGACACAACACTAATGGTTTGAAAGAAAAGTGGACTACTGACATGATACAGAGCTGCAAAAGGTTTCAGAGGTGTTTCATGAGTTGCTAAAAGGAGCACCAGATGCTACTCATGTGGAACATGCTGCCAGAAAGACATAGCACAGGTACCAAAGACTGGTATATTCCATTATTTCTCTTCTCCCCTTTCTTCCAAGTTGTAAAAAAACCCTGGTACTTTCACAGAAGCAGTCGATGGCAGATACGGTATTACAGGACCGTCTTCTTCTAAGGCACATAGCACTCTCCTGTGCTAACAGCGCCTTAATCTTTAATGCCCCTCTCCCCCAGCACACCCCTCTCCATGGCGCAGTGCTAGGGCTGACACAACCGGCCCAGAGCCCAGCAGCCCCCTCTCCAGGCATATTATAAGGTTCCTGTTCAGGAAAATGATGGCTGCTAGGCAGCCTGGCAGGTTACAGCACACTTCATACCATCGAAGCGTTTCAGATACCTCAGTAGCTGCCAAGTGGTAGTGGCGGGAATGAAAACATTGGACAAATTGCTGCAGTCATAGGCAAAGTTATTCCTTGGAAGCAAGTACCTCTAAAAACAAGGAAATGCAGAAAAAGCATTTGGGAGCTCATTATGATTGAAGGCACATCTATTTTTTCTACAGGCACTTTTACCAATTTTTCCCCAGTCTTATATAACTTAACAGTAGTACATAAAAAACCCGAGAGAACCCTAAGCAACAACTCTTTCATAGATATACCTTTCAAGTTACTTTCAAGCTAAAGAATTGCAGAGTAGGTGGATTTAATCACTTTAAAATCCAATTTAAAATCAAGATCTCCAGATGCTTGAACATGAGTTTTGATCTCAAATTGTGTAATTTCTGATTTTTTTTCCTTAGTTGTTATATCCATTCCTATCAACCACGTTCTTAAACTCAATTTCCAAAGGCATAGCTCAAGACAACGTTGTATAGCTTTAAATGTTTGAGCATGCCGAGATGCCTAATTCTAAAATAAGAAACACTAGCCATGTAACTACTTAAAAGCACATATTTATAAAAGCACATGCTTGTCATTGTACTTGAGAATATATTTAAAGGTCTTACAACCTTCCATTTTTAAAAAATATTCTCCCTCCTCTATTTTATATTTGACTGTAAAAATAATTTGCTTTTCAATTACAAGAGATCTCAGGCTTCCACAATTTCTTCATCCAATATGAAGAAAATACATCCCCTGCCAACAAACTACACAGGAGAAAACATAGGAAAAGATGGATGCTGACATTCAGAGATACGTAAACATTATTTTATAGTGCAAAGACTAAATCAAGCACTGCAGCATTTCAGATGGATCAAGTGACTTTTAGGTCATGTCCCCTTTTACGTAATGATTTTGATTAAAAAGCGGGAATTATATGCCGCATAGTTTAAGGAACTGTAATTAGGCTCAGGTCTTGACATAAACTCTTTAAACGTTCTGAAAAGCAAGCATGCTTAAACACAAGTCACCAACTGCCATCTTGTTAATACATCACTCATTATTGTAATGCACTTACAGGACAACTGTGTTGTTAGACAGTGGAAGTATGGAAGTATCCCAGGTCACTACTTAAAGAATAGTGGAAGTTTTTTTTAGAAAGTACGGGGTAATTTAAAGCATTTGAACAGCAATTTGTCAGTCTTGCAAACACTGGCATACTTACCTTCTAACCAGAACACATACTTTCAGTTTATGCCTTAATTTACACAGAATAATTAGTGTAATTGATTATTTCTCATCTTTCACACCCAAGACTGCAAGTAATTTTGTTCATTGCCAACCATTTCAATAGCATCTGTGTGGTCAACTTCAAAGAATGAGAGAAAAACATTTCTCCGTGTTCCAGGGAAACACTTGAACCCAACACTTGGACATTAATAAATGAGACGGACAACAATTCTTGGTCAGAAGCAAAAGTGAACTTATGATTACAATTTAAATCAGATGTTTAACCATTTGTTAAAGAATCAGAACAAGGACAAAGTCATACATAACTAGAAGTTCATTTTATTTCTGCGCCTTTTGTGCCTTCTGCACCTTCTCTGACTTCTGCACCTTCTCTGGTTTCTCTGACTTCTCTGGCTTCTTGCCTTTTTTAGAAGACATCTTCTGGAGCTTCTTCATTTCGTGCTTGATGATCCTGTTTCTCTGTAAAAAAAGGAAGATGTTTACTATTCATCAGAATGAAAACAGCAACAGCTCAAATATTATGCCTTAATTTCAATTCTAAGCTTTCAGATACTGCCCTTTTTGATAATCACCCTTTGCTAACCAATTATATTTTTATTATACAGTCAAAAGATTTACCATGTATTACATTTAAAATGTCAAATTCCACCTAAAACTGTTCTGATATACCAAGTGGACAACATCGTTCTGGCCAGCAACTTGGGCACCCCAATATTTCATGTGTAATGACTTTGATTATAGAATGAAATACTAACAGCAACCCATCAAGAATATCTGATTTCATCAGCAGGTAATCCCTTCCTCAGCTGTAACTTGGAGGACTGACACACAGATCATGTGGGTTCAAGTCTGATCAACTACTGAAGTGGTGGCCAAAGAAGCATGAAAAATTCAAGGCATTCATGTACTTCGCGTCACTCCGTAACCCAAGCCAGCTATAAAAGTAAGGCTACTAACATCTGTATGTGACTCTGAAGTGAAAGCTACAAGCATCAACCCCACAACGAAGCAACATTCAAACACTTACCATTTTCTTTGCTTTCATAACCTTGTAGCGATCGAAGTCAGTCATTTTGGCTTTCTGTTTGAAAAGAATCAGTCATGAAGCTCTGATATATACATATGCAAGTAGTAAAACTCTGTTTCAAAGCATTCCACAAGTAACTCTGATCATCTCCGAATTAGGTTTAGCTGCACATTTTGAACTAGTTCACTATTTAAGGCCTTTGCTGGGCAGTGATGGTGCCGGCAAAAAGGTGGTTATAGAAATGATGGAACAAAACCACATTTACTGTTAAAACACAAGAGGTTGAAGCTGACAGGTAGCAACTTTTAGAAATCTATGCCTTGTCTATCCTTAATCTTAGCCTGCAACTGAAAACACATAGTTTATTAGAATGCACCTAATTTTAATAAGCAGAAGCAGTACAACATGTATTACTCATCCAGTGAAAAACTGTACCTTTTCTCGGGCTTCAATCTTCTTTGCCCATCTTGTCGCTGCCCATTTTTCATTTATATTTTCCTTCTCCCAGGCAAGTCGCACACACTTCTGACGAGCACTGCATGAGAACAGTCACAAAATTATATTCACAGTCTTTATTAAAAAAAGGTTCTCTCTGATGCTGGCCCACCAAATTTCATACAAGGGAAGATCACCCTTCTACACAACTTCAGACACATACTTTAAGTCAATGCCACGTTCATCTCTGGCCTAATTAACATTTTGTTGCATAAATGCTTTGCTAGGACTGACAGATGAGCGACTCCAAGAGGCATACTCACACACTATTCCTAGCACAGCTTCAGAACCAGAAATGCAGCAATTTTTGTTTCTAAATTACAGAAACTCATATAGAACTAAGCTAAAGAGAACAGAATGAGTTCACCCTCCTGCAATTCCAGTGTAGTTCTGTAGGCAAGGATCGTATTTAATGTTTGAAGGTGACCTAAGCAGTAGGAAAAGCAAAGCTGCACAGTATTTACTGCAGCTGCTTCCCCCCACACCATCCGCCCCACAACTATCTGCAAGTTGCCTAGGCCAGTGTGCTATTTCCTTTGCTCCTGAAGAGCGGTTATCAGCCAATATTGGTAATGAAAACCTAAATGTATTCAACTATGATAACACGGTCTGCCAAATTTTTACTGTGCACACATTAATCTATTGACTTAGTGTTGTATCAATTTTCTAGATTTAGCAAGCATCAGATCACATAATTCAGTAATCAAGTGACAGCCTGTTTTTTTTACACAGGTCAAAAAAATGCCAACAACTCACCTGTGTGGAAACTTGAGAACAAAATCAGTCAGCTGCATGCACTTGAAGGGCATAGCCTGCCTTCTGACACCGCTGCAGGGGCCGTCAACTAGTGCCTGAAAGAGGAAAACAAATGTGAGGGTTTTGTAGCAGTTTCCATCATACTTGATTTAGACAGCAGCTTCCTAATAATGTATGAACAGTATCTTGACAACAATGGTCCAAAATTGAAATAAGTGTTACACAGACAAAACCTGAGATTATTAAGTCTTGCATATACAAGCCAAGCTTTACAGGAAGAATTTTAAAGGCCCATCTTTGTCTTTGGAAAAAAAGCCAAACTGAACTTTAAACAAAGTACAGAGAACTAAGAAGACATACTTCATCTTTCTTTTTTTCCAGCTTTTTCAGAAACATTAAGCAAAAGACATCCCCTAGCCCACACATTTGCTTTAAACATACATTAATGCCATTCCATTCATAAGTTTTAGACTCCAGCTGACATCCCTTGTCCACTTCTACTCCTAGGAAACATAGCAGAGAGGGGAAGATATCACTCACTAGTGAAAAAAGCCTGCTACTTGAACGTTTCAAACACAACGACAGCTGTTAAATCCCATCTTTTTGTCAATTGCTTATTTCTTTGAAAAAATTTATTCACAGAAAATTTCCTTTAAAATCTATACATTCCGTCTTTGTGTACAAGCTTCTGTTAAGGCAGAAAGGAGAAAATAAAGGTACAGCACTCACAGCTTACCCTATTTTGGTCAATAACATCCACAATGGCCACCAGCTTGCCAGCATGTGGCCCGAAGGAAATGAAGGCAACTCTGCCAATCTCGACAAAGCGTTTGAACACCTGGGAGCAGTAAGCATTGACAGGAGTTAGGTGAGAACACACCTAAGGCCATTGCTAGACTCAAGGCTTCCACAGACTTTAAAACAGCTTCCCAAGCCTTCGAACCGGACAAAACCCCCTCGCTTGAGCAAAGGGCCCACGGTAACTGCTTTTTGCCGGCCCCGGCCCCGCGTGGAGGCCGCAGGCAAGCGGAGGAAGAGGCGCCGGGGAGAAGTAGTGAGCCCCGCGGGCCGCAAAGAGCCAGGGGCGGACGCGCCGGCCCCGACCGTGCCAGGCGCTGTCCTCCGAACACGGCCCGGCCCG
>WAAD01032575.1:55407-67435 GCA_013389945.1 Fregata magnificens | reverse complement strand
GGTGCCCCAGAGATTGGGGGGGAGGTGTGTTCCTGGGTACCCATGAGGTCCCTGAGGTCCCCTGGGTGCCTCAAAGGTTGGGGGGGCTCCCTGGGTGCCCCTGAGGTCCTGTGGATGCCCCAGAGAGGGGAGGGAGGGTCCCCTGGGTGCCCCGAGGCCTCTGAGTGCCCCTGAGGTCCTGTGGGTGCCCCAAAGATTGAGGGGGGGCCCCCTTGGTGCCCACCAGGCCCCTGAGGTCCTGTGGATGCCCCAGAGATTGGGGGGGGGGCGGTTCCTGGGTGCCCACGAGGCCCCTGAGGTCCTGTGGAAGCTCCAGAGCTTGGGGGGGGTCCCCGGGTGCCCCTGAGGTCCTGTAGAAGCCCCAGAGATTGTGGGGGGGTCCCCTGGGTGCCCACGAGGCCCCTGAGGTCCTGTGGAAGCTCCAGAGCTTGGGGGGGGTCCCCGGGTGCCCCTGAGGTCCTGTAGAAGCCCCAGAGATTGTGGGGGGGTCCCCTGGGTGCCCACGAGGCCCCTGAGGTCCTGTGGAAGCCCCAGAGATTGGGGGTCCCTGGGTGCCCCCGAGGTCCCCTGGGTGCCCCAGGGTGTTGTGAGGAGGAGGGGACGACACCCCTCCCCTTCAGTCTCTCCCGGACTGGGTGAACGTGGACCCCCACGGGTGCAGGCACAGGTGTTTGCCCCGGTCCCTCCTGGCCCGTGGGGCTGAGCCAGGCATTTCTCCCGCAGCGGCTGGGCTGTACTACCTGGCGGAGCTGATCGAGGAGTACACGGTTGTTACCAGGAGGATAATCAAATACATGATCTGGGTAAGTCCCTGTGGTTGCAGAAACGGGCGGTTCCTTGCCGAAATCACCCCTGGGGCGGCAGCGGGGCTGGCAGAGCAGCTGTGGCGTGGGATGTTGGCTCTGGATGGAGGGGTCAAGCGCTTGGGAAGCTCCTGCTTCCCAAGGCGGCCTTGGATCCCAAGGAGGGAGGTTGGCAGGGGCTGCTTCGATCGGTGCCTCGCTTAACCGGGGAGTGGTGATCTTGCCTAACCCCTCCTGGGCGACACCTCTCCTCCCTGACTGGGGAAACTGAGGCTCAGCCGCAGCGTGTCCTACTAGGAGCCACAGCAGCAAGGTGGGGTTCCCGTTAGGACCTTTCCCAAGGGGCCGGTGCTGAGCAGGAGGTGCGTGGGGAGATGTGGTGCTGTGAGAGCACGCTAAAAATCACCTTGATGGTGGCAGGATTCCTGCCTGCGCAGCTGCCCGAAGTCCCGCTGTCTGCACCCCCGTGTTTGCCCCAGGCAACCCTCGTTCTCTCTTCCAGTTCTCCTCGGCTGTGCTGGTCGGCCTCTACCTCTTCGAACACTTTCCCGGTTTCATGGTGGGCGTGGGGCTGTTCACCAACCTGGTCTACTTCGGTTTGCTGCAGACCTTCCCCTTCATCGTCCTGACGTCCTCCAATTTCATACTGTCCTGCGGTGAGTGGGGCCGTCACCTTCCCATGGGAGCGGGCGCTGGGATGGGAGCGGGCGCTGGGGCGGAGGAAACCTCGTCACCCCCATCACCGGGTGGGCTCTGGGTGGCAGCAAAGGTTTGGGTTTTGCTGTTGCAACCCCCGTGGCTTTTAAAAGGACTTTGAGCTTTGTGCAGTGCTTCTTAATCACGCTTTGTGATGTGGCTGCAATAATTGTGGGCTGGGCCTGGTGGGGTGGGAAGCGCCTTCGGTTGCGTGCCCCGGTGCAGAGCCAGGGACGCCGGGCTTCCCCGGGCACCCTCTGCTTCACCCTCGGGCCAGCTCCGCTCCAGACTCAGGCAGCAGCACTAGGAAAACAAGATCCGGGCTGTCCCAAAGCTCGGTGTCCTCCCTGCAGACCTCGTGTTCTGGGCGTTCACTGGGTCTTGATAAAGAGCCGGATGGTTTTGAAGCAAACTGAAAAACCTGGCCTGTGTAATTACAGCCTGATGTCACGCTGGGCTGCGGGAGACGGTGCGTGTGTGTCATCGAAAGGAGCTAATGTTTAGAGAAAGAAAAGCTTTGAGACAAACGTCCACCATTAACGTGGAAATTCCTCAGGGTTACGGGAGAAAGCCCTGTTACAAGAGTGCCTTGCCGAGCTTAAATCAGGGATTTTTATTGTTCACATTTGTACCTTTCCTGTGGTATTTGCCGAGCCCACGTCTGCGGCTGCTGTGGCTCCATCCCCGGCTGGGCTGCGGGCTGCCTGGCCCTGCCTGGGCAAGCCCTGGTGCGAGACGGGCACGAGGGTCTCTCGTCCCTTCTGAGCAGCCAGCATGGGCACAGGGTTGTGGTGCGGGGTCAGGCAGGGGCTTAAATTAGCAGCACCGATATTTTAGCCGAAGCGGGCAGCCTAGTCGTTTGTGTGCCGTGCTCGGCTGATGAACGGCCAGAGCCGTGTCGTAGGCTGAACCTGGGAGTAGCTCCGCTGCTGGGCCTGGGGCGGTGGGCCGGTAGCTCTGCCAATTAAACTGCGTTTTGGCTGCTTGAGTAGGTCAAAAGGTTTCCTCTCACCACAAGTTGCTGAGTCTCCTGCGTGGTTTAGTGTCCTGTGCACAGATCTGACTTCAGATCTCTCCTCCGAGTGATTTGTAGTGACACCTTAAGTAGTGAACGGGCAAAATTTCCTCCAGCGTGACTTTCTGCAGTCCTTATGCTTATTTCAGGGTGCTGTCTGTGTATGACTAAAATACCTTTGCTCCTCAAAGCATTCATGTAGGCAGGATTTTATCTGCTACTTGAAAATGAGCGTAGCTCTCCTGTGGTGTGTAGATCAGGAGCTGCATTTTTCTGGCAGATCTGGATCTTTGGTGATGTCCTTAGGCTGAAGAGGACGATAAAGCAGCGCGGGATGCAGCGTTTCGTGTCAGGGCTGTCTCTTGCTGGGGCTCTGCTGACCCGGTGCTCCTGGGCTGGGCCTGCTGTCTTGGCATCTCAAAAGGCGAAAGCAAGCTCTGATTCCTGCCTCTTAAGAACTAAGTGGTGTTTTTTGCTGCCGAGAACAGCGTTAACCCTACTGTCCTGGCCGCATTTCAGCTTGACTTGGTTTACAGATGGCAGAAGAGCTTCTCTCCGCAGCAGCTGTCGGGGACGTGGGGTTTTTCGCTGCTTCTCTCAGTGCTGCGCAGCATTAGCAAGTGTCAGGCTGGGCTCTCTGGGGTGCCCTCGGGGACACGGAGAATAAAGCACCAGAGGGACAAGAGACTCGACCGGGGCTGCACAGAGTAACAGAATGGAGCTGGGGGAGACTCTGGCTGCTCACACCGTTTCTCACTAGATGCGTGAAAATATTTTAGCAACAGCAGGATTCCAGGTGTACGGGGGCGGCGGGGAAGGGGATGCGTGGCACGGAGGAACTGCTCCTCGTGGGGTCTGCGGCAGCGGAGGTGGATGTCCTCTTTCGGGGGCTGCAGAAGTACACCGATGGTATTTCTTCCAGGCTGAAGACTGACTTTGCTGTGTTTTCCTTTGGCAGTGCTGGTTATATTCAATCACTACTTAGCATTCCAGTACTTCGCCGAGGAGTATTACCTGTTCTCTGAGGTGAGAGACCTTTGGGAGGGAGTCGATCCGTGTTCTTCCAGCCAGCGTGGAGCTGCTGGGGGGAGAGGGGAAGGGGAAAATGCCATTTTTTACAGTCAGCAGTAAGACACGCTGAGGGTATTTTTCACAGCCCTTCCCTGTGGGTTCCTGTGCTTGTTCCCTCAGAAGTACCAGGGAAGCTGCAGTTTCTTTTCTCGGGTGTGGAGTTGGGGCTTTCTCAGCCAGCTGAAGGGCAGAAGAAATATTGAATCGTAGGCACAGATTTTTTTTCTGAAATGTTAAAAACTAGGAAAAATAGAAAATAATACTACTTTAATTTTTTTTTAACAAGCTAACCACAAATCGCTTCCCTTTTGGCATAATTGCTCCTCATTATTTTTACGTCTCTGATGTGGTGATTGTTCTGTCTCCCTCGCACCTGCCAAGACGAAGGTCCGAATTCACAGAGGGGCTTGTTTGGGCCCAACAGTAGCTGCCACTTAGCGCAAATTTTAAAAACAAACAAAAAACCTCCACCAAAAATGAAAAAAACAACCACTTCTTTATGAAGTTTAACACTTCTCCAGCATTTGTGCGCACAAGGAGGGTGGTGTGGTGGCTTGGCACCTCTCGGCCCAGCTCTCCCCAGGCCACAGCGGCTGCTGCCCCAGGCACCAACTCTTTGTGCTACACCAGCATCCCACCCTGGGGCAGGAGGAGCAAGCCCAGGTCTTGACTCTTCCTTTTAGTCCCTGAAGGGTGTGAAGAGGATTTAATTAGTCATAACAGCACAGCCAATTTCCTGCTTGTTTAATTGTGCTCTTCAAAATTCTGGGGTTTGGGAGCAGGAAAGGTTTTCAGGCGCCTAGGACAGGAGCAAGGGCTTTTCCTGTGCACCCTGTCCTTCCGTGGAAGTTGCTGGGTGAATTTTATCCCCTTATCAGCTTTGCAGGGCGATGCTATGTCAGCATCCGAGAGGCTCGGGAGAGGTTGACTTGCGGTTCTCCCCCTTCAGTGCCCTTTCTCTCAAGGGGTTCAGGTGGAAACCTGGGGTGTATCGTAGGGGGGTACAGCTGGGGCTGAGGCAGCGCTCCTGGGTGTCAGCCCGAACAGAAGTCAGCGTGTGAGAGGCCACCGAGTGCGTTGTGACTCGGCTCTCACTGCCTCTCTTGCTCTGCCCACAGGTTCTTGCCTACTTCACATTCTGCCTGTGGTTAATTCCTTTTGCTTTTTTCGTCTCCTTGTCGGCTGGAGAGAACGTCCTGCCTTCCACGGTGCAGCCTGGAGGTGAGTGCTCCCGAGGCCTGGGCAGACGCCAGCTGGTTTTTGTCAGGGGCTGTGCTCAACACAGCCTGTTCCCGTTGCACAGAGGAGGGAAGGTGGGCAGCGTGGTCAGGTAAAGCCTTCCAAAAGCCGAGGCAGGAAAGCAGGGGCTTCTGCAGGGTGAGGGTGAGCAGAGCGGAGGGCTGTTCCAGCTTTACATCCTGCATCTCTCCAGTCCTGGGGCCCTGTGGCTTTCACTAGACTCTCCCTACAGCTCAAGAAAGGGAGCTCAGGATTTGGGCTCCCTACCAGCGGCTTACTGGAGCACCCAGGGAGGCCAGACGTGAGCAAACCAGAAACTTTTGTGCTTTAAAGGCAGCTCGTGCGTCGCCCTGAAATCAGATGACCCATCCCAGGGCTCCTGTGGCCGTGTTTGTGTTTGATTGTTCTTCCCTTCTCTCCACAGACGACGTGGTCTCCAACTACTTCACCAAAGGGAAGAGGGGCAAGCGCTCCGGTATCCTCCTCATCTTCTCTTTCATCAAGGAGGCCATCCTGCCCAGCCGACAGAAGATTTACTGAGCCCCGGATGCAGACAGCGTCAGCTGTGGTGAAGGAGCAGGGCAGACCCAAACTGTGCAGAGGGCTGCGAGGCAGCACTGTCCCCAGGCCTCGCTCGAACCCTCCTCGATGTCTCTGGAAGGGATTTTGTTAGGAACGGATAAACTGGGCGATGGCCGGAGGTGCCAGCAGCGCTGGACAGATGTGCGGGGAGGGCTCGCGCCTTTTCATACAGCTCTGCTGATCCCCCGGGACTGTGTGCAAGAAGGATGTTTGGCTCCAGCCGAGCGCGAGGAGGGTCCGGCCCGCCGGCGCTGCCCACCCTGCTTGGGGACCTGGGAGGCATTGTCATCTGCTGGGGTTTAAAGCCAGGAGTTTATGCGTGGTATAGTTTGGCTGTGGGGGAGCCGTTCCCTCGGTGCGGCAGTAGAACGTGCTTGACATTTAACTGAGGTTTACACAGAGCCATTAATTAAAAAAAAAAAAAGGAGAATAAAGTAACCAAACTGTCAAACTGCCACGTATTCCCGCTGGGAGCCTGCCAGCGCTGGAGGATGCTGGCATCCCCCCGCGCAGCGCACATCGGGAGGGGAGCGTGAGGGCGGGTGGCTCTCCCTGCGCTCCACAGCTGCGGGGAGGTGACCTGGAAGGACTTGACAATGCTTTTTGTTTAATTCTAATGTTGGGAATACCCACTGTTCTCCGGTTTTGCCAGAAGCCTCCCTGAGTGGCTGGGATGCTGCGGCAGTGCTGGCCAGCTGCGTGAGGCCCCAGGAAGCCGTTTCACAGGGAGTGATTCTATGCTCCATGTAAGTGGGCGTGAGGGGAGCGAGATGCTGAGCGAGTCGCCTCGGCTTCCCTTGGCTGTCTGCTTGGCGTTCCCAGTGCCGCTAAACTCACCAGGTCTCCTCTCTTCCCAAAGGGAAAAAAAAAGATGATCGTACTGAGAAGGAGGTGAACCCTTTGTTCTTGTTCCTTGTAACCACAGAAAAAACCCTTTTTTGCCCCCTTTTTTGCTTTGTTGTTGGTCACCTTCAGCCTGTGCCAGAACTAGATCTCCCCATGCCAGCCAGGAGCCAGGGCTGTGCGTGGCTGTAGCGCAGGAACGCACTGGCTCGGCAGCGCAGTTTCACGATTCGGGAAGGCTTTTTGAGGAGTTTCTGAGGAAAATGGTTCATTTTGTGGCCGGTTCTGCTGAAGGCAAAGGTGACGGATGCGGTCCTACAGCACCCTTCCCTGCCCCCCTGGGTTTGTTCAGGGCCCACTAACGTTGGCGTGGTTTGATGCTGATTTAATAGAAGTGTGGTTTCTGTTTGAGAGCTGCTTGTCTAATAAAGGCTATAGATGAAGTTCGCCTTATTAGAGAGGCTGGATGCGGTGTTGTCCCTCCGGGTTGCGAGCGTTCAGCTCCTGTGTTGAGTCGGTGTCGTGTGGGGAAATCGCCCTCTGTGCATGCCAATTATTTTTTATTCTGTTAGAGAAATAGTGGAGGCCGAGAGAGCTATCGAGGGGACCTGAGGGCTGCAGAAGGCACGTTGCAGAGGCCTTGGGAGACGCTAATCACTGAGAGGGGTTAGCAGGAGGTGTCTCTTCAGTACAGAGCTCTTTGTTATTGGGGAGTCAGAGAAATGAAGGTAAAAGCACTGAAAGCAAAGCAGAGCGATTAGTAGCAGGCAAAGCACGCAAGAAGATGCAAGGGCATGGGTGGGAGAAAAGCATCGGCCTTGCCCGTAGCGCTGGGAAGCTCCTGGAAAAGCTGCTCCCCAGCTTGGGTGATGTGCTGTAATTTTGCTTCAAGGCCACAGGGTGGGGGACGCCAGGCCCGTGCTCTGTCCCCTGCCCCAGCTCACTGCTGCCTGGGCGAGCAGCCGGACAAGCCGGATGCTTTTGCTCCCTTCCCTGATGGACAGGTTTAAGCTTGACCAAATTTAGACTGAAAAATAGGTTTCCAGCCATGGAGGAGGGAGGTGGACGCTGGCAGCGCTGGGGGTGGCACCGGGGGGGGCGGCAGGCTGCCGGGAAGCTCCTGGATGTGTGTTCACAGCTCTGCTCCAAACTGTGTTTAACAGTTTCCATCACCTCAGGCGCAGCCAGATGGGCCGGGGCAGGCGAGATCCGCTGGCTGGGGGCGGCAGGCGAGGCAAAGCCCCCTGGGCTGGGGCTGCATGACGTGTGGAACATAGCCGAGGATGGCAGGGCAAGCGCCGTGCCTCTCACCAGCCTCAGGCTGGGTTTTAAATTTAGTTTTGTCTCTCTGAACGTGGTGCAGGAGTGATGGAAAACTCCTTGAGAGCTGTCACTGCCACGACGGGGAGAGCAGGGCACGATGGAGGGCTCTTTCTGCAGGGTACAGCAGTAAAAGCAGAGCCCCAGGACTCCTCTGCCACTGAACCAGTAGATAGGATGGAAATGGGGAAGATCAGTAGCTTTAATGTCCCTTCTATCAAGTCTTTTTAATCCTCGTTTTCCCGTTCACTTAGCCAGAAAGCAAGGGTAGATTACTTTGTATTTTTCCAGATGACAAGTCCGTTTTTCCTGAGTACTGCTTGTGATCATCGGGTGTTTAAGATGTTAATGACACACATTTCTTTGAGCTGAACCAGATTCGGATAAGTTGTGTAACTGGATGATAGTGAGCGAAACCCTATAAATATTTAAAAGGCGAGCATTAGAAACACACACACACACCCCCCCCGCCCCAGAAGGCTACGGCTGTGTGGGGAGGAGGTAAGGCTGCCAGGGCTGCGAGGACTGCGCTCGGCTCCCCGGCTGGCCTCTCGTCTCCTACCGTAAGCAGAGAGGTTTGGGTCTGGCTCCTGAAAACACACCCTCTCACGGGAGCCCGGCTTGGGTCAAAACGCCCCATTCCCTGTCCTGAAATGTGGGGCCCCCGGGAAATCTGGTGAATAAGACATAAAATCTCTTCTTATTCACAGGGCTGAGGCAAGGACGTGCCAGGGTCCACCTGCAGAGGGTTTGCAAGAAGCTCCAGCTTAAAAAGAAGTGTGAATTACCACTTTGATTAAGTATTTAAGTCATTTATATTAATATGCAGCTGCCCTCCGAAGCGTCTCTGCACAGCAGCTCTGCCCTGGCTGTGGTGGCTCCGGCGGCTTGGGGACGGTGCAGCCGGCGGGGCACGGCTTTCCCATCCCGCGGGAGCGGAGCCGGCATTGATTTTCATGGGTGTTTGGAGGGTGTAATCAGGGGAGAGGAATTCACTCGATACGGAGCGGGCAGAGCGCAGGCAGCGCGGCGGTGGGAAAGGGCAGGCTGCCGATGAGTAACCGCGCTCGGGCCGTGGCATTTCCCCCGACGGCGCCGAGCGGGTGCGCGGGGGAGGCCGAATTCAGTGGGGATCGAAATGCGAGGGCCAGGTGGTGCTGGGTCCCTTGTGATGGGAATCGCCCGAAAAGCTGGATTTGGAGAAATTCAGCTTTGGCCAGGGAAGGAGGAGCGGGGGGGCAGCCTGGCTCCAGCCTCCCTGGGCTTTCGGAACTGGCCGAACTGGTCCCAGCGGCTCTTGCCTTCTTTTCCAGTAAGAGGATCTGTTCAACAAGCTGACGTTCATCCTTTAGTCTGGTGAGCTCAGACGTCTCGCGAGCAGCATTTCCTTGTCTGCTTTCCACATGGCAGCCCTCAGGTGTCCGGAGAATCGAAAGGCCAGGACAAGAAACGCTTGGTAATTGGAAAGATAAGCTCCTTGCCTTAAATATTTTAGTTCAAGTTGTCTACACCTTCAAGAAGGAGAAGGAAAATGTATTAAAAAAAAAAAAAAAGGCAGAGAGCTGGAGTGCTGTAATAGTGACCTGTCCTGGCTGTTCCTGGGGAACAGGGGGGACCACAGCCACCACCGGTCCCCCAGAAAGAGACCTGTCCACTCCTCGGATGCGTAGGAAACAGCTCACCCTTTCTCTGATGCTACCGTGGCCAGCGGAGCAGGTTTCCTGGCACGTCCTTATTCCTTTGGGCCATTCAGTCTGATCCCAGACAGCTCTAATTATTGCAAAAAGGCACCCTGAGATTGTTGGCTGGAAGTGGAAGGTACATAAATCCAGATTGCAACTAAGGCGTGCATTTTTAACAGGGAGAATAATTAACTCCTGGAAGGAGATGCAGCGCGGAAGGGGGACGCTCGGGAGCAGCCGCAGTCCTGGCTGCCCCCGACTGCTCTGATGCACAACTGAATAAACTATTTAGAAAAGAAAGAAAGGGTCCTGCCTGCATCCCGCCTGCCCCCGAGGGTTGAGCAGCCCTGGCTTAGCCCTCTATAGGGGATGCCCGATGTATGTGCTTGCTTCTATAGGGGCCTGACTCCACACTAGTGACCAGCAGCACAAAGCTGGCCTGACACCCTCCGCATCCCTGCAGCATTCTCCGAAGGAAGGGGTGGCCTCTCCACCTGGGGAAGGGATGTTTGAGGACCCACCGGCCTCCCCCGGCACACGGCTTGCCCCCCAAAAACATGCCAAGGGGGGATGCTGATGGCCAAGCCACCGTCAGCAGCTCTGGTTTCTCCCAGGTTTTTAGCACAGGCCCAGCCCATTCCATCCTCCCTGCCACAGTTTCAGGGCCTGAACTGTACAATTTATCTGCAATAAAACCAGCCATGAGAGGAGAAAGGGAATTGCCCCAGCTAATTAAGCATCTGGTGCAAGGCATGAGGATGCTCTCTCTTGCTTTCCCCCTGCCCGGCGTCTCCTGCCCACAACCAGGCGGCCGAGCTGGAGAAACCACAATTAAATTAAGGTTTTGTTGTTCTTTGAATTTGGAAGGAGGAGCGGTGGCTTGAAAGCTCCTCGGGCCGGAGGGAGGGATGGGTGCGGCAGGGTTTGGGAAACCATCCCTTAAACCCCTGCATCCCGGCGGTGCTGACCTCCCGTCTCCCAGTATGTTCCAGCATTGCCAGGGGTCCCGCTGGGTATTTCGGAAATCACAGTGGGTGAGTTCAAAGCTCGGCTGTACGAAGCCGTTCATTTTGCTGCTGCGTGCAAAGGACTGCCTTAAAGCACCCAAAGCACCCCTGCAACAGGCTGCAGCAGGGAGAGGGGATGGGGGGACGCTGGCAGCGCAGGGCGCGCCCCTGGGTGCCCTGGCAGGGTGGGTGCCTCAGGACCACGAACAGGAGCGTGACCCCATGAAGCAGATCCATGCTCTTCACCTCTGAGTACCTAAATACACCGACGCCTTTCCCTGGCCTGGGAACCGCCCCGCAGCCCCTCCACGACGGCTCCTCCGGAGCAACAAACCCTTGGGACCAGCTCGATAGCCTTAGAGCCAGCAGCTCCAGGGAAAACCCAGCTCCTGTGGACCCCAATGCTTAAAAACAAGCATAGGCTTAAGAGCATCATCCCTTCCTGTAACAGGGGTCTGCCGGCTCCCTGGGGACCCCAGCCTCGGAGCTGCATGCCTGGAAGGACTGCTCACCCCTGAGCTGTTGGGTAAAGCCCGGGAGCGCTGGGTTGCAGGCGCTCCCCCATATCGGGATACGTGGATTCGACCAGACCGTGCTCCCCTGGGAACCCAGGAATGGCCGACCTGAACCTGAACCCCCTGGCAAGGCGGGTGCAGAGCGTGGCCCCACCGGAGCCCCGCAAGCCCTCCCCGGGGCCGGACCTCTCCTGCAGAGATGGGGCTCCCCCGGTGGGGGCTGCCTGTGGGATCGGGGGAGCTGGGGGGGAGGGCTGCAACAGTACAGCCTCCCTCCAAAGGAAAACCCAAGACCTTCAGGGGTCTAGGGGTTTTCCTTCACCAGAAGCAGGAGGTTTGGGTCTCGCTCCCTGGGGTCCCACGCAACAGACAAAAGCTGCAGAGGAGGGTCACCGTGGGGTCCCCATCTGCAGACCTACGGTCCCAGCCCCCGGGTCGGGGCTCAGAGCTTTTCCGGGGGCTCCATTGGCACCAAGAGGGGTCTCGCACCCCCGGCCAACACTGCCGGTACGCAGCGGCTGCCTGTGCCATGGCTGGGCATCTCCGGCAGAGCGGGGCCAGGACCGTGGGGCAACGTGGGACACCGCAGCTTATTCTGCCCTGACACAAGTCAAAGTCCCTTTGTTTCGGGGTATGGGCACCATGTACCTCCTTAAATGCGGAGACTTCAGACTGCAAAGGTGAAGGGGGACACAAATATCTCCTCGCAGCAGGAAAGTGCCGTGTTACGGGCATCCCTGCCCAGCTGCCAGGCACCCTAGGGTGGCAGGAGGGTGGGTGCCCCGCTCCACTCCCACAAGGTTTCTTGCCAGGACCAGTTTGCAGCAGCTCCACTGCCATCCACGCCGGCCACAGCCCTGTCCCGCTGCCACCCCCAGCCCTTCACCCGGCAGATGTGACTCTCTGGTGACAACACGGTGTGCGAGGACCCGGTGCCACCTCGCTTTAATTAAAGCACAAGAGGATGCAACGTGCTGGAAAATGAGGGTGAAAGCTTGCCACAGCCATCCCCGCTGCCGTGCCCCCTCCTCGCCCCGCTGTGGCCCTGCGGCTCCGGCGGCGCTGGGCGAAGGGCATCGCGGTGGGCAGCTGCCTCTACCCTGGCTCCCCCCTGCCTCCAGCTGGGTGGGCGAGGGGCCGGGTCCTGGGGAGGCCGCCCACCGCCCGGGGTCTGAACGGGACCCCGTCCCCACTCCCCGGCGAGCACCTGGATGGAGCCGTGCCAATGTCCTTGTCCCCTGGGGAGAGACAGACA
>WAAD01032575.1:26103-55268 GCA_013389945.1 Fregata magnificens | reverse complement strand
GGCAGGGGACTGCAGAGCATCAGTCAGGCTCGCAGCAGGGCAGCGAGGGGACACGTATGGGTGTCACCTCTGTGCCAGTCCCTGGGAACGTTCTTGCTCTGGGGGTCATCCAGGGCGAGCCCCCACATCCCCTCCCCACCAAGCCCTGCTCTGNGCCAGGGGCACATCCACAGCCCTGCGCCGCCGCTGCAGGATGGACTCCAGCTGCCTGTCCCTGCCCTTCAGGCTGCTCTGCCGCCCGCTGTGTCTCCTGCTCGCCCTCCTCATGGCACCCTAGGAAACACCGCACACAGCCGAGAAGCCGAGGGGCCACATCCAGGCACTGGGACTCCCAGGGCTGCGCTCCTGGCCAGCCAGGACAGCCCCGACGCAGCCCGACACACGACAGCTGCAGCTGGGGACAATGGCACCCGAGTCCCCACACGATGGCCGGGTGTCACCCCCCTTCCTTGGGACAGGGATGCTCACCAGGATGCCCTGCAGCTCAAGCGCCGCGCTCCTGCGCTTGCTGGCCGCCACCGCCGGACCCTGTGGAAGGGGAGGGAGGAGATGTGGCCGCATCCTGCTGGCCCTGCAGCTCCCTGGGGCTGCCGATGCTCCCTAAACCCACCCCGACTCCCGGGGCTCCCTGGGGACATTCTCCCACAGGATGGGGGTGTCTGACAGCGGCCGAGCCCAGGTCCCTGCCTACCTGGCCCAGGGGCGCCCGCTCCTTCGCGGGCCTCAGGACCACCCCGTTCTTTATCCGCTCCATCATCTCCTGCACGGCTCGAGCTTTGGCATCTTCAGCTTCTGGCTTGGCTACGCAGGGAGCACCGTGCTGAGACCCCACGCGCTCGTGACAGGGCTCAGTCCCTGCTGGGGTGGGGAGCTGCCACCTCCCTGCCGCCCCCCCGTGCCCGGGGTCCCTCCCATGAGGCCAAACCCAGCCATCACCCAGGACCGGGTATGGCCCTGCCAGGGCTCATCTCCCACCCGTGCTGGGCAGGACAGGGGTGCTGGGGCCCAAGCACCCTCCTTTGGGGAGCGGGGTGCCCCTCACCCCACAACGGGAGCTTGGAGCAACACTTTCCGACGGATGGGAGATGCCTGAACCAGTGCGGTGTTGGCAAACCTCTGTCCCGGAGAAACCCCGTCCTCCCCATGCCCAGGGGCTCCCCCATCCCCATGGCACTGCCAGGGGAGCCCCCACAGTGCCAGGACCCCCCCCGGCGTGCAGCGGGGCAGCATGAGGGGACTTACTGCGCTGGACGTTTGCCAGCCCCTTCCTCTGCCTGATCGCCAAGAGCGGGCTGGAAGGGAGAGGGGACGTGAGAGCACAGCCGAGCTGCACCCCTCGCCCACAAAAAGCCAGGCACGATGCCCAGCCTGCCCACCGCCTCCCCGGCGAGGAGCTGCCTGGAGCCCCCCCAGCTCGGAGCCAGGCCCACCTTACCCTCCCCAACATCCCGCTGGGGTCTGGCCCCTGCGGCCAGCTCTGCCCCCCACCCTGCACCTCCTGCCGGGGACAATGCCCGGGCACGGCTGAGGGACAGCCTGGCACAGCGGGCAAGAGCGGTGGGGTTGCGGGGGGAGAAGGGTTTGCCCCCAGCCAGGCTTATTTGCTACAACAGGGACAAGCTGGAAGCCCCTGGGCTGCCGGAGCTGCTTTCTGCAGGAGGTGACCGGGATGTCCGGCAGCATCACTTACTCCACAGGGAGTGCGGGTGCAGGCGGTGGCAGCGGCGGTGGAGGTGGTGGNCAGCAACCCCACTGCAACGGGGTGCGGATGGGGCTGCGCGGGGGGCTGGTGCCCCTCGGAGCCTGAGCCCACCCCAGCCACGGGTGGGCAGCGCCGTGGGCGTCCCTCTGGCACCGCTGCGGGCTCCTGCCTGCATCAGGCAGGGGTGAAACCACCCACCTTCTTCCTCCAGCCCTGCCAGCCGCCTCTCAGCCTCCTGCAGCCGCTTCCTCAGCTGCAGCTTCTCATCCTCCGCCGCAGCCAGGGCAGCTCGGGCCAGATCCAGCTCCTCCGGCTCCGGCCGCCTCCCCAGCTGCTCCTCCAGCTCCTTCACCTGCAGGAGCAAGGGGACGGGGGGAGCCGGGTGCAGGCCAGGAGCTGGGACCCCTGGTGCCATCCCTGCCAGGGATGTGGATGCTCCGCAGCCCCACAAATTGGCTGCTTGCAAGGAACTTGAAGCTAATTTTGGGGCAATCCTCGGCTGGGTGGTGGCAGCCCGGCGGGCTGGGGGGTGCTAGCCCAGTGTGGGGGCTCTCACCGGGGGGTAGCACAGCTGTGGGACCCTCTCCCTGGCACCCGAAATGTGCTAGTGGAAATCCATGGAAGAACAACCTCTCCAGGCTTGGCACGCAGCGTGGGATGGTCACGGAGGGGTCTGATCCTGATTGCGGCTGGTTCCCGCACCCAGGGGAAGCCACCACCAGCCCCGGAGCCATGCCGTGCCCCAGCCCTGCTCCCCCCGCCATGTCACCCACCCTCGGGGATGGTTCCTCACCCGCTGCTGCTGCTCCTGCCTGGCCTCCTCCAGCACCCGGGTCAGGCGTCCCACCTCCTGCAGGGCTGCCAGCAGCTGGGCGCTGGGCCCCACGCTCTGCAGCAGGATCGTGCTCTGCCTGTTCGCCTCCTTCTTTTGCACCAGCATCTGCCCACGGGGACGGGGGTCAGGGAGAGACCGAGCCCCTAGGCTCACCCCAGTGAGAGAACACCCCTTTCCGGGGAGGCTGGGAGCAAAACCCCTCCGACCTCATCCCAGGGGACCGCAACGGGTGCTCGGGAGCATCCCCATCCTCTCGGGATCCAGGGCACAGCCAGCAGTGGGATGCGTATTGGGGTGTTTGCACCGAGGGACACTGAGAGCAAGCAGCCCCCCTGCTCTCCCACCCACCGTGGGTGCGTGCCCCCTCCCCAGCACCCATGGGCAGAGTGGCCCGGGGCCCGGCCGCACCTCATGGGCGAAGGCTTCGGCGTGCAGGCGCAGGTCCTGCTCCAGCTCCAGCTGCTGCACCGCCTCGCAGTAATCCTGGGTGATGATCTGGGACACTGCCGGGAAGAGCGGGGGCTCGGGGAGGGCCGGCACCAGCACGGGGGGGTGCGTGCCACCCCAGGGGCTTCGGCTCAGCCACCTCCCGCAGACAGGGACACCCACGTCCCGGCAATCCAGCTGCAGCTCCTGGTAATGCACCGTTGCCTTTGGCTTCACCAGTTCACCAGACTGGGTGGCACTGGTGGCACCGGGGAGCTGCCAGCTGCTCCTTCGCCGGCTCACTGGGGCGCAGCGAGACGGGGAGGGGACATGGCCGTGGGGACCCAGCACCCGACTCACCTCTCTTGAAGGACTTCAGCGCCCGCTGGCTGGTGCCCAGGGCTGCCCGCAGATGCTGCTGCTCCCCCTGCCCCATCTCCAGCTGCAGCCAGACAAGCCCCGGCTCAGCCCTGGGCTCAGCTGGGGGGGTCCCACCTTGCCCAGCCCACCCCCCAAAGGACATCAGGGAGATGGCGAGGGGCTGCAGAAGGGAGTCTATCGTCCCAAAAAACTGTCCTGAGCTTGGCAAGGAGCTACAAGGATGAGCAGGAGCCAGGGAAGGAGGGGAATAAGGAGGGTGACGAAGGAGGACGCTGCCCTGGGGGGGGGTCCTACTCAGCCGGGCATCCCAGTGGGGGTCCCAGGAGGTACCTGGTCCTGCAGGTCCTGGTTCTGTCTCTGCAGCTCCTGGACCTGGATGGTGAGGTCCTTCTGCTGTGCCAGCAGCCAGGAGATCTTCTGCTGCAGATCTGGGAGCAAAGGGGGGAGCGAGGGGTGAGAAGGGGGGTGCGGGGGTGGGAAAGGGGAGCGCAGCCCTCCCAGAGCTGGTCCCTGGGACCAGGCTGGTGGTGCTACAGCAGCCCCCTTCCCCAGCTCACCCGTCCCGGCCGTGTCACCAGTGACCCTCTTGGAAGCTGGTTCTGGGAGGTGACCCGGAGGGACAGACACGTGGCAACGGGGTGGAACAGCAACCCACAGGACACCAGGGGCCGTACTCAGCACCCTTCTCCCTGCCCAAAGGTGGCCCCGAGCATTGCCCAAGGGTCAGCCCACGGGCAAACTCACAGCATCACCTGAACGTGGGGGGTTTGGCTGGAGTGGGGCATCCCCCCGAGCGGTGCATCCCCCCAAGCAGTGCCCCCTCCCCCAGAAGTGCATCTCCCTGAGCAGCGCATCCCCCAAAGGGGTGCATCCCCCAAAGGGGTGCATCCCTCCCAGGGTTGCATTCCCTGGACACCCCCCGGGTACTGACAGGCAGATTTGCATCAGGCTGCAAATGCAGCCGAAGTTGCTGACATGGGAAAACAGGATGGGAAAGGAGGAAGCGTGACCAGCAGCACTTTCATTTCACCTTTTTTTGATTTCAGTATCGTTTTCTTGTTGTTTACCCAGAACAAGGCCCAGGCACAACCCAAAACCACGGAGCCAGGCTGAGCCGGGCTTAGGGGACACCAGGACGGGGCAGCCGGGCAGGGGCTGGTGCTCTGCCTCTGGCTTCACCCTTTCTGGCTGGGGCGTAGCCAGGAGCCCCCAGCCCGGCTCACCCTCGAGCTGCTGCCCGTAGTGCTGGGCAGGGTCAGGGTCCTCCTCGGGGGGCTCCTCCTGGGGCAGGGCCAGGGGGGCCGTCGGGGCCAGGCTGAGCCGCTTCAGTTGCTTGTTCTCTTGCTTCACCTGGGGTGGGATGGAGACCCCCCCCTCCAGCATCGGGGTTTCTGCTGCACCACCGAGCTGGGTGCGCTGAGGGGGGATGTGCCGGCACCCTTGCAAGGGGCCACGGGCATCGGGGTGCTGGGGGGGGAGCAGTGGCAGGGGCGTGCTGCCCACCCCTACCTGGGCTGCGTAGGCTTCGGCTCGCTGCCGGCACGTCCTCTCGATCTCAAACTCCGTCTCCAGTGCCGAGAGCTCGGCCAGCAGCGCCTGCGACGCTGGCAGCGGCGGAGGCCAGATTCAGGCACCCGCCCGGCCCTCGGTGCCCGGTGGGGGTCCCAGCTGGCACGCTGCCCTCCTCCCTGCCCGCAGCCACCCCTGCCACGTGGCCGGGAGAGCCCTGCCGGGTCACCCAGGACCAGGGACGGCACCCGGCTCTGCACCATGACAGGAGTTTTCCCACTTGACCATCCCACTGACCCCATCACCGCTGGCTCCAGTGAGGGGCTGAAGCCACCCCCGAGTCCCCATACGGGACCGTGCCGGGATGTGACACCGGAGCAGGATGGGGCTTACCTTGCTTGAGCTCGGCCAGCCGCTCCTCTGCTTCGCCCACCTCCTGGCCAAGGGGCAGACGCTGCTGGGGGAGAGACGCACATGTGGCATTGCGTTGGCACGGCATTGCGTTGGCACTGTCTTGGTGAGCCCCGAGCCGCCCAGACGCTGCCAGCCGCGCTGGGGACGCTGTGACCGTGACATCCCGGTGATCAGCGCCATGGCACACAGCCGTGGCTGGAGGGGAGGGCATGGGGGGACCAGCCCTTCGTCACCTCAGAGTTACATGGGCAGGAGGAAGAAATAAAACAGAAAATGAGCCTGTGAGTGATACCTGAACCATAGCTGCCTCTTCATCATCCTCCTCCTCCTCTTCTTCCTTCTTCTCCTCCTCCTCCTCGTCCTCACTGCTTTCTGACTCCAGGATGGCTGCAGGGGAACCAAAAGCATGACAGAAGGTCACCAGTGCAGGTGGAAGCCCAGGAGGTGTTTCAACCCCTTTGCTTTTCTCAGCCTCATGCTGCTCTGCGAGGAGAGGGGCTGAGCACCCCCAGCACTGCAGGCTGGGGGCGGCTGGCCGTGCCTCTGCAGCCGCTGGAGTCATGTCTTCCTAAGGAATATGGGAAAGTCCATATGGCGGGACAGCCTGGAGTGGGAGGAACAGCCTGCAAAGATCCGAACCGATAGCAACCAACCCTTTAACAGTGGCAGCAAAGGAGCGGAGGGCATCTGAGCAAAGGGGCTGCCCAGGGGGAGGCGGGAGCACAGCTGGGAAAAATCCCGGTGAGCGATTCTGGGCGAGGGAAAAACCATCCCAGAGCATCCTGCTGCCCCGGCGAGCCCTCGCCCGCAGCTCGCCCGGTGCCACCGCAGAGCTGTGCCCTTGCCGGGCTTGGATGGTGCCTGTGGGTGTTGGGGGACAGCGGGGTGACACGGGGAGCTGGACAGTCCCCAGCACCAGCCTGCCTCCCCAGCACTGGGGTGACTGGTCTGGGGGGGACCCATGTGCAAGACCACCGAGTGCACACGGGCACATACCAGGGAGCATGTCCCCAGGGACAGTCCGGGGGGGGGGCTCAGGGTCCCCAGCGGTTGGGACCAGGGAGCTGCTTCATCCCCTGGTGCTCCAGAGTCCTCTTGTCCTGCCAGGGTGGGGGGCTCGGGGGGGTGGCTGCTTACCCGGCTGCCCCCAGGGCAGCTCCCAGAGGGGCTGTGGTGCATCACGGTCCCGAGGGGCAGCAGGGCAGGAATCCGGCACTGCCTCTGACCCTTCCCATCACAGACCTAATCTGGTGGGGAACGCGGTCTGGAATCTAAATCCTCCCCCTGGTTTGTAATCCAGCTTCCGCTACTGCAACCTTACACTGTCTGCAAGGGCTGGGGGGTCCCTGCGGGACCCACAGGACGGGTGTGCTGCTGCCGAGCAAAGGCCCTGGGACCCTCCTCCGGGACTCCCATGCCGGGACCCCCGTGCCAGCGGCAGGGCTCAGGCTGTGCAAACGGCGCTGCTCCTCTGTGGCCTCGGCTCTTGCAAGGTGAAGCTGTACAAGCATGCAAACCCCAGCAAAAACCCTAAGCCGCAGCTGGCAGCCGGGACGGGCACTTCCCGCAGCCTGGAGGGGCAGAGGGACAGAGGGACGGACAGGCGGGCAGACACACTTGGTGCCCGGGAGCTGGCAGTCCATCTGAATACAACCCACCAGTCACCGGCCCCTCCGCGACACACGGCTGAGTGGAGAAAATCCCTCTCCAGGCCCGGTTCAGGGCTCGTTTTGCCCCCTGCAAACCATCTCGTTCAGCCAGTGGTGCCCGGAGGCCACGGTGATGGTCACAGGGGACAGCCATAGCCACCCGTGCCACCCTGCCACGAGGCACGCAGGGACACCTGGCCGCATGTGAGCCCACTGAGCCCACCGCATCCTCGAACGCATGTGGGGGACCTTACCTGCGAGCTGCCCAGCGCCTTCCCCAGCCCAGTTCATGGCGGCGGGGCTGGCGGCACCCAGCACCCCGAGCTCGGCAGGGTGCCTGCCCTTCACCCCGGCGCTTGCCTCGCCCTCCCCACCCACTGCGGGGAAGTGAAACCGGGCCGTCCCCACCACCACCAGCTACAACGGGGGCTGAGCACCCCAATCCAGGCAGGGCTGATCCTGCCACGGCAGCGACCAGGGGCTCGAGGGGGAACTGAAACTCGCTGTCCCGGCTGTGAGTTGCTTTGACCTGGGGAGCTGCTCAGGTCCTTCCCCGTGCAGCTCTGCAGCAAACACCCCCCTTTCACGGTCTTTACACCTCCCAGTTCATCTTAAAATAGAAAAATGCTGTGGTTTGAGGAGGTGCCGTGTCAGTGGAAGCTTGGGCAGCTTCCTGCACCTCTGCCCTGCCAGGCGAGGAGCTCTGCCTGCGTTGGGCAGCCTGCCTGCGTTGGGCAGCCTGCCTGGGCTGGGCAGGGCGTGCTGCTCCCGCAGGGTGCAGGCAGGAGGATGGGAACAGACCGGGGTGCCCAGGGGTGGGAGGGAAACGGCCGCAGTGGGAAGCGCAAGAGCACGGAGGGTTTTTGGTGACCATGCTGGTTTTATTGAGCAAGGAGAAGAGGTTTCTCACCGCTTCGGGACACCGGTGCCGAGGACCCACAGCCCTCTGCACTCTCCCGGCAGCTAACCCCGGCCAGCCCCGCCGGAGGGACCTTTGGATGGTCTGTAGAGGTTTGGGGGAGGCAAGGCTGCTCCCCAAAGCTGACCATCTCAGCCCAGAGCTGGGGGGGGGTTAGAGGGCCGTGCTGGCCGGCTCCTGGCCCGGCACCTTGGCCTCACGCGGGTAGTACTCCGCCAGGATGCTCTCAGGGATGCGCTTCAGCAGCTGCTTGGGGAAGATGCGCAGCAGCTGCCAGCCGATGTCCAGGGACTCGAAGATGCTCCGGTTCTCATAGGGACCTGGGAAGAGACGCAGGCAAGGGAGGTGCAGGAGCGGGGAAGATGCTGGGGGTCCCGAAACCCCCTCCCAGCTCCGGGGCTGGGGTCCAGCCGCCCGCCTCACCCTGGGTGATGAACTGCTTCTCGAACTTCTGCAGGAACTCCAGGTAGAGCAGGTCGTCAGGCGACAGCGCTTCTTCCCCCACCACCGCCTTCATCGCCTGCACGTCCTTCCCGATGGCATAGCAGGCGTACTGCGGGCCGGGTGGGCGGCCGTCAGGACAGACGGACGCTCCGTGCAACCCACCGGGCAGGCAGAGCAGGGGCAGCAGCGCAGGCTCCCCCCTGCCCGGCTTCGGGAGCGGCTTAGGGAAACGCCAGCCTTCACTCGGCCGTTTGCTGCTTGGTTGTGTCACCCTGTGCCTCAGGGACACCCCGAGCAGGGTCTGCATGCTCAGGCTCAGTCTGTGTGACCAGGCACTTTTCAAAGCCCTCTGGTCTCTGCAGCACCCACAATTATACTTATATATAATTATATTATATATAATAATATATGCTGCATGGAAAAAGTCCTGCTTGCTGTCAGCAGACAAGCTACAGCTCTGCCCCCCCTTTGGGGCTTTGCATCCCCTGGACTTCCCACTTCCCAGGGCAAAGCATCCCACCCCCTTACCACAACTCCTCCTCACGTCCAGGAGGTGCCAAAAATAAGTGCTCGAGTCCATCATGGCCAAGGACAGCAAGATCTCAGCCCCAAGCAGGGGGAGGAGGGCTTTGAAGTGACAAATGATCCCGCTGCCCCCTCGGCGTCATTGTCCCCCTCCTGCCCAGCCCTTACCAGCTGGTTGGAGACATCCCCGTGGTCCTTCCTGGTCATGCCCTCTCCGATGGCCGACTTCATCAGGCGGGAGAGGGAGGGCAGCACGTTGATGGGGGGGTAGATCTGCAGGGCGAGAGGGACCCCCCCCACGTCCGCCTGCTGCCAGCCCTGCCGGCCACCCCTGTGCAGGCAAGGGGACCGCTGCCCTCACTTCGGGCTCCCCCCTGCGCTCAGCACCCCCCGCCCCAGTGCTCTCGGTTGGTTTCCAGCCCCACGCGATGCCAGCGGGCACGGCGGTGCCGGATCCATCCCCGCTCCGCTGCGGCATGGGGCTGGGAAGGGACATGGGAACGAACCTGTCTGTTGTGGAGCTGCCGGTCGACATAGATCTGCCCCTCGGTGATGAAGCCTGTCAGGTCGGGGATGGGATGGGTGATGTCTGGGGAAAGGCAGGGCAGTGTGAGCCCCAAAAGTGTGTCTGGCTGCTCGGCTGGGCCCAGGACATGGCCGTGCCCCGTGCCAGGGGGTGACCGGAGCAGCACGGCCCCGGGGAAGCTGCACCAGCCTGCGGCTGTGAGCAAGAGCTGGTTCCCACCATCACCGGGCAGAGAACTGCCTGGTTTAGACTTGCCCGTGTGTGCACACACCTGTGGGCACACTCACACCTGCACGCACCCCCAGGCACCCCAAGCCGGAGTGTCCCCCCAACCACATCCTTTGGCTGAAAGCCAGCACTCTGCTCCGGCTCGGGGGGCCCAGAGGGATGACATGGTGGGAAAAATAACCCTAAAGCATCCCAGCAAGCTTCGCTACCCCGATGGATCCCACGAGCTCCCCCAAAACTTGTTAAAACAAAACAATTTGGCCTTTCCCAGCCCTGTGGTTTCTCAGTGCAGGCACAGCGGTGGCACCGCACAGCCCACGGGGACCCCCGTGCCCCCCCCGGGGCCACTGACCGTCGTTGGGCATGGTCAGGATGGGGATCTGCGTGATGGAGCCGCTCCTGCCCTCCACGCGCCCAGCCCGCTCGTAGATGGTGGCCAGGTCGGTGTACATGTAGCCGGGGAAGCCGCGGCGCCCAGGCACCTCCTCCCTGGCTGCTGACACCTGCGGGACCAGGGGGCTGCAGTCAGTGCTGGAGGGGGCTCGAGCACCCCCAGCACCCTGGGCACCCCCAGCACCCCGGGCACCCCAAGTACTCCAGGCACTCTGAGCACCAAAGGCATCCAAGTACCCCAAGTATCCTGGGCACCCTGAGCACCACAAGCACCCTGGGCACCCCAGGCACCCCCAGCACCCCGGGCACCCTGAGCACCCCCAGGCATCCGAGTACCCCAAGTATCCTGGGCACGCTGAGCACCCTAGGCGTCGCAAACACCCCAAGCACCCTGGGTACCCCGAGCACCCCAGACACCCCAAGCACCCCAGGCATCCCAAACACCCCAAGCACCCTAGGAACCCCAGGCATCCTGGGCACCCGAACAGGGCAGTCCTCATCCCCTGCCACATGGGGAGGACACGGGGGACCAGGGCAGATCCTGGGGGACACGCGCTGACCTCCCTCAGGGCCTCGGCGTAGGAGCTCATGTCCGTCAGGATCACCAGCACGTGCTTCTCGCACTGGTAGGCGAGGAACTCGGCGGTGGTCAGGGCCAGGCGGGGGGTTATGATCCGCTCGATCCTGCGAGGGCGACAGGGTGGGCACCCCGAGATCCCAATTACCACCACCACCACCCCCCCGAGCATCCCTGGAGCCCGGCGGGTGCCCATCTGGCACTGAGCCACACGGGCTCCCTGCAGCATGCCAGGCTGTCGGCAGGGGTGACCGGGCACCCCCAGGGACCTCAGCTCTTGGGGTCCCTGAGCCGGGACCGGGTGATGGCCAGGGAGGAGAAGGGAAGCACCCGCTGCCCACCCAGGGCATCGGCTGCCAGCCGCTGCGGGAAGGGACGGGGACCCAAAAGCTAGCTGGGTTCGGTGCCACCTCCCCTGCCTGTTTGCTGCCCACTGGGCTGCCCGCTGGCCAGCGCCCAGAGTGGCTGCCCCAGCCCCGCCAAGGGGGGTCCCCCAGCCCTGCCCAGGGGGTCCCCCAGCCCAGCAGCATGCAGGGCAGGGCACACGTGGGCACAGTTCAGAGCGTGCCCGGCAGAGCCCAGCCTATGCGCACCCCCCTGCACCCCCAAGGTGCCCCTCACTGAGCCGTGCTGGAGGCTGCTCCCCGTCCCAGCACGGGGGCAAGTTTGTGCCAGGAGGGCACACGGAGGAGCGTGAGGGAGTCAGCACCGTGCAGGATGGGAGGGGCCCCCCCCATGCTTCTGCAGCCCCCCTCTGCTGCTGAGGGCAGGGCTCGCAGTGCCCAGGAGTGGGGCTGGCCCCTGGGGAGCAGAGGGACCCACAGCCTTTGGGGTTCCTGTGCACGGCAGGACCCTAATGATCCCCAGCTGCACCCAGCACCAGCCCCTGCACCTCGATCCACCTGAGACGGATCAGGTCCTCAGCGGGGAGGGAGGAGAAAGGAGAAAGGAGAAAGGAGAAGTAGAAAGGAGGAAGGAGAAAGAAGAAGGAGAAGGAGAAAGCAGGAGGAGGAGATCTGCGTGCCAGAGCCATGGGGCTGACTCACGTGGGGTCATTGGCCAGGTTGAGGAAGAGGCACACGTTCTCCATGGAGCCATTCTCCTCAAAGTCTGACTTGAAGAAGCGAGCTGTCTCCATGTTCACCTGCCCACGTGGGAGGAGAGGCTGGTCAGCAGGAGCAGGGCGGCTCCGTGCATGGGGAAACTGAGGCAGGCAAGGGACAAGGCGGTGCAGGGAGGCGGCAGCAAGTCTGCCTACACGTCCTGTGCAATTTGGGCTCCCCGTTGGCCGACTTTGCCGAGGTCGGCTGGGCTGTCCCATCCCAGCACCAACTCACCCCCATGGCAGCGAAGACGATGGCAAAGTTGTCCTCATGGTAGTCCACCACGTCCTTGGACTTCTTCACCAGGCCGGCCTGCCGGCAGATCTGCGCGGCGATCTGCAGCAGGACAGGGACAGGCGGGCAGCACGGGGCCAGCGCCCATGGCCAAGTCCCCCCCCGAGGGGCCACAATCCCCCTGGGACCAGGATGCGGCAGCGAGGGGCAGGGGGTGCAGGGGATGGAGGTAGGACAAATAGGAACCAGCACAGGAGAGACATGCCAGCACGGGCACCGGCACCCAAAGCTGCCCACCCAGCCCGCGGGGGGGTACCCAGCCCCGTGGGTCGGGGGCGAGCGGGGTCTCCCCCTCCGCCCAGCCAGCCATGCCCCCTCGCCGTGGCACAGCACCCATCATGCCGGGCCCTGACTTGACCGTGGTCACCCTCCTCTGTCGCTCCCGATCTGTCAGGGCCGGTTTTCCATCCCATCGCATTACCGTCTGTGCCGGGGGGGCCGGAGCGGCGCTGCCCATCCACCGCGCCGGTGCGCCCGTGGATCAGGCTGGTGTTTCCAGCACCTGGCACGGCCGCGCTCGCAGGGCTGTGGGGTGGCCTGCGGCCCCCCGCCCCACAGGCTTGGGAACCCCACGTTGGACAAGCCCAGACCACCTCTCCCCGCCCAGCGCAGCTCTTGGCGTAGCAGGGTTTGCTTTACCCCTTGCTGTGCAGATGGGGAAACTGAGGCACGAGGTAACGTGAGCTTCCCTTCTCCTGCATGCACCAGCCCATCATCCTGCGTGGCTGGGGGGGCAGTCAGGGAACACAACAGCCTCCCCAAAAGGTGCGTCTCGCCCGTCATGGTGAGCAGAGCCGAGCAGGGAGCCAGAGCACAGCAGGGAGAGGAGGAGAGATGCAGGAGACAGGCTCCAGCCCTCCCAAATCCCCCCACGCTGCCTCCTCCCTCCTCCTCCTCCTCCTCCTCCGCTTGCTACCGGGGCTGTGCTGGGGGCTCGGCACCCCACGGGGACCCACCTCGTTGTGGGGGAGACCAGCAGCAGAGAAGATGGGGATCTTCTGGCCCCGGGCGATGCTGTTCATCACATCGATGGGCGAGATCCCGGTCTGGATCATCTCCTCGGGATAGATGCGGCCGTGGGGGTTGATGGGCTGGCCTGGAGCAGGAAAGGGAATGAGGCACCCACAGGGCACCCCGAAATGGAGGAATTGCCCCCCGTTGGTGCTAAAAATGAGGCATGAGCTTCTGGAGCTAAGGAAGAAGCACGCTCTTGGACCAGCGCAGCTACCCCGCACCAGCCCTGGGGTGGGATGGGCTCACCAGGCACCATCCCTGCACCCGTACCCCCACCCAGGGCACCCCAATGGGGACAGATGGACCCCCCCTGGGGAGCTGGGGTGGGGGCGATAGCACGGGGCCGCTCTGGCCATCAGGGCACGCTGTTATCCCCGGATGCCGAGCTGCCCCCAAGACCCTCCGGCATCTCCTGTGGCTGGTAAAAGGTGCCAGCGAAGCAATGCCGTGCCCAGAGCCATCACCGTTGATGTCCAGGAAGTCCTCGGCCATCACCGGGGGACCGCTGTCGATGGGTTTGGCAGAGCCGTTGAAGACCCGACCTGCAAGGAGAGAGCTGCTCGTCGCCTGCTGAACGCACCAGCCAGGGAGGGCGACCCAGCCTGGTGCAGAGCCCTGCGAGCAGGCAGCTGCCTGTCCCACGGCCGTGGGGCAGGGTTTCCATCCCGATCCCGGTCCCCTGTGCGGGCACAGGCAGCCCAGGGACAGGCAGCACCCAGCTTCCAAGACTTTCAAAGGTCTGCGCCGCTGCTGGGGTTTCCCTGCGAGCCCCCCACGGCGTGCGGGAGCACCCGGGGGCTATCCTGCCCCTTGGGCAACGGCTTCCTCAGGAGTACACCCCAGCCATGGGGAAACCTGGGAAATGGAGAGCACCCATGGGTGGCACAGGACATCCCAGCTGCCCTGGGTGTCCCACAGGAGATGGGTGTCCGCAGGTGAGGAGCAGAGGACTTTGCACGCAGGGTGGCTGTAGGCACCCCAAGCCTTGGTGCTGCATCCCACCATCCCACATGCCGGGGGACGAGGCGTCCCCGTGTCACTGCACAGGGCGAGCAAGGAGCGTGGCACCCAAGGGCTGGGTGACGCCACAGCCCCCAGGGTAGGAAGATGCCAGCACATGGGGCCAGGTCCCCAGAGACCCCCGCATGCCATCCGAGCCACCCACCATCACCTCCCCCTTGGGGTCCCCGGCACCCGTGTAGGTGGGTGACACCAAGACACCCCCCCCCGTCCCAGCCCCGGGGGCTCCCAGAGAGCCGCTGCATCGCTGTTCACGCTCAGCCTCATCGAGCAGCTCCAAGCCGCAGGATCGATAGCGGTGAAGCCGGTGTGCCGGCCACGCCGCCCCCCCCGGCACCCCCACGTGCCGCTGCCACCCCTATGGGACTGTCTTCCGGTCCCTGACGGGCCAGGGAAGCATCGCCGTTGTCACAGCAGATCAAGCTGATGGCGGGGCCGGGGTGCGTGAGCACGGAGCATGAAAGGTCAGTAACCTTGGCGCTCGCTGGGCACCCACGTCTCGCCGGCGTGCAGCGGCTTAATTCAGCGCCGCGGCACAAAGAGCGGCAGAGGGGAGGGAAGGGGCGATGCAGCCGAGCACCTGGGGGACCCCGGCCCAGTTTGGCGGGGAGGAAGGGGAAACCTCCCCCGAGCCGGATGGACGCTGCGCACCCCTGCCCGGCCCCCAGCCCCTCCCGGCGGACTCATGCCCGGACCCCGCGTGGGGACAAGGGGACCCTGCCTGGGAAAGGAGCCGGGGGCTCCCTGCCCGCTGCCGGGGAGCCGGGACCTGTCCGGCCGTCACCGCATGCTACCGTACCGAGCTCGACACCTGCCCCCTCCCAGGCAGGCTGCCCTTTACCGCTGCCCTTTGCAGGCAGGGCTCTGGCCGGGTTTCACGCTGCCGGCAGAGACGGGAAGGAGATTGCAGGAGACACTCGGCCCCCGACCGGGGAGCGATACCGTGCATCAGCTGAGGTCCCTCTGCCAGGACCCCGAGCGACCGCTGTCACCGACTGTGACCCCTGCGAGCCCCCGGGGCTGCTTTGGGGGCTGTAGGACCCTCAGGAGCACCTAACACACTTCGGGGGGGGGGCAAAGGCCCGGGGCTGAGCTTGAACAGCCCTGGGGGAGGCTGCTCGGGGCCACAGGGGTCTGCCAGCACCCAGCTCTGCCCAGGCAGGTGTCCCCATGGGGACAGGGTGGCCGGCCCCCCCGTGCATCCTCACGCCTGGCCACATCTCCGGTCTCAGCGTGGATGGGGAAGATGCTGGGCAGCCCCCAGCTCTCCTAAGGTCGAGGTAATGAGAGTGCTAACGGCACGACCACAGGCTGAAGTTCGCCTGTCCTCACCCAGGAAACCTTTTCCCAGTCCAGGCCAAGCTTTTTCTCCTGGGATAACTGGACAGAGTGGGCCCAGGGGGATGTTTTAGCCCTGTACAAGGGTGACTGTCACCATCTCTCCACGCTGGATGTGACTCTCCTGGGACTGGGCAGCGTGCCCAGCGATGTGCTCATCCCCTGGGCAGCAGCGGAGCTAAACCCCAAGACCCCAACACCCCCAAACTGCCTGTCCCCCCCCGCCCTGGCTGCCTGCGCCCGTGTTACCCCATCATCCATGCACTGAGATGTGTCGGGGCTCAGCGGCGGGCTGGGCTTACCCAGCATGTCCTCAGAAACCGGGGTCCGGAGGATGTCCCCGGTAAACTCGCACGAGGTCTTCTTGGCATCAATCCCAGATGTTCCTTCAAACACCTGCGGAGACCCCGGGGCAAGAGGCGGGTGGGCGGCAAATAGCAGGGATTAGCAGGGGGCCGGGGGGCTCGGGGGCGGCCGGGCTCTCCGCAGGGAGGTGACGCGATTCGCACTCACCCGAAAAACCCGTCAGGGAGAGGTGATAAAAGAGGGGGAGAAACCCCGGGGTTAAGAAAACTCCCTTCTCAGGGGCTTTGGCTTGGGGGGGCGGGCAGGGGAGAGGGGACCACGCTCTCGTTAATGCAACGAGTGCAGCAGAAGGGCCTCGGGCAGGCCAGGGAAACCAAAGGCATTTTGATCGGTATAATATTTGACACCATTTGTATTAATTAACCTCCAGATCACTGCTTTAATTAGAGCCATGTGGCCCCTGGGAGAAGGGCCGGCTTGGGAAAGCAGGGGACACCCGGCTGGCAGGGATGCCGGCAGGCACGAGGGCAGGTGATGGCTGCAGCGCCTGGGTGCATGTGGGTGCACGCAGGTCAGCCCCTGACAAAGCTGCTTCTGCAAAAGATTCCTTTTTTTCCTTTTTTTTCCCCCTTTTTTTCCCTCCCGAGGCTGACTCCCTAATAGGATTAAAAGGGCGCTGCAGAGGTCCGGGCGGCATTAGAGGAGCGAGGTTTGGCGGCTCGCCAGCCAGAACCCGGCCAGGTCGGCTGTGCGGCCGCCCCAAGCCCTGGGCTGGCCGATTAGGGGGGGGACCCAGGCGGGAAGGGACCCGGGCTAATTGGGCAGGACAGCCCCAAATGGCCCCGGTGCTCGTGGTGAAACCCCACTGCTTGGCTGCCCCGGTTTGGGGGGGCAGCCTGCCCGCTCCAGGCACCCCGGGAACTCGCTGCCTGCCCCGGTCCTGGCCCCACAGAGGGCTGGTGGCTGTGGGGTGATGGCAGGAGGGTCGTAAGTTTTCCTGCTGGGATGGAGGGGGAGGCAGCCCAGGGAGGCCAACAGGGAAGACGTGGGGATGAGGGATGGGGGGTCCCGAGGAGGCTGCGGCATCACCCAGAGGGGCTCTCCCCGGCAGGGACACGGCGGGGGGAACCTGGGTGGGCAGCGCAGGTGAGGGGAGGATGGGCACAGCAGGACGAAGCCCCAGCACGGGGCCATGCCCACGTCTGGCCCCCGCACTCTGCCGAAGTTGTGCCAATGTTGTCATTTTGAATTTGGCACCCAGATGCTCCTGCCCTGAGCTGCTGGCACGAGGGCTGGCAGAGGTACCAGCTCCATCCCTGCCGGCGCCACACCACCAGCACAGGGGCAGCTCCCCACGCTCCAGCCAAAGGGCCGTGGGCCAGCGAGGAGCCGCACCGCAGGACACTGCCTGTCCCAGGACACCGGTCCTGCAGCCTGCCAAGCCGGGAGAGCTAGGACAGGAGCCCAGCAGGGCTCTGCCAGCTGCGGCAGCCACCGCTGGAGGGGGACAGAGCCCCGGGCCAGAGCCCCAAGCCATGCAGCACCCGTGCATTCCCCGTCCCGCCATGTCCCCGCCGCACTGGGCTCACCTGGACGATGGCTTTGGAGCCCATCACCTCCAGGACCTGCCCGCTGCGGCTGGTGCCGTTGGGCAGCATGAAGTTGACGATCTCGGCGTACTGGGCAAACTGTAGGGACAGGGTCAGGGTGAGATGGGTGGTGGGGGCTCCTCTCCGCCCCCCCCCGACCGCCCCTTGCAGCCCCTGCCCACCAGCCCTGCCTGCACGGGCCCCTCTGCCAGTGCTGCCTCAGTTTCCCCTCCTGTGGTCGGGGGGGTGTTCAGCAGTGGGCACCAACAGGCAGCACCCGCCTTGCCAGGCAGGCGCAGGCAGAACCGCCAGCCCAGGCAGGATGAGGCATCGGGGGGAAGGTGCTGCCTGCCCCTGCCCCATCCCAGAGCGTGCTCCAGGCTGCGGCACTGCTCCGTGCCTCAGTTTCCCCAACACTGCAGGGTACCCCCCTTCCCCCAAGGGTGCTCTCAGACACACCTGGCTGCCCAGAGCCTGACAACTAACAAATTCAAACCCCTTTCCCTACCAGAAGCAGACAGACCCATCACCTGCATAAAGCAGCGTCTCTGAGAGCCTGCCAAAGTGCATCCGCAGCCCCGGATAAACCCCCCGGAGCTGGTAGCATCCCTCAAGATGGCCCCAGGTGGCTCCCAGGGAGCCGCCAGATCCCCTGTAACCCCCCCTGAGCTGGGAAAGGTTAAGTCGGGGATCACGCTGCCACCACCTCGCATCGGCCAAGCCGAGCTGGCACGGGCAGAGGGGCGAGCGGGACCCAGCACCCGCCTGGGGCAAGGGCCACAGCCCCCCCAGGGACACCGACCGACCTCCCCGGCCCCCCACCCAGCCGGGACCCCCGGGGCAGATGGAGGGGAT
This sequence comes from Fregata magnificens, assembly GCA_013389945.1. NCBI lineage: Eukaryota > Metazoa > Chordata > Aves > Suliformes > Fregatidae > Fregata > Fregata magnificens. The sequence goes on along the minus strand of WAAD01032575.1, from coordinate 37,221 downwards.
TTTTCTGCAGCCCCTTGGCTGAGGGACACATCCTGCTCTGGGGACAACATCCAAGGGGGTTCGCTCCACGAGCGTGCCTGCCCAGCCCTGTCTGCCAGCACACTCTGTGCTCTCTTCCATCTCCTCCTCCTCCTCCTCGCTCCCAGCCACCGGGGCTGGCTCCGGCACTGTGAACTTTGGACTTTAATTCTTCTGTAAAGACCTTTGCATAAAGGACAACAAAGCGAAGGAAACACCCGCCACGGTCTGGCTCTTTAATTGAGCTTATTAATTTCCATCCTGCCGGGCTGGGCATGAAAGGGGCCATAGAAATGAGCCACCAGCCAACAAAGCCCCTCAGAGGGTCCCGGCTGGCCGGGCCACGAGGGGATGCTGAGACGCTCAGCGCCCACCCAAGTGAACCCAGCCCCTGCTCCTGGAGCAGGGACAGGCAGGGTGCCACCAAGGTGCCACCTGGTGCTGGGGGGACATGCCGAGCTGGGGGTTTGTGCTGTGGCCTCGCTCGGACCTGGCTCCTGGACAGAGCTTGGGCAGGGGCACAGGGGACGGGGGACACGAGCTGGAGCTCAGGCAGGGGCACAGGGGACAAGGGACGGGAGCCGGAGCTCGGGCAGGGGCACAGGGGACAGGGGACATGAGCCAGACTTCAGGCAGGGGCACAGGGGACAAGGGACAAGGGACGGGAGCCGGAGCTCGGGCAGGGGCACAGGGGACGGGGGACAGCAGGGACCTGGGTGCAGGGGGACACGGGGTGAGCGCAGGGTGCCCAGGCAGAGCACGCCCACGGCCACCCGTACGCTCACACGCGTCCCCGTGCCTGTGCACACGCAAGCACGCACACTTGCACGCCCACACGCGTGTGCAGGCTGGCACACGGGCTCTGCTGCCGGCCGTGTCCAGAGGAGGGAGCTCGGAGCCGGCTGACGGACCCCAGAGAGGAGGGGACAGCCCAGGGGACAGGGGACAGGGGATGGGGGACAGGGGACAGGGGACAGGGGATACGCTCCCCCATTGCACCCTCCCCGCCTGGGAAGGGGGCTGGCAGCCAGGCCCAGGCAGGGACAGCACGGTGGTCCCCGCGCAACCCAAAGTGACACCGTCGAGGGGTCCCCTCGTCACCCACCGGCAGACGGGCTCCTACCTTCACATTGTCCAGCACTACCAGGGGCCCGTTGACACCGCACACCGTCCTGTAGGCTGGGGGGGAAGGACACACCGTCAGCCCCGCTCCCGGCATCGCCACCCCCAAACCGCGGGTGTCGGGGGGCCACAGCCTCGGCAGGGCAGGATCTGTCCCACCCCAGCGCCAGCCATTCCTGCTACCCCATTCCTTATCCTAGCTATGGGCCAAGCGACTGGGGGGTGCTAAACTGGAGACCCAGAACCTCCATCCTGCAGGAAACGTCGCTTTTACTAAATTAATATCATTTCAGTTCATATAAAACATTTAAATAGAAATAAATGTGCAGAAAGGAAGGACATGTAAAGCCAGGAGTGCGGCAGCAGCGGCAGCCTGCCCCGGCCAGCAAACTGGAAGACTTTCTGCAAGTCAATATTTTCCCTTTCCAAGCACAGTTTTTCATTACACCAAGATTTTGCTTTAAAAAAAAAAAAAAACCCACTAAAAAACCTTTTTGTGGAAAAAAATATATTAACAAGCCACAAGAGTCACATCCCGCCCAGGCAGAGACGGGCTCGGGGCCGTGGGCAGCGCAGATTCCACCCGAAAACGGGCCGTCACCCCCGTCCTCTCCCACCATGGGACCCCCCCGCCTCGCCTGGGGAGACCCTGGTGCTTCCCTCGTCCCATGCAGACCACGATGGACACCAGTTTGCACCCCCCGCTGCCGTCCCCCACCAAATGCTGCCTGCAGCACAATTAAGGCAGGATTGGGTCCGTGTCCCCCCCCTCCCCGCGGTGGCATGGCTCTGCTCCACGGTGCCTTCCTGCCATCGTGCCCGCTGACAGCGCAGCGGCCGGCCCGGGGGATGCTTTGCCTTCCCGAGGTGCCCCCACGCGCTGGGCAGGGATGCCACAACCGGGGACACCACAACCGGCAGTTTTTGGACCCAGGATGAGCAATGTCCCCCCATCCCCAGCTTCCCTGGCTCAACCGCCCCCCGAGCAGCACCAGCCTTGGGCAATCCCGTCTCGGTGGCACAGCTGCCCAAGCGAGGTGGCACCAGAGCCCGGTGACCTGTTGGCTGCTCCAGTAGCTCCTGCAGGTCCCAGCTCCCTTCCCAGCAGGACATCCCCATCTCGCCAGGCTTTTCCCCGTCCACCCCACCTCCACGGCAGCCTCTGCCCCATTCACTCCAGCAGATCCTCCGCTGTCCCGGCCCCGCTATTACAGAGCAGCCCGGGGACAGACAGCTCAGCCTCCGAAAACCACTGCCATGGGCAGAGACAGCAGCCCAGGCGCCGTGCGATGGGCACAGCCCTGCCATCCCCCACCGCCCTTCTGCCTTCACTTGCCTTCAGCCGGCAGCACGTCAGCAGAGCTGCCCTCGCACCCCGGCAGCCCGGCAGGTCACCCCTCGTCCCCAGGGAAGACCCCAGGATGGACAACCCCAAGTGGATGCTGCTGAGCGGGAGGATGAGCTTTCGGGGCCACCACTGCCCAGGCGAGGTCTGAGCACCCAGCCTGCTCCTGCCTGCAGGGTGGCACTGCCCGGCTGCCGTGGGGTGCTGGCCTGGGACCCTGGGGTTCAGGATGAGACCTCAGGGCACTGGGGACTTGCACAGCGCTGCATTCGGGCGAGGAAACGAGGGCGCTGGGGATGCGGTTTCTCCAAAGTGACCACGAAGACCCCGAGGATAACCGTGGGGCAGCGAGGCACCCGGGACGTTAAGCACAGGGATGACAAGCGGGGATGAACCGGTGTATGAGCCCAGCGAGAGGAGGCAGGTCCCCGGGGCCGGGGAGAGCGAGGGTTGGGAGCAGCTTCCCAGGCGAGTGCAGGTGCTGATAACTGATCCGGCTCTAAGCCGCTCCTTGATCATTTTACCGATGTGTCAAACGCCGTAATGCCTGCCATGGCAGGGCCTGGCTTTGCTGACCCCGCCGGGCCCTTTCATCCCTCTGCCCTCTCTTCTCACACCGAGTTCTCTGATTTACTCATGATCCTAATAGGATTGGAGAGGCCGGGCCAGCTGGCGAGCTCGCCGGCCTCCCTCCCACCGGCTGCGGGGATGGGTGGTCCATGCTGTGGCAGCGGGATGCGGGTCCCCACGCCGCAGCATCCCTGCTGCCCTTCTGGTGACGCCGGCACCGGCGCAGCTCCCTGGGTGCAGGAGCCAGCCCCACATGTGTGCTCAGCAGCCAGCCGGACCAACCCCGGGAACTTCATTTCTGGGGGACGGGTCCCATTTGCCCCTCGCTGTCCGCATCCCGTGTCGGGGAACACCCATCCCAGGCCACCCCACAGCCCAGCACGGGGTGACCTTCCGTGGCACAACCAAGCTCCCAGCGTCCCCCTTCCCTCGCCCTGTCCATGCCCCGGCGTGGACATTGGCGGTGCCAGTAATCCCTGCCATTTTTGCAATTAGCCTTCTCCCCGTTACCCAATTACGCCCAGTTCCTGCTGGTCGCCCATTCAGCAGCCTGGGGGGCTGGCACGCCAGGAGCCAGCGCTCCGCCGCCAACCTCCCCGCCTTTTGTCTCCTTTATTCCCAAAGTGACCGTTCTGCCTTTTATTTCCCTTTCCAACTCCTTCACAAATATCTGCCACCACCGCCTCGCCTGCTTCCCTTCCCCCGGGAGGTTTTGTTGGGCTCTTTTCTTCTCTCCCCGCGTCTCCTCCGCAGCCCCAGCTGTTGGGGAGCCACCCACGTGGGACAGGGCCACGGGGCTCGTCCCTCTCCCCCGATCGTGGTGGTGTCCAGCCCAGCCCCGATGGCTGCCAGCCCCCTCGGGACCCTCCTGGCCTCCCTCCCACCACACCGGGATGTCTTCTCCCACCGGGGGCACCGGACCCTCTGGCAGCACTGCTTGGTGCCCTATGGCTGTGACACTGGATCATCGGCCAAGCTCTCTGCCTATCCATCCATCTACCCACCCCCCCCCCCATCCATCCATCCTTCCTCCGTGCATCCATTCATCCAGCTCTGCATCCTCCCATCCATCCATCCTTCCTTCGATGCATCCATTCATCCAGCTCTGCATCCTCCCATCCATCCATCCTTCCTTCGATGCATCCATCCATCCAGCTCTGCATCCATCCAGCTCTGCATTCATCCAGCTCTGCATCCATCCACCCACCCATCCACCCATCTACCTATCTCTAAATAACATATATATATATATACACACACACATATTTGCCCTCCAGCCATCCCTCAGGGAGGGAAGCACTATTCCTCTCATTTCCTCAGGGGGAAACTGAGGCAGACAAGGCCCCCCCACCCAGACTCGCAGGGGCCCCTGGCAGCGCAGGGTCTCACGCTGGCTTTCCTGCATGCTCCTCTCCAACCACCCCGCTCTGTTTGCAAAGGAGCTGCCCTTTGCTGTCACCGGATCCCCTTCCTCCCCCACCACGACTTTGTTTTGGGGACGGGTTTTAGGGTGGCGGCAACACCACCAGCATCCCCAGGATAGAGGAAGAAATGTAAGCCAAGGGTCTGGGCTTGGCCACACAGCCCTGCAACGTCACCTCCAACTCTGGTGACGACGATTCGGGCTTGCTCTCGGAGTCACGGCGTGGTGGAGGTGAGCAGGGACCTCTGGAGATCTTCTGGTCCAAGCCCTGCTCAAGCAGGGTCACCTGGAGCTGCTCCCAGGGCCCCGTCTGGGGGGGCTGAAGATCTCCAGGGATGGAGAATCCACAGCCCCAGCAGCCTGGCCCGGCGCTCGGCCACCTTCCCAGCGAGAAGAGGCTTTTTGGGGACTGAGCCTCCAGAGGATGCATGGATGGATGGATGGACAGCCAGACTTGGGCATGGAGAAATGAATAGGGGGTGATAAAAAAATGTTGCTCCTTGATTCTGTTCTTCACCATTTCCACTGAAAAGCCCGTTAGAAAACTCTCACAGGGGCTTCGCCTCGCCAGCCATCCTGGGGAACTGCCTCCGGGCTTGGCTTGCCTTTCCGTGCCGAAGCAAAACAACGCCCCAGCCGATATTATGAAAACATTCATCTCCTGCAAGGGAATTTGCTGTAAAAATGTCTCATTTTCTACAAAGGAACCCGCAGCTCCTGGCTCGGCAAACGGGGCAGCCCCAGGGCTTCGCCCCCAGCCCTGCCTGCCCCAAACCCGGCCGCGGCGAAGCCGGAGCCAGTGCCGGAGCCGCCCTGCCTGACACTTGTTGCATTGCTCCAGCCCCCCAGCCCATGCCCGTCCCTGCGATGCAAAGGGCTCTATTGCAATAGAGAAGGAAATCACGACAGTAACGCCAAGTGACAGCCCACCAAAGGGGTTCAGGGCTGCGGGGACCGAGGAGGAGGAGGAGGAGAAGGACAGGGAAGGACGGGGCAGAGGAGGGGGAGCCCCTGCTACCGGAAAGCACTAATTCAGATAATTAAGATGTTGAGCTGTTATGAACAAGGCGGGGGGAGGAGCGGCGGGGTGGGTGGGCTGCAGCGGCTGGCCGGGCCAGGAGGCTGCCGGGGGGCACGGCCGAGGAGCAGGGGGGTGCGGGAGGCAGGGGGAGAGGGGCCAAGAGAAAAGAAAAGTCTTTCAACATGGCCTTTCCACACCCCCAGCCCCAAATTCACAGCTCCTGTCAGATGCAATCTCCATTAGCCCTGACACTCACGCACTACTAACCATCGCGGCGGCCGGAGCGGGGGGAAAGGGCCCCCGGTGACAAAGAGGACCCGACCCAACTACACCCGCCGCTAATTGCTCCCACTCACCCGCCCTGCTCTCCCCAGCCCCCTGCCCCTGCCCGGGCATCGCAGGCTCCCCCGGCCCGACACACACGCCTTAGGGCTCTGCTCCAAAGTGCGCCGGGGGCTTGCTCCCGACCTCTGGAAGGGTCGGTGGTCCCAGGACCTGCCATCTGCCGCGGTGAGGGGATGGACGCAGCCCCGGTCCCATCCTCCTCCAGCCTCAGCCGCGGTGTGGAGACCGGCAAAAAACTGCTGAGGGTATTACCTTCTCCGCAGAAGTGATGGAGGCTGATTTTGGACTAATTCATCGCCTGCCTGGTGATGGTCGCTTTGGCCTCTAGGACGGGGCGTGCAGCGAGTGATGCTCATCCCTGCTCACCGCCCGAGGGACTTTGCACATCCCCTACCCCAAATTACAGACCCAGGGTTTGCACGCAGCCGTCGGAGCCTCCGACACCCTCTCCCATCTTCAGCCTCACACACGGGCTGAAGCACAGGACAGAGCGGGCTGAAGGAGAACCAAGCTGGAGCAAAGATAGGAAACGGGACTCATAAATAGCCCCAAAATCCCAAAACCCTCTCCCCTCCAGCCCAGGCGGCACCAGGACGGGTCTCCGGCGTCCCCCTGCTCACACCTGGCACCCCACGGCGATGGGCAGTGGACAGCCCGTGGGGCAGAGGGGTCTGGGTGTGCTGAGCACAAGGCACAGGGTAGCCATGGGCTGCTCTGGACCAGGCTGGACGCATCCCACATCCTGCCCTGGATGCCGCTCACCATCTCATCACCCGCAAGCCTAGTTTTTAACCAAAATGCTGGGCCAGGCTGACGCTTGAGGTGCCGCAGCCCAGCGGGACGGGGCACGAATCCATCCCTAATGGTAACTTTGAGCTCAAAATCCTGCTCAGCCCTGCCCGTCCCCGGCACCGGAGCCGTGGTGGTGACCCATCCTCCGGGCACGGCACGATCCACCTGGACGCACCTCAGGGAGCCAAGAGCCAGCATCGCCCAGTGGCCTCATCCTGCACCGGGTGGCGAGCGCAGCAGCCCGGGGCCATCGTGGGACTTTTCCGACAGTCCCTAAGTGACCGCTTTCCCCCTCCGCAACCTGCCCATTGTGCCATGTGTCACTTTGTGCCGCGCTGTCCCAGCCCGGTGGAGCCGGTGAAAAGCCCGGCGGGGGGTCACACTCTATGCCACTAATTAGGGCCCGGCAGCCAAGGGTTCCCATACACACCTGCACGTCATGTGAGGAAAGGCAAAGAATGGCAGGACCAGCGGAGCGTGAACCAAACAAGCCAACCCAAGGAAAAAAAAAAAAAAAATTTGCTGGGCTTGCTGTCGCATTTTCTATCAGACAAAACAGGGCTGGGGGGGGCAGGCGGTGCCGGACCCCGGCCCCAGGCGGGCGATGCAGGCACCAGCTGGGCTGAGGGCTTTTGAGAGGCTGAGGGGAGGAGATGGCCCCAAGAGGAAAGGAGAAGTGATAGAGAGCGTGGCTGCGGGGCTGGGGGATCCCACCCCGGCAGGATGGACTGTGGGGTGCTGGGGATGGTGCTGCTGGGGTGGGAGGATGGACGGCTCCCGCAGCCGGGGGCTGGAGCGCCAGGAACAGACACAACCAGCCTGCCCAGGCTGGGCTAGCAGCAGGACACGGGCATGCAATGGCTGCAGCCCCCAGGAACCCGCCAGCCCCTTCGTCCTCCCTGCAGCCACCATCTCCTATAGTCACACCAAGGACGTCAGCCTAGCTCTGCTTCCGAGCAGCCTGGCAGCTCCATCGCCGAGGGCAAGAGGCTCCCAGCATCTTCTCTGGGTCATCCACGACCCTCCCATCTGCAGCACCAGGATGCCGCTGCGGCAATTTAATGCTCCTCCATCCTGCGACTCGGTGCTGAGCCCTGCAAGCCCCTTGCCTCTCCCCAGCGGCTGAGGGGACCCAGGCGAGGCTCAGCACCCAGCTCCTGCCCAGCAGCAGCCCCCAAGGAGAGACGTGTCAGGGCGCCCAGGGCTGGGGGATCTCCCTGGTTCCTCTCCTCCTGCTTCCCGTGCCCCCAGCGGGCAACGCCACATCCCAAACCCCACTGGCCACAGCTCCCAAAGGCACCGTTCCCTGCCTGGGGTCAGTCCAGCGCTGGCACCATGCCCGGACCCAGCGCAGAGTCCTGGCAGGAGACGAGCATCACGGCTAACGGGGCTGGTCGGGACACGGCAGAGGAGAAGCTGAGACGTGTCCCACCAAACTCCCCTTCCCGGGCTGCGATCGCATGGCACAAGCGCTGTGTCACTGGGCTTGCTGACAGCGATCTCCCGCTTGCTTTCTTTCTCCATCCATCCATCCATCCATCCATCCATCCCCTTGCAGCCCAGCCCTCGAGCCGCTCCCGGGCTGTGCTTGCTGAGTTTAAAGCGCGCCGTGGGGCCGTGCTGGGCTGTGGGGCAGGGCGTGGGGCGCCCCACTCTGCCCAAGCAGCCGCCGAGCCCACGTGCGGGCAGCGGCATTGTTCCCTGGGTTGTTTTTTGTAAAGGTGGGTCAAGCCAAAGGCCAGGAGGTGATAAGTGCTTCTTCCACTCGCTTGTGCTAATGGATTTGCAGCAGTGGGAAGCAGCTGCTAATACCTCTCCCGCCTCTCAGGAGAACCGGCCCCAGCAGAGCGGTGCAGGCAGCGCTCTGCCTGCTCCTGCCAGCCAGTCCTGCCTGCCCACGGCCCTGCTCGGCCCCCTGGTTCCCCCCAGCTCCAGGTGGTGGGCTGGGGGTCGGGGTGCTGGGCTGTAGCTGGGGATCATGTAGCTGCTCCTGTGCCCAGCACCACGCTGGGACCCCACGCTGCTGGGACCCCGGGCACCCCGTGCAGCCGGGCACCCAGCCATGGGACTGGAGAGAGGCTGTGGCATCGCCGTGGGAAGCCGGCGCGGTGGCACACACCAGAGACCTCCCTGGCACAGGGGCAGTGCCCACGGTGTGCAGACACCTAGACCTGCCACGCTGCGCCCACGCTCAGCAGCCCTCAGCCCCGCGCTGCCTCTTCCCCCTTGCTGGGTGGGGGGGTCTCCATATACCTCCCCCAGGCCCCTCCAAATGTCACCCCCGGGTACACCCCCCAGCTCTCCCACGTTGCCAGGGTCCCTCCTCCTGGCTCCCACCCTCGCCTTCACCACGCAGCACATTTTCAGGACGGTCCCAAGGGCTCCCTCCCGCTCCAGGACCCACCTCTCCCACCCCTCCAGCTCCCCCCCGGCGCACGGGGCTGCAGAGCATCTGCTTGTTACGGTCCTGTGCTCCTCACACGCACCTCTCCCACCTCTCTCCGACATACAGTGGTGACAGGACACCCGGGGGGGGACTTTGTCCCAGCCTGGATGTGGCTGCTTGGGGTTTGGCTTTGCAGAGCCAGCCTGGCAAAGCCGGCGCTGCCCCTACAGCTCCTGGGGCCAAGCGATGGGGGGGGCAAAACACGGCTTCCTCTAAAATAAAAGGACTTGGCTGTGGTCACGGCAGGCAGGAAGAAACTTGAAAATGGGCATTTTTGCCTTGAAAAGCCAGGAAGAGTGCAGGAGCTACATGCCAGGACGGCTGGGTCGAGATGGGTCCAGCTGAGAGCTCCAAGGAGGGGAAAGCCCGCGGAGACCCCACGGGAGCTCGGCCACACGCCGCACCCGGGGAGGACAACCCACCACCCTGCGGGTGCCAGCCCGCGGTCCCTGCCCCGTCCCCTCCTGGCTGGGGCAGGGAGGCTGCGCAGAGGCTCGTTGGGGCTGCTCTGGGGGTCACCCCTCGAGGCTGGGATCCTCTGGGCAGGCAACGGGGGCGGCTGCTCTCCCAGCCCAGCAAACCGTCTCCCATGGGCGCACGAAGGAGCAAGCTGCAGCAGTCAGAGCCTGTGCCTGCAGGGTCCGGCCAGGGAGCCAACAGGGAGGGTAGGACCTGCCTCTAATGCGACGAGAAACAGCCTTGGCTCCCTGCGGCCCCCTCCCTGCCACCCAGTGCCCCTCCTCGGGCCAAGGGCTGGCTCTCACCCAGTGCGAACTGGCGAGAAGTCACCCATGGGTGGCTGCTCCCTGCTCCGTGTTGACAGCAAACACGGCTGGGCGGACGGGCAGAGCCGGCTGCGCTCAGCCGTGCCGGGAGGGTGCAGCCGGGACCGTGCCAGCCCAGAGCCACCCGGCTCAGGGCGAGGGAGGTGACAGCAAAGCTCCCCCCAGCCGTCCCAACCCGGGAGCCAAGGCACAAAGGTCACAGCAAACGTCCTTGACGCCTCTGAGCCCGCTTTGCTCAGGGCTGGGGTGCTGGGGGGGTCACAGCCCACCCCCAGATGTGGGGCTGGCATGATGCCAGGCTCCCCGAGGTCAGGGTGGGATAGGGGTGCAGCTCATGGTGGTGGAGGTTGAGGGTGCCGGTGTCGAGCCAGCAGCCCGGTGCTGCCCGTAGGTCCCATGGGCTGCTGTGAGCAGGGTGCACCGGGGCGGACAGAGCTGCCAGCACCCATGGGTGCAGCGCAGGGGAGACCCGCACGGCACAGCCCACAGTCCTGGCAGTACAGACACACAGATGTCCCCTTGATGGACGCAGCCGTCCTCACAGGCTCCAGCACAGGAGCGTGCCGGGAGAGGCCACGGGAAATCCCGCATTCGGCAAACACCTCCCCGGCAAGTCCCTCGTCCCCGTCCCCCCGGGATGCAGCACACGGTGCCTCCCCGCACGGCTGGGTGCCCAGGCTGCGCCCCCAGCTCCCCACCCGCATGGCTGACCCCGGGGACACCTTGGCAGGGCCCGCGCCTGCGCGCAGGAGCACTGCACCGTTCCGGGGCCAGGGAGAGGGTCACGCTGGGGAGGGGAACACCCAGAGAGGACTCAGAGCAGCAGCATGGGCCGGTGGTCCCTCCTTAGCACGTCTCAAGGGAGGACGGGGCTGTCAACCTGATTTGCACCCCCCTGCGGTGGGTCAGTACGGGCTCCATTGCCTGGAGGGGCACCCGGTGCCCCCCAGCACCGCTGCGGGATCATCCGCAGCCCAGCACGAACCCAGCACCCTCGGGGCGGGGGCGGTGACACCTTCCCCAGCCCCTGTAGCTGCAGCCCCCAGGAGGCAGGTGACAGACCCCCAGCCCCGCGACAGTCCCTATGCCCTTCCGAGAGACCCACACAGCCCCGGCGCTCCCTCCAAGGGTCTCAGCAGCAAAGGCAAGAGCCCCTGCCTGCAAGCAGGGGGCACGGAGGGATGGAGGGCCACCAGAGCCCAGATCCCTGCCTGCCCCAGCACCACCCACCCGTCCCTGCCTGCCCCAGTG
>WAAD01032575.1:0-24579 GCA_013389945.1 Fregata magnificens | reverse complement strand
TGTGCCTGCTGGGGAAGGGGGGTGAGTGTCGGATGGGGGGGAATGGGGGTGCTGCTGGGGGGTGTAGCGGAGGTATCTCTGAGTGTGCATGCATGGAGGGGGCTCTGACAATGCACGGAGGTCAGGAAGAGCAGGCAACGATGGGCTGCAAAAGCCCTCCCTGCAAAGCCACCGACTGAAGGCTGCTGGTACCGGCAGAGCCGTGGTTGAGAGCAGCTCAGCTGTGGCTCCCGAAGGCGACGGAGGGGGAGGAGGCAGGCAGGAGGCAGGGCATGACTTTTATTAACTATGAGAAAACCATAAGAAACCACACTATTCGTTAAAGTTTTACATCCAGTACTTTTTTTTTACTTCCCCCCCCCCTCAATTGTACAAGTCAGGAGGAGCCACTGGAGGCGAGCAGAGCGGGGTGGGCTGGGGGCGAGCCGGCTTCCCTGTGGGACCTTCCTCACCCCCCCAGGACAGCTTTGCTGGGGATCTTTGCTTTGGGAGAAGAAACTTTGGAGAAGTAGCAACTTTGGATCAGATTTGGGGCCTTTGTGAAAGCAGCATTTGGGTTTACATTTGCGGAAAGGGCTTGCTGTTTCATTGCAGGGCAGCCCGTGGCCTCCCTGCCTTGCTTTCCACCTCTCCCTCTGGCCACTGAGCAGCGGGAGGAGGATGCAGGAGACCCACGAGGATGCCCCGAGCTGGGCAAACACACCGGGGACCCCTCGAAACTCCCAGGCTTTGGGGGCTCTTTTGCAAATACAATTGGACCTTGCTTTCTCTGAAATGCCCCAGAACCTCCTCCACCTGTGACGGTGCAAGGGGGTCACTTCTCCATCAAACCGGACCAAGGTTCCTCCCAGCGAGCCCAGGGTGGGAGGAACTGGGGTCCGATAACCTCGGGAAATTCCCGCAGTTCAGCTGCTCACAGGGAGAAGAGGGAAAAATCAAAGCAAAACAAGTCCCGGGATAGGTTTCCAGGCAGTCCTACCTGCGGGCAGGATCCCTCCGTATCGGCACAGCCGGGTGGGCACGGCTTCCCCGCTGCCCGCTCTGCCTGCCTCGGCTCGCTGTCTTTAAACACCACGTTTGCAAACCGGGGAAGGATGAAGAACGGCAATATAAATATAAATTAAGTGATGAGGGGAAGGGAGAAGGTCGTTGTCCTGTTAAAAATCAAAAACCTCAGTCAAACACGTCATCGGGGTGTCGGGGTTTGAGCACCCCAGGGCACCAGGAGGATCCGGCAAATACCACATTTAGGGGGAGGTACGGAGGTGTTGGCAGCGAGCTGTGGTCTGAGCCGGGCCGGGAGAGGGGAGCTCGTCACCGTGAACCAAACGCTGTCCCTGCTTTCTGCATCCCCAGGCAAACCCTGCCTCAGTTTCCCCACCTGCGGCCAGGGGGTGCCGACCCCCCCGAGCTCCACAGAGCAGCACAAGACCTAAGGGCTCACTCCCATAAAGTGCTCCAGACGTGATGTGAACAATAAATACTATTTCATAGAAATACTTGATTTAAAGGAAAAATAAAAATCACCAAAACCTTTTCAGAAAATCATTTATTTTAAATATTTCCCTGCAAAATCCTGGGAACAGGCAGGCTAGCAGCCATGTCCCCCTTAGGGACCAGGCCCTGCAGAGCAGCAGCCTGGGTGGGGGGGCTGCAGCCCACGCAGTGGCCAGGCTGGGGGGTTGTTCAGTGGTAATTATCGTTATTATAAATTAAACTGCAGTGGAGGGATGCAGGAGCCCCTCGGTTTGGGGGTGTGCGGGGGAGGACGAGCCCCATGGCAGCTCCTGGGCACTGGGAGGGGGGTCAAGGCATCACCCCCTCCTGCCACAGCGATGTCCCTGCAGGGTGTCCTGCCAGGGCTGTGCCAGCAGAGCATCCTGCCAAGGTGGTGCCACCGCAGAGCATCCTGCCAAGGTGGTGCCACCGCAGGGTACCCTGCCAAGGTGATGCCACCGCAGAGCATCCTGCCAAGGCGATGCTCACACCACAGAAGGGCCAGACTCTGCCCGGCGTAGACCTCCCTCAGCAGATGCCAGGGGGGCTATGCTGCCCCTTTCCCCAAGGGCCACCTTACGCAATGCCCCTCTTGTTTTTGCCACCGGCAGGGCTCCAAGCCCACCATTAACCCTATGGAGCTTGTTCCCCCCACAACATCCCCAAGCCATGCCCTGCCTGAGAACGGCCCCGGCACCGCACACCTGAGGCCAAATCCTGCCTCGCGGTAAGCCATCGTCACCCTCTGGGATCAGGGTGGCGAGGTGGGAAGAGCAGCTGGGGCTGCCCGAGGGTCAGGGCATGGCTTTGCCTTTGCAGGCAGCGGGTGCTCAGCACCTCTCAGGGCTAGACGATGGGAGGTCTAGCCTGGCAATGGGAGCCAGGCGAAGGGAGCAAGGGAGGGGGGTGCTGCTCGGCCAGTGCTCAGGATGGGGCTCATTGCAGTGCCAGCACTGAGCACCCAGCACCCCAGGACAGGGCTGGGGGTGCCTTGGGTTCCCGCTGATGGCAAAGAGCCCCCGTGGCCCAACCCGACCCAGAGGGGCAGATCCCAGCGTCACAACTGCCCACGCATCCGCATCTCCCTCGGTGGGGTTTCCTTGGTGGGGGGCAGGACGGTGGCCTGGCCCCAGCTCACCACAGCCCCCCCCAGGGAGGTTGGAGGCTCCTCCAGCATCCCCGGGGTTTGCCAGGGTGGGACAGCACCAAAACAGGGTCTGGGACGGTGGTTTGGCTCTGCACGAGCAGGCACGGAGGAGCCTGGGGATGTCTCACGAGTCAGGGCGGCTGCTTGCTCCTGAGCGCAGGGACCACTGGTGCAGGGGGCTGGAGACGTCACCAGCACCATCGGGCCCCCTCAGGCCTCCCCATTCCCCTGGCCCCGGGCCGGGGGTCCGGGAGGACAAGCATCCCGCAGGGGCAGTGCTCCCCGTCGGCAGAGGGGACCTGGACCCCGCAGCCACCAGGATGCTCCAAGACAACCTCAGCCAGAACACAAAGCTCTTTGCAGGTGGGGAAACTGAGGCCTGACACTTGCCAAGGACACCGTGGCCGGGCAGGGACAGAGCCCGGCGCTGCCCTGCGCTCTCCCTTTTGGGGTGCCCTCCCACTCCCCGGGGCTTTGGCGGTGACCCCAACACCACGGGCCCCAGGGTGACAGTCTAGAGGGACCGGGGCTCTGTGGTCCCACCCGTAAGAGGCACCAAAAGACCACGGGGCATCAGCAACCCCCCAACATCCCCCCGGAGCTGCTCCTCTCCCAGCCCGTGCAGCACAGACCACAGCATCATCTTCCAGACCCTGCACGGGCGATACCTGGAGGGGGGACGTGGCCCTGGCAGATCCAGCAGCATCTGCAAGGGACAGGACAGTGCCGGTGACGCGGGACAGCCAGGCACCCCCTGAGGCATGACCAGGTTCAGCGTCAGTCCTGGGGCGAGGAGCTGCAGGGTGTCATCCACGGCTGTATCGGTGTGTCTGGGGCAGGGGCCGGGCGTGCACACTCACACACGTGTGCACACACTCGCACACACACCCGGATGGGCGGTAAACGGTCTTCCACATCCCACTTGCCAAATCAAACCCCGGTGCGGGGCGCGGGGTGTGTGAGGGCCGCGGGGATGGGGAGAGGGGAGACCTTTTGACACTCATTTTGATTTAAGGGCTTGGCTTCTTGCTGGGTATAGAATTGTCTTTCCTTTCCAGCCGCGTATAAGGCTCAAAAGCAGAAGTGCCCAGTCCGTAAGCGCCCGGGAGGTCGTGCAGGCTGCCCAGGAGCGGCCCCCCAAAGCACAGCGGGGCAGCCGGCAGCCTGGGCGAGGAAGAGGAGGAGGAGGAGGAGGCAAGAGAAGGGACCTGCAGGCTGAAGGCTCCCGGCCCCGGGGGGCTGCTCCGGCCGCCGAGCCCGGGGGAGGTGGTTCCTGGGGTGGCCAAGCTGGATCCGTTGCCCGTAGGACTGCCGATGGGGTTGGAGGTGGGAGAGAGGAGGCTGGGGGGGGCCGGGACGGAGAGAAGCCGGCCTTGCTCCAGCAGCCGGAGGATGTTGCAGGTGGCGAAGGACTCGGAGGTGGCGGTGGAGCGTTTCTCAGAGTCCCTGCTCTGGTCCTTCTTCTGCTTGGTGCGTCGGTTCTGGAACCAGACCTTGACCTGGGGGGGGAGCGGGGGCACGGGGCAGGGGGACAGAAAGGCACGGACAGAAAGAGAGCGCGGGGGGGCCGGGGAAAGAGAGGCGAGAACCAGGAGAGAGTGAGAGATACGAGAGAGAGAGACGTATTAAAATAAACACCCAAGCGAGACCCATTCCCCACCACAGGGACTGCGGAGAAGTTGCTCCCGCCTGCCGCTTCCAGGGAAATGGCAAATTCCTGCAGGTGCCAGAAGGGAGCGGGATGGGAGCCCAGGGACAGGAGCCCAGGGATGGGAACCCGGGGATGGGAGCCCAGGGATGGGAGCCCGGGGCTGGGAGCCAGGAGCCCGGGGCTGAGCCACCCCGCCGCTGCCCGGCTCTGCCCTGTGCTGGCTCTCCCAGGGGAGCTGAGCTATGGGATGTGCTGGGTTGTCCTCTGTGATGGTCATCAAACCCAAGTTTGTGTCCCCACCTGCAAACCCTTCCCTCGCCGGACCAAGACACGAGGCAGGGCGGAGGGTCCCTGGCCTTGCTACGGTGCAGGGGAACACGTTAGGGGACAGGATGGCTTCTGGTGGCCCTGGATCTCTGGGCACAGACCCGCTTCTGTGCCCGAGCCCAGCTGGGGACACCCTCACCCCAACCTGCCTCTGGCCAAAGTAAGGAGCGAGTCCAGGCTGATGCCCTGTAGGACCCCCCTGCCCCAAAACTGCACCTGACTCACCCGGGTGGGACGTGGACCCGGTCCCCAGCCCGTGGCTCCCATCCCCCTGCGGCTGCCCCCGCAGCCCCTAACCTCTCCCCTGGGAGGGCAGCCCCCCACTTCTGTCCCTCCCTGGCAGAGCAGAGGGGTAGGAGAGGCAGAGAGAGAGACAGAGAGAGGCGTGAGGGACAGACAGATGGACGGAGATGGAGGTGAGGGAAGGAGATGGATGGGAAGACACTCTGATTAGAGCGTGGCAACGGGAGTGGACGAGTCGGGCGCTGGCCAGGACACCGGGAGTAAACCCCAGCACATCGGCACAGGCTTCGTCCCTGTCTGCTCTGGGGCCAGCGGGTCTCAAACTCATCCAAGTCATCGGAATCTCATTGGGGCAGGACAGTCGCTCACTGGCACAGCCCTCGCGCGTCCTCCGGCACAATAGACCCACAGTACAGAGCTAATGGAGCGTGGGGGTGGAGGAGGTCTCAGCCCCCCGGCCCCTTTCTGGGGACATAATAGTAGAGCCGACGACTGGGCGAAGCCGGCTGGAGGCTGGGGATGCTCAGGGACGAGCGGCGGGAGGTGCTCCTGCATGATGGGGGGACACCAGGACCACGGGGCTGAGCTAATATCCCACACCTGAAACCTCCTGGGACCACAGGCCGCTGCCAGCCCACGTCCTACCCCCCCTTACCCACAGGGTCCTAGGCGGAAGCTCTTGAGGACGTTCCCTGTCCATGCACTCCTCGGCCCCGCACAGGGACCCTGGATCCCTCATTGCCACCAGGACTGCTGGGCCCATGTCACAGCCCAGCCAGGTCCCCAGGGCTGACGTCCCCTCCCCACCATCCCCGTCGGTCCCTCCATGCCGGCGAGTGGGACAGGTCTGGGCAGGGCTGAGTGCTCCCACGGTCCCTCTTCCCGGGGCACAGCAACCTGATGCAGAAGTAGCAGCCCACCAGCTTTTCTGGTGGGGACCTCCTCAAGCTGCCGAATTCTGAGGAGCATAGAGCCCCCCAGCACAGGCGGTGGGGTCAGATGGGACTCCCGCAGCCCCACAATCCTGTGTCATTATTGATGTCTTAACGAAGGTCTGGTGCAAGTCCATACAGAAACGCACAGCCCCAGTGCTCTCCACTCAAAGCATCCCTCAAGCAAACAACTCTGGAAGAGCAAGACCTCAAAAAAAACCCTTCAGCACGATTATGCCCTTGAGGATGGGCATGAAGTGCCCAGGAGCTGCCTGCAAGCCGCATTTTCCAAGCCCAGCCGGGTGCACAGCGGGAGGTGGCAATGGGTTCCTTGTCTCCTCGGCAGGGAGGGTGCACCAGCACCCACCCCTCCCACAGCCAACACCACCGCCCACGGATCAAGCTCAGCATCTCCTGGCCTTTTCTGGGTGCAGCAGCCCAGTCCTGGCCTCACCTCGCTGCGCTGGGGAGGACAGAGATCAAGGGATGTGTGGTCCTCTTGGCTGAGGACCATCTCCATCCCTGAGCCCCAAACCAGGGTGCTCCAAAGCCCCGCTGCCGCAAGCCCAACCCAAACCCTGCTCCCTTCAGCCTGGTCTGAGCTCTGCAGTCTGAGCCCACTGCAGAGGCTCCAGGGCTGGGAACCCACCACCGGCTTCCCCCCGCCCTCTGCCCGGTGTCTGCACCCTCCCGGTTTGAGTGCATCGCCTCCAAGTACCCTGAGATGCTGGTGGGTCTCAGAGACCCTCCCCAGCTGCACACAGATTTCAGTGCAAAGAGAAACTGAGGCACAGACAGCCCCTGCAAAGCTCTCTGCATTGCAAAGCCTCTGAATCGCAGCTCCAAACACGGCAGGAGGAGGCTGCAGGACATAGAATCACAGAATCATAGAACGGTTTGGGTTGGAAGGGACCATCTAGTCCAACCCCCCTGCCATAAGCAGGGACATCTTCAACTGGATCAGGTTGCTCAGAGCCCCGTCCAACCTGACCTTGAATGTTTCCAGGGATGGGGCATCTACCACCTCTCTGGGCAACCTGTGCCAGGGTTTCACCACCCTCGTTGTAAAAAATTCCTTCCTTATGTCTAGTCTGACGTCATGCTGAGCAGCACTAGCCTGGGCAGGGTGTCAGTCAATCGGTTACCACTCTTACTGACTTTGGAGCAAGCTACCCGAGCAGAGGCACAGCCCCGTCACCCCACATCAGGGAAGGGCAAGCAGAGACGTCAGAGCGTCCTGCAAAAGGGAGGACTGAGCCCCACGGGATGGGGCAGGTGCAGCACGCTCCCGCTCTGCAGCATCGCAGCTGGTGCAGCCAAGGGGAACAGCCATGGGGACTCAGGGAGTCCACACAAGGACTGACGCATCAGGCGTGGTCACCAGGTTGCGGCTGGAAACCTGAGCAAAGCAGGACAGATGGTGTCAGTCCCTGCCACGGGGCACCCTGGAAGCCAAAATACAAGTGGGCTGAAGAAGAGACTCAAAAAAACCGCAGGAGAACAGAGCCATCAAGATTTAACATGACGATCTGGGTACCTCCTCGTGGTGAGCGCTCCCTAAGATGCTGGAAAGACATGGCAAGGACGGGACCACTTTACACCCCACATTCTGTTTTCTCTGCTCCTCCACCACTGGCCACCAGTGGAGACAGGTTCCTCAGCCCTGGTGCCCCCTAAGGTCAGCTCTTGCATTCTGGTTGTCTTCTACAGGTTGTGAAAAACAAACACAGCTCATTAAAAGCAGAAGGCCTTTGCTGGGGTCTCCAAAGGTCTGTTCGATTCCTCCTCCACCTCTGGCTTCCCGCGGGACCTCGTTTTCCTGGGTGTTTTGGCCCCTGTTCTCTGTGCTGCTGCCTCTCCTGGGAGCTCTTGGTCAGCTGGGGAGGAACTTTCCGGGGGCAGCAGTCATCTGTTTGGGTATGACACTGAATACCAACAATTAATAGTAATACAGATGGGCAACTCCAATAATTAGATCGATATAAATCAAAGTGGACGTTGATGTGCATGAATTTCTGGTGCTGAAACCCAGTTCCACACCACCGGGGACATGAGGGGAAACGCTAAAGGACAGGAGGGGGAAAGGGTTGAGGTGACACCGGTCTCAAACATCCCGACATGGGGTTCAGCAAGGGTGAACAATACGGTCCTCAGGGGAAGAGGACCCATTAGGTTCCTCCTTCCCAGTGCTGCTGCTGGGAGACCATCCCAGCACCTCCTCACTCCCAGCCTGGATATCCTCTGCTCTCGCTCCTTCGCTAGGGCTGGCCGATGCCCTTGGTGATGACTGCACCTCCATTTTCAGGTATAGATAGAAGCTTTCTGTAGCCCTCCCTGCCTTCATTCTACATCTGATCCTCTTGCAGGAGGCTGTGCCATCCCCGACCCAGCTCTGCGGTTCCTCTCCGCCCCCATCACCCTTGAACACCATGACCCAAGCTGAACGCGCTATGCTAAATAAGGTTTCCTCCTGCCTCATAGACTGACGTGAGCTCTTCCCCATCTGCACCGGTGACATATCAGATGAGCAGGATCACATTTGCCTCCATGGCTAAAGTTCATATACAGCTTGTCATTAATTAGTAGATCCATGTCCTTTTCATCCTCCATTATGATCAAGCCCTGAGTTCCTATCACTGGAGATGTAAATAAGCTCAGCCAGACGCAGTCCTTGACAAGTCCATGAGTAATCTCCCTCCAGCCTTGATCCTTCGTCTTTCAGCAACATCCTCCACCATCTCCCCTCGATTACAGCTTCTCCTCCGCACTGCAAGCTCTCTACTCATCTTTTGCTCCGGTTTCATTCACAGCTCCCCATCAGCCACCATAGCGAGTGCTTTGCCAAAGTCTGCTTTGATGAGATTGGCTTCATTTCCTTCTCTAAAAAAGCAGCTTTCTTCCTCATCCAAGTTACTGGGTGACCTGGTGCGTGCCCGTGAGGTGGCGACGACACCCTTCCCAGTCTGGCCCGGAGGAAAGGCAGGGAGGACCACGCTGGCACGTCCCTGGTGGGCACCACATCTCCAGCATCTATGGAGGAGGTAATGTAGCCCCATGTGCAATGTTTCATTTCTCAATTACCGACCCGGTGAGCTACACTAATAACTGAAGGGCTGTGGGAGGAAACCAGCCGCCTCCAGCTCTCCTGCCAGACTGGGAGGGGAAGAAGAAAGTGAGACCAAGGACACCCTTTCCATAGGAATGGAGAGAAAGGCCAATTCCCAGATGTGTGTCTCTGGGGGACTGCCAGGACAGCTGGCTGGGGAGGGCAAGGAGCGGGAGGAGAAGCCTCCCCCGGCTCCGGAGGAGTCCCAGGAAGAGCCCATGGCTCCCGGCGGCTGCAAGTCGCCTGCCTGGGGCTGTGGGATCCAGGACCACACGTGACAGGCCAGTCAGGCCAAGCCTGGATGCAGACAAATAGACAACAGCATGCATTTGGATGTGGCTGAAGAGCAGGACATGAGAGGTCATGCGTTCACCAGAAAAGGAAGGTGACTCTCAGAGGACGGGGAGGAGGCAAGCCGTATAGAGGAGATGTCTCTGAAAGCCCTAGGAGACACGGCACGCAAGCAACAGCATGATGCTGAAGGTGTGAGGATAAGCACAATCTGCAGATTTATAAATCCATACGAGTGTTTGGAGAAGGAGTCCTGGCGCTGGATATTCAATCAATTACTGTGACCAGGTCTAGTGTCCACCTTTCCGTAAGGTAAGTGACTGGCTGGAGGGATCTCAGGATAAAGCCCCTCATGTCTCTGGATCTGGAAATTCTGCTTTGCTCCGTCTCTGCAGCAGGAGAGAGACTGGTAAGAGCAGGGGACTTCTTGTCAGAGTGGGCAGAGGTAGGACGCGATCCCTGGGCTGAAGCAAGGCAGACTCGAATGGCAGAGACAGTGCAGGTGGACCATGCGGAGAACCGCCCGTGGAGCACCGTTCCTGGGGTAGGAGTGTGCCCACCGTCACGCTGAGCTGTCTGGTTAGCACGGGAGGTTTTCCTAAGAGAGATGCCCTGGATCAAACAGGGTGAGGAGGAAAGTCCTACGAGCTGATCAGAAAGGTCCATCTGCCTTTCGAGTCCATTTGAGGTTGGAACCATATGACTTCTCTAGGTCCTGCAGCATGAAAATCAAGCAGGAAAATCTGCTCTGTCCTGGGCTGGGTGTTTCCATAAAAAATTGAGGACAGAGATCTCAGTATCCACCAGAAGAGCCCCCAGCCACGTGTGCGCTCACCAGGGAGGGACAAGGGAGCCGTAGCTCTCTCACCACAACCGTCCACCTTGACTTGCAGGTTTCGGGTCACGCGTGACAGATGCGGTCACGTCATCACGCGTTCCCCCCTCTGATAACACTACGAATGTATCGAGCCCTGAGAGTGGCAGTGCTTGGCCAGCCCAAGATGGCTTGATGCTGAACACAGGTTGTTCTGGAGGAGAGGCGGCTTCCACAGCAGAGACTCTAACCAGAGGGTAAAAAAGCATGTTCCTTCCTAGAAGACTTATCCAGGTCTAAGCCTGCCGTGTTGTAGACACAAGACAAGGTCTGAAGGTACCCAGCTGGGACACAGGCATGCAGTTCCCACCTCTGACACCAACCAGATGGGATGCCGGCACTTCTCACCCCTCTGTTTTCTGCCCAGCCCTGCATAGAAACGTGCTGCTTAGGGACAGCAGCGTTTCTGCTCCGGTGTCTGAGCATGGGGCGTCCCCACCTCTCCTAGGACCTGTAGGTGCTACCAGAGCATGAACTGCAGTAACAACCAGCAGAAAGGGAAGGAGATAACCCCAGTGCCATGACAGGTCTGTCCCAGACTGGCGGAGTCACCCAAAGCCTTCAGGACTCACTACGACAGTCCTCGGCATACAATAAACCACCACCGCCATCTCACTGACCCACCCATAGCTGCAGGTCCCAGATACCCTTTTGCCGTCCCCCATGCAAGGTGTTCTGTCCACCCACTCTCTTCACCGCATCAGAAGCTGAAGATACGTACTCCTTGGAGCAAGGTCAATCCTTTTCTTGCTGGTGGAGAGGCTGGACATGGTGTCCAACTAGCAATGACCAAGAGTATGAGACCTCAACAGCATACTGGGTGGAAAAGCCATTTGGAAGGTTGAAATTTGCTGCCTGATCATTTCAGGAGATGCTTCCTAGTGCGCGGTGTGAAAAACAGCCGGTATCCATCCCCAATCACCTTCCCCATGGCACTACGGAGCCTCTCGCCCCGTCCCCCTCTCCCCTTCTCCTTGCAAATCCTGCTGTCACCCAGCAGCACAGGAGAGGGCTCGACCCCCCGAGGACCTCGGGTTGTAAGTTCATGCATCGCAGGCTACGTGACTCCCATCACATTCCCGTTTACAGGGAGTCAGGGAAAAAGAAACCACAACAAACAAATCCCAAACTGCCGGGAGAAGGGTCTCAGGGGAGCTGGCAGCGCGGTGCAGCAGCTCTGGAGCTCTGCAGAAATATATCCAGTAAAGGCTGAATATATTTCTCTTCCCATCTTCCCAAACAAAGCTTTCCCCCAGCCCGTTCCCCACCCTGCTCGCACATGAGCAGCACCAAAGCTAACGCTGCCCGAACACCAAGCGAGCCCTCCAAGGAGAAGGGGAAGGAAAGTGCAGAAACAGCACTGATTGCCGCAGGGGAAGCAATACTGCAATTCCCTCCTCTCCCAAGCAGCTTTTACTGCAGTGAGAGTGTCCACAGGGCCACCGGCCAGCTCAGAAACCGCGTGCCTGGGAGTAGGAAGCGGAGCCCTCGGAGAGCCCGGCGGGAGGTCCCGCATCCCCCTGGCCGTGCTGCCGCCAGGCCCTGTGTCTGTCTGACTTGGGCAGCTAGGGGTCTATTCTATTCTATTCTATTCATTTTTATTTAAAAAAATTTATTTATTTTATATTGTTTTATTTTATTTTAAATGGACACAACCCCCTAGTGCCTGCTATGCAACTGAATGAGCTGCTGAGGGTCACAAGAGATGTACCCACAGACTTCTCCATCCACTGGGGTTTTCTCTGCGTGTGGAGTTTCTCTCCTCTGAGGAAGGATTCATCCTCCAGGAACTTGCTCCAGGAGCCCCCTGGAACCTCCACCCTGCAGCCCAGCCTCTCCCTGTCCCTCCCCGCACGCCATGGAGCACCATTGCTGCTCCCCGCCTGGGAGGAAAGCAGGACAGCCGTGTCTTCGGTGTCACCTGCTCCCCTCACAGAGGGAAACCAAAATGTCACCGAGCATCTGAACGTCTCAGGGCGCCGCTGCGGGGGTGTTCTACAAAGGCACCGTCTGCCCAGCAGCAGGATGGACACGCAGACACAGAGCCACCCTCTCCCTCTGCCCGAGACCTCTGCCAGCGCGCCCTGTCCTGCGCCGAGTGGTCTATACCATTTCCCGGATTGCAAAGGCTGCGTGCTGTGTGCTCACGCACACCCCGCTCCACGCACGCTCCTGCACACACGCCTCTGCTCGCACGTGCCCCACCACGTGTGCATGTACAGGAAAGCCCATACGTGCACACAGACCCCCCAAATCGGAGGAGGCACAGCAAGGTGGCAGAGCTCCGGGGAGGGGAATAAACCCAGGCAGCGGGGACACGGCATCTCCCCAGCCCCCGGAGCAGCAGCCGCAGCCCGTGGCATCAGCTCTGGGCAGGCTCCCAGCTCCAGGCACGGTGCGGCCGGTGGCACGCAGCACCCGTGCCATGGCACAGCGGGAGCTCCCGGCTCTGCTCCCGGTCCTGGCAGCCCGGCTGAGCCCCAGTGCGTCAGCATCAGGAGCAACCATGGGGCAGTGTGTGCTGTGAGCACGGCTCTTCCACGGCTATCGGCAGCACGGTGGCACCGGGATTGAGCACACGAGGGGTTTGGTCCCCAGTGCCCTGTGCCACAAACTTGAGGAGTGCTTGAGCCCGGGCTTCACCTCTACCAGCCCCTTCGGTGGCTGAGCCTGCCCTGCAGATGCTGGGAGCTGGGACGCTGCTCCGATCCCTGCCCTCCATCTAACACCTCCGAGCTACAAAACAAATTATTTCCAAGCGGTTAATCCCGACGGAGACCCCCCGCCGGCAGGCCGAGCTCCCCGCGCACTCTGGGGATGGAAAGGCACAGGGCGGGAGCCCATTGCCCCACAGCACTCGGCGATCCGGGGACCTGCTGAGGGTTTCAGTCCAGTAACTGCCTCGCACTGCCCCTGCTCCGCTCATCCATCCCAGCACGCTGCCCAAAGCGCTCCGCTCCCCGCTCCAGTCCCTGCAGAGCAGGATGCGGCCATGCTGGCCAGCCAGGTACCGGGCAGTGACCTCCCCTCTCTTCAGCTAATTTTTTATATCATCTGGCACCTAACCGATGCGTTTTGCCGGCTTGTGACTGAGCAGCGGTGGAACGTCGCTCCTGAGCGATCACGGTTTGCCGGTGGGAGCCCGAAGCCCCCGTCCCTGCCCACCCCGGTCCCAGGCAGCGGGCACGTCACCTCTGCTCATTAAACCCTGCTCACGCCGGCGCACACGCTCCCGCACACCAGCATCTCCCACCGCCCCCCAAAATGCCCGAGCCCCTCGTCCTGCCGTGCTCGGCAGGCAAACGGGATGGTCCTTGTCCTCCCCCGGGACACCCATGAGCATCGCCCCGGACCCCGGCACCCACGTGGGCACGGCTGGGGGATATGTTATTATTTTTTAATGGTGTTTATGGTTTGGCAGCCCTGCCCCACGGCTGACCCCAGCGCCGTCACGCGTCCCATGCCGTGTGCACCTCCGGCACGCCGGCCGAGCTATTCATAGCTGCCAGCCGAGGCCATTTTCCTCACCGGGATTAGCCTCCCGCCGCCATCAGCTGACGCCTGCCGTGGCACGGGGGAAGGTGGGACCCAGCCTTCCACACCGCCGTCTCCCCATGGCACCCCGGCCACCCTTCCTCCTCCTCCCTCCGTCCCGAAAGGGGCCATGGGCTCACGGAGCCGTTGAGGCCAGGGCAGGCGGAGGCTCGGCGCAGGCTCGGGCCCCCGGCGTTGCGTAAGCCGGCGGGCTCGCTGCCCAAAGCTGCCTCGGCCAGAGGTTTCGTAACGGTGCGGCAGCTTCGCGACCCGTCTGCCTCTCCCCTGCCACGGTGGAAACAGGGAGCCGGCGCTGAGCGGGGATGGACTCATCCCTCAGCTTCTCCTCCAGCCCCTCTGTGCCCCGACAGCGCCTGGGGCCACCCCGGCTGGGCCACCCACCCCAAACCCTCTGCCACAGCCCAGGACAGACACGCTTGGGGCCACGCTTCCAGCTGCACCGAGCTCCAGCCCACGGCCGGGCAGCGTGCTGGGGACAGCCGAGGTGGGAACCGTCCCCGACCCGCTGGGACCTGGCTGTGCCCTTGGCCAGAAGCCTGTCCCCAGAGCAGCCCGTTGCCCCACCGCTGATCCAAAACTCCATCCAGAAGCATGCCCTCGGCCTGCTTTTGCTCCGAAATTCAGGATATTTTCTGCTTCACGGCAGGGGAACCTCCCCGGGGTGCTCCCACACCCTTTGCAAATGGAAATGAGATGAAGGAGCAGGGAGAGACGGTGCTGGGCTCTGCGGGCAGGTCTGGCGGCGGTGAATCCGTCCAGCCTGGTGGCCCCAGAGCGAGGTGTCCTGGAGGGAGCATCTTCCAACACACCGGAATCAGGTAGAGACAACCCCCCGTCTCCTCGGAGGTGCCGGCGAAGGCTGATGGATGATTTCCCCCATTTATTGGCGTTTCAGAAAGTGCTGCCTGGGATGGATGGGAGACACCACCCAGCCCCAGCCATCCCTCCCTGGCAAGGACATTCTCCGCACAGCCCCGGCCCTGGAGGTCCGATACCTGGTGGGATTTGCCCAGGACCGGCTGCGGTGCGAGTGTGCGGGGTGGTGTCACCCGTGGCAGAGTCCCCCCTGGCCAGGTGGGAGAGCAGGGCTGTCCCCGCGGTCACATCCCCTCCCACGACACCGGGATCCAGTGGAAATTATCCACACGGATGTGGTGTTTCCTCCCATTTTCCACGCACAGGGCAAACCGGTATGGTTTTCTCCCAGTGGAAAACAAAATATAGGTGGGGAGGTGGGAGCACCCGGCCGGAGGGCGCAGGCGGGCGGTGGGACCCCGGGCAGTGGCATCAGAGCCGAATCCAAAACTGTCACCAAAACTGATTTCCATCGGAAACTGTCATTTTTAGGAAAGAATTTCCCGTAAATTACATCCACTTGGAGTATGCTGAGAAAGCCTTGGAGATCGTTCTGAAAACGCCCAGCCCTCTCACAACATTTAGAACGGAAATTTTCAATCACAAATTCTGAAATTGTTTTTTACTCTGCAGGCATTTACAACTGAAAATGCTTAATGACAAAAATCTCAATTAATTATTTCACATTTACTTACATTAGCCATTTTGCCTAGTGCCAGCTGAGCTTGGGGAACTGTAGAGGTGCCCAGATATTTCGGGTTATCTCCTAATTCATCACAGGACCAGCTGTCCTGTAGAAGAGCCCTATTTCCAGAGGGTCCCCTTGTTCCCCCCTGAGGAGAGCCGCTCCTTTCCTCTCTTCGGAAATGTTGCCCAATCCCCCACCAAGAAGCCGGTGCTCATTGCCCGAACCCGCTTCCCCAGCTCCCTGACACGCTTTGGGAAACAAAATGCCAAAAAAGGTGAATTTTTGAGGAACCCGAGGCGCTGGGGCCGGGCAGGCGGAGGCAGCGGCCGGGCTGTGCCAGCCTGGTCCTGCCGCCGCGTGGTACCTGGTTACAACACAGATTTATTGCCACCAGCCCAGGGCCCCGCCGGCTGCAGGGTAAACCCCACCACGTGCCCCTGCCGCGGGGAGGGGACGGGATTAGCTCGTCCACGTGAGCAGGTTTACTCCACAAGCGTGCTCTGACACGGGCTGGCATGTGGGAAGGGGACCCAGAAGCTACTGAGATGCCCAGCGTCTTCCAGGGTGACCCTGGGCATCTCCAGTGGCCACCTCCCACCATGGGACCCAGGACCCACCTCCCTTCCAGGCCAGTGGGACCCAGATACCTTCAGCATCTGGATCCGACCTGGGAGTCATTAAACATGGGATCACCCAGGCTGGCATCCCCCGCTGCCACCCACTCGCTTCAGAACAGACTCGGTACCCAAGGCTTTAGCGGCAGAAGCCGGCTGCGGGCTACCGCGGTTGGACGTGATGCGTTCCCCCATCTAGGCGCCTCCCCATCCCGCTGTCCCCACGTCCCCTGAGCCATCCCCGGAGCATTCCGCGTCCCTCGAGGAGGTGGGCCAGACCCAGTCTGGCAGAGAACTGCCCCAGGAAAACAGGGCACCCTTCTGCTGGGTTGGTTAGTGCAGCCTCTCCACCAGAAGTGGCCCAGGGGGGAGGACAGGAGCTGGGAACAGCACTGGGGGGTGGGAGCAGCACCCCTTAAACCAGGCTGCATTAGGCTGGGGCGCCCCGACCCACAGCACAGTGCATGCGGGGCTGCAGCTTCCCCAAGCAGAGGGGAGAAAACCTTCCCCACTGGGCAATTACCCACGGGAGGACGGTCAGAGTAAGCACCCACGGCACAAAACAGCAATGCAACAAAAGCAGCTGGGTGGAGGCAAAACAACCCACGGAAGATGTTAGAGATTATTTTCCTATGGACAGCAGAGCATGATGGATGGGTGGGTGGAGGGATGGAGGGATGGAGGGATGGGTGGAGGCCTCCTCAGAAAAGAACATACTTGGCTATGCCACCTATATTTTCTGCATGGTCTGGAAAAGGGATTTCCAACAAAGCTTTGGAAATTCAGCTCCCCCGTACCCTGACGACTGCAGACACTCCGAGGATGAGGAGTGCGCGGCTTTGCAGCAAGCAGACCGGTCCTACCTGCCTCTTGTGCCTTGGGGAAGCCCCAACCCGCAGCTCCCATCGCCAAGCTCTGGATGACTCTCACCTCCTCCAGACCACAGCTTTACGGCAGTTCTCCCCGTGAGAGGACAACTTGTGCCGGCACCGACCATTGTTTCATTGTTCTCTCGCTGCAGGGACTGATAGTTGTTAATGACTTGAGGTGCGATTAATTTTTAACGGCATCATCTTAATTGCCAGGCTATAAATAGACCTTCCTGCCCCTTCTCTGGCTCAGCTGCTTTCTCACATACGTTTTGCTCCACATCGAGGGGATCGCAGTCCTGAAAGCCCTACACTGCGAGTGCCCTCCCCACGCTGCCGAGGATGCTCGGGGGGTACCGGGCCATCGGCAGTGATGGTGCTGTAGGAGCCCAGCCTCTGCCAAGGACAGCCCGGGAGTTTGTCCCAAGGAAGGTCTGCCAGACCGGCTGCGATGGAGCCCATCGCAGCGAGGGGAACACCGGGGGATCCACGGGGGTCCCACGGGCTTTCCAGCAGCCAGGCGGGCAAGAAGCACGATGCTAAGACCGCTCTCCGCTCTGTGTCCCGCCGTCCCTCTGCAAAGGTTCTTCAGATGCTGCACGGGAGCCAAGGAGCCCAAAAGCTCACCAGTATCTTCCAGGCGGTGCATGGATCCAAGAGCTGCCAGCAGCGCTCCTGGGCATGACCTCCTCGTCTGAGGGCATCCCTGTCCTCAGGGATCCCTGCCTTTGGGAGGGGACAAGCTACCTCTCGGCAGAGGGACAAGGCTTGGAGCTGTGTGGAGAACCTCTGATACCACCAGCCTGACCTCCTGGGTGCCCAGCCCTCAAAAGGGGCCCTTGTTTGACATGAGTGTCACTTCTCTGTCCTCGCTCTAACGAGGGCAGGAAGAGCCGGCAAATACACCGGGTCACTTGAACCTGCGCCTGGCATTGAACTCCTGACCCAGGCAAATCCCCTCGGCCAGCCCATCCCGCCTCTCCTCCTGCCAGGGGATTTGTGGGAATTATCCTCCCTCCGCCGTCCCCCCCGTGGTCCTTCTGCCTCGCAGCCTCCTCTCTGCCTCGCATTTTCTATCCCTTAATGACACTAAGAAGGGGCACTTTTCCCCTAATGCCTTGGGATGCGTTGCCTGGAGAAAGCCCGATGCACGGATACGGGCTACTCTCCGGAGCGTGGGGCCCGATTCTGGATGGGTTGTGCCGGGGTGGGCTTGGGCAGCCCCTCCGCAGCTCTCCGCGCCGGGGACGTGGGAGCTCGCCTGGGATGCAGCAGCCGGCGCATCTGCATCTCCAGGCTGCTGCTTGACAAGTTAATAAAAATATTCTACAGGCTAATTAAACTCATTTAGCACTAACCATGTTCACAGATTAATTAGAAAAAGCACTAATGGCATTGGGCTGGAGCCCGAGCAGCTTCCGGCAAGGCAGAACAGGTACATGGCTCCCCGGAGGGAGGAGGCGAATTCCCTGGGCTGGAGAGGCTGGGGTACATGGAAGCACCCTCCTCATCCTCGCCTGAGCGTGGGTGGCTCCGCAACTCCCCCCCGTGTCCCTTCAGTGCGGCAGGCCTGGCTGAGCCCCACAGACGGGCACGGGGACGAGGTGCGGGGCTGGCTCCGGGGGGCCGGTAAGGTGGCGGGGAGCACGGCGGCACAGAGGGGCTGTGCTGCTTCTCCCTCCCTTAGCCTGGGTGAGCCCCCGCTTTGTGCTGGGTGCCCCCCTCTCCCTGGGGCAGGGGCCAGAGACATGAGAGCAGGAAGATCCCTACTCCCCAACACGGAGGTGGGCTGTCCTGGCTTCCCTGCAAGGAGCAGCGATAGCCTCCTGCTTCGAAGTCTGCCAGAAAGCAGGATCAGGTGCCAGGAAAGTAAAATAAGCGCCTAAAAGAGGCTTTTTTTTTCTCCGGCAGGATTTCTCAGGGGCGCAGTCTGATCAGCGGACCCACTTACGGGGACGCTTGGCTGCAGCTCTCCAGCTGCGATGACATCGTGTCTCTTCCTATCTCATCACGCTGTTTGCACCACTCTCTCTTCACAGAGGAGCGGAGATGAATCATTCTTCCCTCCCTGAACATTTGCAGGCACAAAAAACCCTCCTCGGCAGCCCCTTCCTCCGTGCCCCCCGCTTTGCTCTTCCCTCCCACGGTGGGACGCAGTGGGCTCCCATCGCACCCGGGGTCCCTGCGGCGAGCAAAGTTGGGAGCAGCTGGCGGGGGGAGGTTTCCTAATCCTGAAATCAGGATATCATTCAGTGAGGGGACAGAAAGGATCCGTCCCAATGTCCCAACCACCAGCACAATGCAAATGTCAACCAAGAAAGAGCCACAAGATGCTGCTGGTTGGGAATCCACCAATAAAACATTAGATGGAGTAATTAGACCATGAACTGCCCTAAGTCCTGGGAGCTGCTCCTGGAAAATGCTGGGAGGAAAACCATCAAAAGTACCCCAAATACTCTGATTGTTGCACATGTTGGATTTGTCCCTGTCCAAGCTCATGGACAGAGAGGAGCCCCATGGGACAGGAGCGGGTGGCGGTGACCATCCAGTCTCCAGGCCACATCCAGAGTGGACCAGCACACTGCATGGAGCCATGGAATACCCTCCAGATCTATGGGGTCTTGTAAAACCCTGCAGTCACCCAGCTCTCGCAATGACCGAGGAAACCTCCCAGCCATGAACGGTGAGGGACCGGGGTGGGGGGTGATGCCTGAGTGTGCAGAGAGCCTGAAACCATGACCCAAGGGGACCTGCACCCCGCTAATGAGAGGAGGAAGCCGGGCACCGAGCCTGGCACTGCCATCCCCGGGCACGGTGGTGGCTGGGGAGGGATGGGTGGCGGTGGGGAGCCGGGAAGGTACAACTGGGAGTTTGCTGCAGGGAAGGAAATGCTGTGAAAAGCACAGAAAGGGATTAAAAAAGACAGAGATGAAGGAGATGGGAAAAAGAGGATGCAGGAAGGAGAAGAAAAGAGGAAAAGAGACAGCCGTGGCCTACAGGGTGTGAATTTTCTCACTGAGTGATGAAGGCAGCAATGAGGCACCAAGCAAGCAGTAAATAAGCAGACATTAGTCCCTACGGAGAGGCCGTGCCCTCCCGGCCCCGGGCTGCGGCAGCCGGCACCCCGCTCGGCACAGCCCTCTGTCCCGTGCTCCCACCAGCCACACCGGCTGCCTGTCCCTTCCCGTGCCTGCCGGGGAGCCGAAGCTCTTCCCCCAGCACGGCACGGCCGAGCCCACCCGTGTCCCTCCCGGCTCCGTGGAGGCGACACTGGGACCAGCGCTTCGGCTGGGACCCCGGGAAAGGGACTCCTGTGCAGCACCCAGCTCACCGGGGTGCTTTGCTCCTAACCATGGCACAGCGGTGCCAGCCACCAGCGCGTCCTTGTACGTGTCCCACAGACAGAAACCCGCTCCTTACTAAAAAAACCCTCTCCGCCCCCAAAAGAGGCAAGAGCTACTATTTTTTGTGTGCCGAAGCTCTGCTCCCCCTTGCAGGACCACGCAGCGGCCGCACAGCGAGTGCCAGAACACCACGGCGCGACAGGATCTCCCCAAAATCAGACTCTCTCGGCACGCAGGGGGAGCCTGGAGCCAGGGGTCTGGCTGCTGACAGCCAGGACAGGTTTGTTCCGCAAGGGGTTTGGAAAAATTGAAATTACTTCCTATCTGAATCGATGAAACGTGCCTTTTACTGGCCAGAGAAGGGGCAGACTGGGCTGATGGAGTAATTTCTGTAGGTCCCAGCTGTGCTGTTTTGCACTGTGGTCTTCATTAATTGAGTTGTTATTACTATTTCCATATAAATTTTCAATTCGAAACCATCGCAACCCCAGCAGATGCACTTTTTGCTTGGCAGACATCAACACCAACCTCCGAGCAATGCGCAGCCTCTCCCACCTCCGCTCGCCCAGGCTGCGCCGCTCAGCCCAGCTCTCTCCGCACCGGGCAAACCTCGGCGGAGGAGAACCGGGAAAATCCCTCCCGGCCGGCGAAGCTCCACACAGGGCCGGGCACGCAGGGGGGTGATGGAGAAGAGATGCCCAGGCCACGCCGCAGCTCGGGGGTCTCCCGGTCCGCAGGGACGGTCCCCAGCGGCATCCCCACCCTGCTGGGAGCAGGAGAGCGAAGCCACGGAGGCTGCAGAGAGGGGGGAGCGGCGGGGTGCAGGATCCGTGCAGGATCAGTCCAGCACGTACACAGCCAAATGCCCGATCCCGACAGCGCCCACGACGACGCCCGACCCCACTCACCCGCCCTGCGCTGTGGGTGCTGCCGTAAGGACCTCGGCTCCCCGATGATGCCCTCCTGCTCTTTTCTCTTCCCCACTTTGCCGGACCCTCCCGGGGGAGCCGGGGCATGCTGCTCATGGGGGAGCAGCGCGGCGGCTGGGGGCGTCCCTGCGGACCCCGCTCAGGGCGGCCCCTCGACCCCTTAACCCTAAACCGACTGCTCCTCTGGCTCAAGAGGAAGGGGTGGAGGAGAGCGATTGCCCGTAGCACCACGCACGCTTCTCCCCGGCCACGCTCAGCTCCAGCTCCCGACTGAAACACCGGCCGGCGCCCCTCCACCCCGGCGAGCACCAAGCCCCTGCACCCGGGTTTGGGGCTGAGGGCTCGGCTCAGCCCCGGCTCCCCCCCAGGACAGCTCTCGCCCACCCCAGCCCCGCTGCCTGCCGCTCTGCCTCCCCCCACCGCCCTCACTCCTGTCCCCAAGGGGCCGCGTGTGGCCACGCCACCGGCCCACCGGGATGTCCCCGCCACGGAGGAGCCGCCACGACCCTTACCTGGGTCTCAGAGAGGTTGAGCTGCCGCGCTAGCTCCGTCCTCTCCCTGCCCACCACATACTGGCAGCGCTGGAACTCCAGCTCCAGGCGATAGAGCTGCTCCGCTGTGAAGGACGTCCGCGTCCGCTTGGGCCGGTCCAGGTCCAGGCCCTTGGGAAGCACGATCTCCCGGATCGTCCCTTTGGCATCTGGGAGGGAAGCGGGGAGAAGGGCCGTCAGGAAAAAGTCTCGATAGGAGGAAAAAAGCTGGGCTGGGGAGGAAAGGGACTGGGGGAACTGGTCCAAAATAGCCATTACTGGGGGAGGAAAAGCTGAATTAAACCCCGGCTGTACCGTCGGCGCTGATGCGAGTGTCTGGGCTCGCTGCAGGAATAACTGTAAGAAATCCCCCAAGCTGTGGCTGAAAGAGGCGATATCCCACAGTTTGATTGTCCCCCCTGGCCCCAAATGCTGCAAGTCTATAAACCTCCAGGGAACGGCAACAAGTCTTCATAAAAATAGGGATTTTTTTTTTTTTTCCAAGAGATAAATAGAAATCAAAACCCAGAGGATTTAATCACAGAAATAATAGATTCTGAAAGCCAGAAGCAGAAAACTGTTCTATACCGAGGAAGAGTTCAAATTTAATTAAAAATATTTTTTATTTTTGGTCTCTATCCTTCCTTGGGAATACCAGGAAAATTTTATCTCTATTACAGTTCCCTTCTTTGCAGAATTATTCTCACTGAAGGAATATTTTCTTGAAAAGCAGCAGCTCCTACTTTGGGGCAGTTCTCTATTAAAGGACAAGTTTTGCAAGCGCCGCACACCCCGAGCCGCTCACAGCAGCGGATTTCAGGAGGCCGGGACTATCGCTGCCCACGGCGGGACGTGGGGAAGCAAAAGCAGGAGGGTTTACCTCCCGCGTTAGCCCCTCACAGCCCCTTCCACGCCGCAGGATGCGGCCCCTCCAAAGGAGCCACAGCTTTACTTTCCACTGACAAAGGACGAGCTCTCCCAGAAAAATCCACAGAGCCCCGCGGTGCCAGGAAGCCTGTCCCAGCTCCGTGGGCTGGGACGTGCCCCGACGGGCTCTGTGTGCCAGATGCGGCACCAGATATTAAAAATGAGCCTTGGAAATTGCCTGCCGCGTTCCTGCCAGACCCCAAACCCCTCATGCTCCTTGTCCCTTGTGCTGCCTTTCCTTAAACACCAGCAATGCCAGCGGAGAGCCCAGTTTGGGTGAGCCCTGGCTGCAGAGCTCCCCGTTTCTGCCCGGTGGCTTTCCTGCAAGTTAAAAACCAGCCACAGAAGCCACACGGGGCTCGCAGCCCGGAGGGACCCAAGGTCCCCAGCAGCCTTGGCTGCAGGTAAGTTGCTTTCTCTCTTTCTGGCTGACTCAGGCACAGAAAGATTATAAAATTGCTGGGGCAGGAACAGGGAAAATAGTGAGGAGCAGCCTGGGAGGGGGTGATGGAGCTGGCATGGGGACAGCGGAGCTGGCATGGGGACGGCGGGAGTGGGGAGCAAGCACAGACTTGGGAGAGGGACCTCAATCCCGAAGCCGGTTTCCCACCGCTACGTTATGGGATGTGGCAGAGGTGCCGTCCCGGCAGGGCCAGCCCGTTCCAGGCTGGAGCACGGCACTGCAGGAGGCACCGGGGCCGCAGAGGGCTTGGGCAGGGCCAGGGTGGGAGAGGGTCCGGTGGGATCAGGAGCGTGGGCTTTGATCTGCAGCCCCAAGTCCCGCGGGTGGGCACGGGGCTGTCGGAAAGGAAAGGGGTTGTAGGTGGATTGGAGGGATCTCTGGTGGGATCGGGACGCCAGACTGGGAACCATTTTGCGAGGGAAAGAGCGTTTGCAGAGATGGTGCCCAGACCACGTCTGCGCTCCCATGCCTATGCCGTGGTCCCCCAACACAACAACAGCCGGGGCTGCCAGCAACGCGCGGCTAACAGACGCTCATGCTTTCCAGCTGCAGCTGCAAGTATCTGCCCCTCCACCCTCGCCTCTCTGTACGGCGCTGCCGGCATTATTACGGGTACTATTTATTGTTATTTCCCCCCTGCAGCTGGGGCGCGGGGTGGGGGGAGCGGGCTGGGCACAGCCCCGGAGGGAAGCGGGCACAGTCCGCGGTGCCAGCTCGGCAGGGGAGAAGCAAAGCCCCTCGCCCCAGCCCCTCGCAGCCCCCGCAAGCACAGGCAGGTCGCAGCCCTATTGCACGCCGTGGACCTTCCCCGCTGCCCATCCGTGTGGGTTTTGGGGGACCCACGACCATCCCCCCATGCCAGGAAGGGCACAACATCACCCTGCCTGAGGAACCCCCTCCTGAGAGCCTTCCACCATCAGCCACTGGATCCCAGACCCCCAACGCTCGCCAGGTCCCGCCGTGGCTGCCCGGGGTTTTCCAGCAGCCCTTGGCCTCTCCGGCGGGGCTGCGGTGACAGGTTCTGCTCTTGGGGACCTGATGGCAGCACATCCAGGACAAGGTCTGGGTCTGAAATCCCCCAGAAGAGGTCTGGTGCCCAGGAGCTCAATCTCTCCTCTGCCTTAGCAGCTAAATACGACAAGGCAGGACAGACAGACGTGGCCGGGAAGCAGAAGGGAAGGCGAGCAGGCCGCAGCTTTGGGGCACCGACCCCCCGAGCTGGTGAACAGCGATTTTATAGCCCGCACACACTGCGGCGCAGCGCAGCAGGCCAGGAGGGACACATCCTGCACACCAACACACACGGCGGAGTCAGGCACACGCAGATGCCCCCGTATGCGCAGGGACTCGCCACGCACACCCATGCGCACGAGGGACACCTCTCCCCTGCACGGGGAAACACACCGCGCACACCCGTGTATACGGGGTTTCTGCACCGACACGGCTGCCGGGACATTTCTGGGGCGCGCACCCGCCCTGCCACGTACACCCATCCCTCTCCATGCCGGGGTGCCCCTCCACCATGGCGGCACACACACCTCGGCACACACACCTCGGGACACACTTGGGGGCACAGGAGCCCGCAGCCCTTCTCAGCGCACCCCAAACAGCACCGGCGTCCCCCCCAGAGCTCCCCGCGTCCGCCTGCACCCGCCGGGCACGGCGCTGGGGCAGCCCCCGGGAGGTGACCGGGAGGAGGGGGGCTGAGCACCCCGGGATCAGCCCCACTCCCCTTCC
>WAAD01032572.1:23071-33601 GCA_013389945.1 Fregata magnificens | reverse complement strand
ACAGGCCAAAGTCTGCCCTCCGGAAGTCCATGGTTTCCTGGAAATTTCCATGGAAATTTCCATGGAATCCTTTGTTTACAAACTAAATACTTTGCTATGTAGGCAGAACAGTTTCAAAAGAAAGAGCAGAAGGTACATTTATAGCAACCAAATAGAATAAAAAGCACTAGTCAATTCTAATTTCCATTAGACCCTATTTCTTCTTGTCAACAACTTTTAATGTAAACAGACACAAGTCAGGGCAGGACAGGACTGAACAAAGACAGAAATATTTGTGTAATAATATCTATTTTCAAATCAGATTGTACTTCAAGGTGTTAGTCTTACAAATCTCAGGTAGTTGTTATGGTTTCACACAATACGAAGGAGTGTTAGACAGAAAAGAAAATTTTTAACAAACTGACACTTGTACTTAAAACTGTGGTTGCTAGAGTAATCTTCACTTCTAATTTTCTAATTGCTGGGAGGAAATTTAATAATCTGCCAGAAAAGTCAGACAGCTCTACTTCAGTGTTCTCCAGTGACCATGAATGATGCATAAAGATGTTGAGCGCCACCCAGAACTGCCAGACAAAAAAGATAACAATGAGCTTGGCAGTTTTGGTTTATGTGCTCCAGCAATTTTCTGCAAAAGTGGGACACCACAAAACAAGGAGAACAAAGGGGGCAGAGTGGCTTAGGTAGGTCAGAGGGCTGGTTTATCATCCTACATTTCTTTGGCTGCTGGAAGAGAGATTTATACAGGAAAAATAAATACAGAAGGAAGTGGTGGGAGAAAGAAGGGAAACAAATGAATTTCCAATTCATCTTTTGCTTAATAAACCTTGCTAAGATAAATTCAGTAAGAACAACACTGGGTGCCAATCAAAAGTGAAATGGTTACAGTTAAGGAGTAATATGAGAAAATGATAAAGCTAAAACCAAGAAATTAACTGTTTGCAAGTAAAATCTATTTATGAGGAAATGGTAAAGTTTACTCTAAAAAATAACCAATGTGGAAACAACCATGAGACCGGTATACTTCGTTTTGCTGGTGTGCTTTTCTTTGGTCTGCGCCAACTGAAGCAGGTATCAGCATAATTCTGGCAGCAAAAGAAACAGGTCTACAGGTGACAGAGTGTATGTGCAGCTGAATAAACCATTGGATTAGAGCACTGCTGTTCGACAGTTTTTGTACATTAAGTCAAGCTGTGTTGCTCAGACTGGGAAAAGGAAATTCCAGACACGTAGCTGCCTGGGGCCACCACTGGAGTAAAACATTTAGATATGACAAGGTCAAGGAAGAGTCAGGGAAACAAAAGCAGGAATAACAGTTAAGTACTTGACCAACTGATATTATACCAGGCTAAAATTCCTTGGTCCTGGTAGCCAAGTTTAAAGCAGGATTTCCCATATGAGGATGGACAAGGGAGAAAAGAATCAAGCCTACAAACTGAATTAGGATTAAACCCAGCATTTCTTTGCCAACAGCCAAAATTAGCTGTCTTTGAATGAACCTATATCTATTCTAATTATCCTTTGTAAGCAAGACATAGTTGCAGAACATATTTTACAGGAGAAGGACAGGTATGTGAAACGGTTAACTGTTCCTGTGTCAGGCACCTAACATAGTAATGCACAGAGTGCATTTCAGATGGAGCTGAAGAATTGGTGCAGGTAGAGTTCCCTCTGTTCCAACTCTGAAGTAACTTCTTCCAGTAAAATAAGGTAAATAGAGACTCTTTATTCTAATATGGCACCTGGAAGATTATACGCATCCAGAATAACAGACATGATAAATTCATTACTGAAATACTATAGCACGGTTTTACATATTAGCCTTTGAGAGGTCATGTACTGACATCATATATGAACTTCTAGAAAAGTGACTCATTATATGGTTCAGCCTGTGCATCTCTAGCATACACAAATACACTGTCCATCTACAATTTATGGAGCACATATGCCCCTTCAAGACAAGTATTTAGAGCAATTATGAATCCACTATTCTTTGCAGTTTGTTGGACAAAGATTTGAGAAAAGAGAAAGTTAGTAGCTAAAGCTCTCCTGAGCACCCAAAAGAACACTAAGCCATCAGGTTATTACAGAACACATTAGTATAAACTGAACCTCAGGAAAAGCAGATAGGCCATTGATGACCAAATAGCTAAGAAAGAAAAAAAGGGTGATGGGATGGTGAAGAGAAAGTCAGAATAAACTTAAGTTCTGGGTCCTACTGTCCCCAGCAATTTTGTTTCTCTTTACTGTAAGGAGTTTAATCTCTTTATAATCACAAATACTACATTGTCCTGAAATCTGGAACACTTTTAAAGAAAGACCCATTATATCCATGTCATTAAGCCTCTGCAAGACTGATGCTATACCTATCTGCCCATTGAACTACCAGGTGGAAGAGCCCTAGTTTTGCATGATTTCCTGATTTCATTCATGTCAATATATCACATTTCATTATTTAGAATAAAATTTCTTATAAAATTATGATTGTCTTTGTATAAAAAACATTTACCACCATATTTCCTTTTGTTGTGTAAGTAATGCCTTTCAAAATCATTGCAAAATCTTAGTATCTCTGAAGCTGAAATGAGTACTGAGAATTGTAGGAAAACAGAATAAGTATATTCAAATAACTCTCTATTTGATACAATAATGCCTTGGGATATTCAAAAGCAATTTGTGTTTTCACTGTGAACCAGAGAGTACAGATGAGCTTAGACTGTTTCTGTCGTGTCAGTGAATTGAGCAGTTGGATTCACTGTTTTCAAAGGTGGTATTGTAAAAGGCAAATAAAACGTGATGTGCCCCTGTTCCATACAGTGTCACCACTTGTTCCTTCTAGTATGTCTGTCTCATGCCATCTTGCAGCTCTCCAAACCCTACTTTTTTTTGGAAGAGGCTTCCCACCTGCCTTTCCCCTTTATCTTTTATCCAGCATACCAGAAGACAATATGTTCTTGCAATATTTCACTACAGTAGGTCTTAAGAGCCCTAGATGGATGCTAATCCCTTTGCCACAGCTGCCAAAAGCTGCATGGCGCCTCAAGCAGCTGAGCACTGATTTTGACTGAAGCATCACACTGCAACAGCAGCTGCATGGGCTCCTCTACCTCCAGTCCTGATCTGACATGAACCCTGGGACAAGAACAGCAGTAGGGCCACTGACATTTTCTGCGATGAGCTAAAGGCACAGTAGATTGTAGTAGGCAGTAAACAGGCAAGAATACTCATGCTTTCAGGCAACATTTAAGGAGTACTTGGATCCTGTGCCAGTTCTCTGCGCAAAAGCGAATTTCACCTGCAAAGAATAGGAAAAAAATTGTGAACGGGGCAGGAATGTAAATTTCCTGTTATCACTGTGAGGCACAGCTTTTCATTCAGTTTAAGAAAAAAAAATGAAGGTTCAAAAAAATTTGAATGTACGCTTTTTCTGAGATATAACTTTTCACACTTAAAAGCTGAAGAATGTGAAATGGTATTTGCTGTACCAGAATGAAGCATTTATCCTCTGCAATTCTTAAATACTTAGGACATCATATTATAAATTCAGAAAAGACCTTGCACATTGTGGACTATAATCTGCCTAATAATATAGAGGGGATCTACTCCTAGTCACAGACAGCTTGGATGCTACAGAGGAAGACAAACAAGGAAAGAAATAGAAATCCAAAACATAATGAACACAGCCAATTTTACAAAGCTCTGGTAGGAA
Organism: Fregata magnificens; assembly: GCA_013389945.1. Taxonomy (NCBI): domain Eukaryota; kingdom Metazoa; phylum Chordata; class Aves; order Suliformes; family Fregatidae; genus Fregata; species Fregata magnificens. Next base: position 29,895 of record WAAD01032572.1, on the reverse strand, counting down.
AACACATTGTCATATATCCTGTAGGCTTCAAAAATAAAGATGATCTGTTCTGTTTTGATATATACCAAGTAGATTTAAAGGGACCAGACTGTGACTTTCAAGATCAGACAGATATGCTGTTTAAAAACATCACTCCAGAAAGTTCATCAAGAAAACCATGGTTCAAAGGTTTCTTGATAACCTGATCATTGTCCATTTCTCTGGGCAGATTTCTCTTTTCCCCACTCTTACTCTTCACAGAGAATCAAGATTTAACTGTAGACACCCAGGATACAGGAGGACAAGGATGGGCATATCTTTGCCCCCCTGCTGCTCCTATGGCAGCAAGAAGGAGCACTGCAAGATCTAAGCTTAAAGGGGAATGGTTCTATTTCCTAAACTCTACTAATTATTGAGTCAGAGCTCTAAACTCGTAATTTTTGTGACATTGGAAACAGGTCCAGTTGACTTCCAGGGAAAACCTGGCTCCAAATCATTGTCTTTGAACAAGTTTCCTGCTATTATTTTTATCTTGTACTTCCTTAATTTTTTAAAATGTAATTTTCCACCTACTACTCAGAAGATTTTGTATCACTGAGGACTCCCTGTTCTTACAGCACATTTCAAGTTCAAACACTTTCCAGCAAGTTTTACTGTACTAAGAATGCTTTTCTTTAAAGATTGTCGTGTCATTGTTAGCAAGTGACAACATGACCTTGGGAAGCTTCATATGGCAGAAAAAAGTTCTTCTTTGAAGATTGATTATACCATAGAATGGAGTTCCTGCACAGATATTCATAATGCTGTTTCTCAGACTCCCAGTCATGGAGAAAACAAAACTTAACATTGACAAACACTTGCTTTTCACAGTCTAGGTTTTTACTATCACATAATTTTGCTGGGTTTTCAAAAAATGCCTAGGTTTGTATGTGCCAAATTGTTTTAAGCCTCTGCTCATTATGCAAAGAGGAGCAAATGGAAGAAAGGCACAGTCTCAGCACTTGTGCTTGACAGAAACAACAACCATTACTTGTTTGCAGGAATGCTAACCACTCCTGGTGAGAATGAGAAGTACTCAGGAGAAAGACAGCCACCATTCCAGCTATAGCAAGCTAGCAAATCCCACCCTGCATGGGTGAGTCTTCTCACAATAAGCCTTAGTAGCCCAAGTACATTGAAAATATCAGGAAGGATGCCATTTCATAAGCCAGAGGGAAAAAGAAATTTTATTCTCTAAAGACTGCAGGAATTCCCACTTCCATATTGTAATGGTAGTCTTAACTGTGGCACAACGTTTTATTATTTTATAGCATATTCTTAACCATATTACTACTTAATTCAGCAGTTTACCCTATGCCTTTCTCTGTGTACTTGGTCTATATTTCAAGAGTGTAACCCCTCAAGTTTTCTTTTTTATTTAATCATGCAGCTATGCCCTTCTTAAAAACTCAGGAGGAAAATTCTCATGCATCCACTTAAAAAGTAGATTTTCAATTCAATAATTCAGTCAAATCAAACTTCCTCACAGCAGTGCAATACATCCTTTGTCATTAATCACAATTTCCCTGCCAGATTCTATTTTTCAGTCTAAGCTGTTTTATCTGAATAAGGATTTGAAAAAAAGACATTATATCTCAGAAGCAAATGGAAACAAAATAAATGTCATATGCGCACCCTGAAAAATATTGTGTCACCATTTCTGGACTAAGCAAAAAATCCAAACTGGTTTTGCTCAAACAGATAGAAAGGGTATGGTTTTTTGACAGGATCTTTAGCAATTAGAGAAAATACATAGGAATCAAACCAAAATTCTGCCAACAAGCTTGTCCCCTTATTCCATGCCACTAAAGTAGTCTCACTTTGCCCTGCAGGCTGTAAAGGAAGGATTTAGCTGAATGAATCTTTTTATTTATTATAGCCAACATTTACAAGTATGATTGCTTTCCTCCTGCTTCTTAAAACAGTAGTTTTACTTTTTTTGGTTTGGCCTCCTAGCAGCTGAAAAATATAACACATATAACCTAGATAACACGTAAGACAGAGAAATAACGCACCCAAAATGAGATGGAACACAAAAGTTGCAACAGAATGCACCTGGCAAGACTCAGAAAGTTCTGACAATACATTTCATTTGGGGCAGGGGGGAACAAACATCCGTTTTTCATCCCTTTCAAGAAAACACAAATTTTCATATACTGTGTAAGCCGCTTTTCAAGGGAGTACAAAACTTCCGTAAATTATAGTTCCCCACAAATTTGATATGTTCAGAAGCTAATTGATGGAAGATTATTTTGCAGGTGGTTGCTTACTGCTGCATGATTTTTTTTTTTTTTTTTGCATCTAGAATACCTCAGTCTCAGAAGAAACCGATTCTTCTGAGACTCATTGTCTCCTTTCTCTGACCGATCTTTATTCTTTAAGATGGGCAACTGCGCTTTCACATAAACCAGAGAAACTGTGGTTTTCCAGTAAAAGGAAAAAAAATCTCTCTCCTATCAATTGCACTCTTCAACTGGCAGAGAAAATGAGGTGGTGGACCCCCAGCCTAGAAAAGGTCTTTTTGGAGGAAGCACATTAGAGTTGGAAAAAGACAGCCAGAGTGCGCTAAGCTCCAGCAATCCCCAGGCAATGGTTAGCAGTGGACATATGTTGCAAGAGTTGCAAAAATGCTTAAAACAAAACCAAAACCAATCACCTTAGGAAGTCACAAGGAGCTTCTCTGTGGAGATCTTCCCCTATTACTCAGGTGGCCCCTCTTCCCACTATTCCATGAAAGCTACACACACCTTTGACCTTAGTGGGAGGAGCACAAGGCCCCATGAAAATTTCCTTTCATTTAAATTATAAGTGTTCAAATGACACTACTATTGTTCAAGATATAAGTAAACATAGCAGTTTCCCTCAATGCATTTCTCTGCCACATTTAGTGAATTGAAAAAATTTTTTGTGGTTTTCAGTGCAGCTTACATTTGAGCAAATCATAGAATCACAGAATCTTAGAATCATAGAATGGTTTGGGTTAGAGGGGATGTTTAAAGGTCATCTAGTCCAACATCCTGCAATAAGCAGGGACATCTTCTACTACATCGGGTTGCTCAGAGCCCCATCCAGCCTGACCTTGAATGTTTCCAGGGACGGGGCGTCTACCACCTCTCTGGGTAACCTGTTCCAGTGTTTCACCACCCACATCGTGAAAAACTCCTTTCTTGTATCTAATCTAAAGCTACCCTCTTTTAGTTTAAAACTATTACCCCTTGTCCTATTGCAACAGGCCCTGTTAAAAAGTTTGTCCCATCTTTCTTATAAGCTCCCTTTAAGTACTGAAAGGCTGCAGTAAGGTCTCCCCGGAGTGTTCTCTTCTCCACATTGAACAACCCCAACTCTCTCAGCCTTCCTTCATAGGAAAGCTGTTCCACCCCTCTGATCATTTTTGTGGCCCTCCTCTGGACCCACTCCAACAGGTCCATGTCTTTCTTATACTGAGGGCTCCAGAGCTGGATGCAGGACTCCAGGCGGGGTCTCACCAGCATGGAATAGAGGGGCGGAATGACCTCCCTCAACCTGCTGGTCACGTTTCTTTTGATGCAGCTGAGGATACAGTTGGCTTTCTGGGCTGTGAGCACATGTTGCAGGCTCATGTCCAGCTGTTCATCCACCAGTACCCCCAAGTCCATGTTCCCACAATATAACTACAAATCATTTACATTTACATGTGCAACGGAGTAAAATGTAGGCATATTTCTAATCCATTATACCTTCTCCCATCCCTGTCAGGAACAGAAAGCATTTTTCAGGACTGGAATTGCATGGCTCCTGAGCAAAGACCATGGTTGCAGAGAAGTAGAAAAGCAAGAGTCAGAAGAGTTAGCCAACTACTCAATAACAACATTAGTTTTGTGTGGTTAAGATAGTTAAGCTACAGGAACAAATTTCATTTGTGTAACTTTAAAGAGAAAATTATTTTATTTTCTTTATTACTTTCTTGAGGTATAAAGAAAGCCTTCTTATATGCATATATTGAAATGCATTGACAAAATGTGCTTATATTATTTTCTGCCTCAGGAATGTAATGAGAACAAGTTTTCATAGGAATATTACAAAATTATTTCCTTGACATAATCCATCAGATCAGTGCTTCACATGCAAATATCTTCAACATTAAGACAGCCATAAATGAACAAAAAGCTATGACAAATAACATGGTTAGTGTTATTTGCATTTGTGCTGTGAAATTTTCTAACCACTTTCTGTGCATGTAGGTCCTTTGGGTTTTCATCAGAAGAACCTTCAACATCTTAAAATGCGTTTTTCCACAAAATAGATTAAAGTATCCAGATTTTATAGGTTTTTTTCCTTTAAATTTATAGGAATTCACCTGCTTTAAAAAAAAAATATGTTCCCCACCCAAGCTCAAATGAGTGCAGTATGTTTAACCTTAAGGGTTAATAAGCTCTATGAATGCAAAACACAGACTCAAAGTGTAGGAGTAATCATGTCTGAATACAAATCAAACAGCATCTAAATAAAGACTTTTCTAATCTCCCTAACAAAGAGGTTCAGTAAAGGAAATTTTGTAATACAAGATATTACACACTAATAAAAACCTAAGCAAATCTTTCTGCAGTTTGTGATTCTCTAATGAATCTTTTAATATAAAGATTAATGCATAAAAATAAAAACTTAGGTTGTTCTTATCTAGGATCCATCCACTATGCTTAAAATCCAAACTGTGTGTCCTAGAGTAACACGGTTTCCAGGTGGTCAACTACAAAGAAACAGCATAGGGTCTTGTCACACTGTACACTATTAATTTTTTTGTTGTTGTTAAGTATTTCAACCTGGAAAAAAGTTTTCTTCCTATCCAAATAGAGGTCAATGGGAAGTGAAGTTGTGCAGTCCAGTCATCAGTTATTTATATGGGGACTCTGATTATTGTAATACAGACAAGGCAGGATCAAGTTGATTTAGTTCTCTAGTAATATTAATAAAGAACTTGACCTCTTTGTGTTGAGAACCAAAGCAATCTTCTCAGTTTCCATAGACCAAGTTATACAATATTCATAATAGTTCTCATCCATTCACAAATCACAAGATGAAGTAATAAAAGACCTAGTCTAAAATAGAGGCATAAAACAGCACACTGAGACAAAACTGTAGCTGACGGTTTTTGACACTACTTACTCCACACAGATAGTACAAAGAAGGAAAAGTCGTGGCAGGAAATAGGCAAATGAATGTTCAGCTTTATGCCTCAAAAAAACAGTTGTTTAAAAATTCAAAAGACAGTAACATGATTATGAGGATATTTATATTCCTTTCATATTACCAAACATTAATCAAACCTCCCTGATATTATTGCGGGGACGGGGGACGGGGGGAAGGCAACATGCATTTGTCCCATTATAAAGAAAATGGATTTTTCCATATTTGAGCTCACTTCTTACATACGTCTATAATTTCTGTACATTTTAAAACATCTTCTGCTTTGCAAATCACTCATGGAACACACATTTTATAAGAATGATGTTTCTTAAAGGAATCCAAGGATGTAATTTTCATTAGTCATATACCTCACTTATTGGATGAAACACAAATAGAGTTAAAGAAGTTTCTGCAGCCAACAGATGCTTAGTCTCTAGTTGAATTGTACACTAGGCAATTGATACTTGTCTTTAGTATCATACAAAAGCATAAGGATGTCAAACAAAGTCGGACTATACGATAGACCGATTTTTTTCCCCTTTGAGGTCAGTTAGTAAATTTGCAGCTCTTGCAATCAGACAAAAATCTAATAACTACATCTACATTCTTAGTAGTGTCTGTACAATTAAAACCTCTATTGTAAAATAAAATATATCATAAAAGATGAAAATAAATGTATCACTGTTCTCTAGGGTATTATTTATCATTGATGATCTGTATCCAGAAAAACATTTCAACATCAAACGTATTTCACAAGTATGATTCTGAAACACACATGCTAAATACATGGTGAAACTGGTATCTGCATTACAGGAAATATGTATTTGTTAAATCTGTTCACAACGTATAGATACATGATTTTTATATGCGTAAATACATATAAGTATACATAACCACATGTGTGTGTGTGTGTGTGTGTACGGTTAAAAATCCTTCTAGTTTGGAATGTTAGTACATTTTTACGACCAAGGCTATGTAGACTCTGAATTAGCTTTAACCTCAGTAGCCTGAGTACAGACAGCTTCACAGATATAGCAGTAAAGGTTGTAAAACCTTCCTCAGAAGGTAGAAACATCATTTGGCTCCGTGTAACTTCAGGCACAATGCTAGTAATATCAAGTCTGACAATGGAAGTACAACCTTATGTGGTTCTTTCAAAAGACAGTTCACACACAAATTTCTCAGACAGAATGCTACACACTAATTGTTTATCACTGATTCATAACACCAGGTCTGCCCGTGAAAAGCAAAGAAAACTGAAATGGTGGAGACAGGAATTCTTTCCTTATTTTCCACTTTCTTCATGTCTTCTGCTGACTTTATAATCTTTGTCAACCTCTTTACAAAACTGCTTGATGTGAACACAAAGCTCGATCAAAACAAGATTGCTTAAATGTTTGAAATACTGAGAGCTAATTCTGAAACAAGATAAACACCAATGGTTTCTTTGCAAAGGTGCCTACTATTCAGCTTGGTGCAATAATGACCTCGGTAGCAATATCTGCTATTCCAGAAGGCCTGGTACATACTGAAACTGTGATCAGTTTCACATATTACACAGATATTTTGTCTTGGGTTTGAGGTCTAAGCTTGATAATGAAGAATAGGTAATAACAGTTTCCAAACTATGCTTGTAGGCAGAA
>WAAD01032572.1:2852-13496 GCA_013389945.1 Fregata magnificens | reverse complement strand
TTTATCCCTGAGCAGACGTCACACGGTACGGAACAGCCCCGCTCAGCCCGGGCCGGCTGTCCCGGCCGCCCCCTCCCAAGGTCCCGCCCAGCCCCAGCCCACAGCGGGGGTGGGGGGGGAATGTTGGAGAGGCAGCCCCGGGGCTGGGCAGGCACCGCCCGGCCACAGCCAGGCACTGCTGCCGCCTCCGGCCACCGACACAGAGCACAGCAGGCTGGCATGGGGAAAACCAGCTCCCCCTCAGCCAGACCCAGTACAGTTTCATGAGAGGTTCAGTTTACCAGACCAATTAACTTTATGCAAAAATTTCAGAATTAAGAGTCAAATTGAAAAGATGCTGTACGTCTGATCCTTGTATATTGCAGGGCTGCAGAGATATTCACAGCACTGGTCATAAAGCCATGACAAATTTCCATTGCAACAACATGAAAATTGGTTTGAGTGAATTGAAACAATGCATTTGGCTCACAGTTATGTTCTTCCCGTACTGAGGAAGCTTCTGGGAACTGAGTTGTGGTCGTCAGTTGACTCAATACTTAGCTTCTGTCCACCTGACCAAAATGGAAATGAGCTGCTGTATGCTGGATTTTGATACAGCTTTCAATGTGTTATTAATAAATCTTTTTCATACTTTTTCTAAATCTGCATATGTCATTTCAGCACAAGGAGTAGAAATGTAGGTAGTCATACTAAGCAGATGTATTTTTCACTCATTATGATTTTACTGTAAGATATATTTCATCCATTTTCAGGTACATGCTTTAAAAATGAAATCACTTGTAAATTTAGATACAAAGAAAAGGCTTCAAAAATTATTAGATAATTTATCATGTCTTATAAACTGCAGTTCTTTAGAATTGCCAGAATTGCCAGAAGTATTGAAATGCAAAGTAAGCAGAGGGAAAAAAGTTAGATGGAGCCTCGTCTGTCATTTGAAATCAATGTTAGCATTAAGTTTCACCAAGAAACTAAATGGCTTTGTTTTAATAGCTGAATGAAGCCCAGAGGCAAATCTCATTTCTTCCAGGTAACTGATACAGTATGTCAGAAGACATTGGCTTGGACTGTTACATTTCTTCATGCTTCACATCATTCAGAATTTCATTGTTTCTTTTACCAATCTGTGAGTAACTTGTGGGACAGTCGGAAACCCTGTCCCTAGGTGTACATGCTTATCAGGGTCAGGTCCTATTGCAACTCTTTCCCTTTTGAAGGAAACATTCTCATGTAGGCAAGGAGCTGAGAAGGAACTGTAGGTGATTTCAATAGGTCCTGGTCCAGGTTGTCAGGGGAAGAAGGTATGGACAAAGCATCAGACAGCAAACTCTTCCCCAAGAGCAGATGTCTTTAAATGCATCTCTGCCACTTGTTGCCCATATGCATTTGGTAATTTTCTCATGCTTAAATATGGCAATAAAAAGTTAGCTGACATACCTCTAATTGCGGCTAGTTGATCAATGTTTACCCAGAGCAAATTTTAGACTGTTTTGGCATTGATTGGTTAGCAGTATAAAGTGGATGAGAGCTAAGTGCAAGGCCCTGGCATGATGCTGAATATAAGTCATCCCCTATTACTCAGATAAGTAATAATGTATAGAATTATGTCACTACTATACTTTAAACACTAGGTTTTTTAGTGAAGACAGAGATAAAATGTATCCTGTCTTCCCATCTGCCCTGGTAGACTTGCGTACTGTGGCTATGACCTGACTTATTGTGGTAAGAGACCTGATTTATATATAATTTTAAATAATTAGGCATTGAATTAACTTCTGAACAGGTGAAATTATAATGTCTGCCTTTCCTAGACGAAGAGCTGATAACACTGCTGGAGGGAGAAAGCCCATGGCAATCCCAGTGGGAATGGACTTGAACTCAGGAAGCCATTAAGTGAAACAGTAAATGGAAATTACTCAGTAGCTGAGCTGCTGAAAAAGGACATTAAAGAGAAACAAGGAATTTTTTTCTTTCCCCCCCCCCCTTTCCTCTTGAGGGTTGCTGAGCAAGAAACTTGTTTAATGCAAAGACATAGGCATGGGTCATCCTGATAGAGGAGTGCCTTCTTACTCATAAAATACAGCATCTTCTAGAACAGAGGAAAACAGAGCAATACATTAGTGTATATACATGTGACCTTTACTGACAACAGACACAGAAAAGAGAGGGAGAGCATCAAAGCCTTAATATAAGCATTTTAGGTAATTTTTCATACTTTGACATAAAGATTCTTCCAAATTCGTCACATCTTAGCATTATTAGAGTAATTTTCTTTATATAGTCTTCTGGAACAAATTTGCTTAACATCAACACAGACTGAACTAGTTTATTGCCATTATTCAGGTCTGGATCAACCAACACTTAATAAGACTAACACATGTAAATTTTCTTTTTACTCTTACAGATCTGCCCTTTCTCTCCTCCCTGGATTTTCTTTTTTTTCTTTTTATTTTTTCTTTATTTTCCTTTAAAGAAATCTGGCCTATAGTTAGTTTGGGTTTTGGTTTGCTTGGCTTTAGTTTTTTTGTTCTTATGGCCTTCACATCAGGACAAAATCCATGATTTGGCTTCTGTGGGAAGAGAAGATTGGAACTGATGGCCTTGGCTGGCCATAGCCACTAAGGAAAACAGCTACTGGCATCCAGCAAGGAATTTAGGAGAGATGGAAGAGCAGAGGGAGGACAGAAATTTGCCTGGGTAGTTGCCTTAGTGTCTTCTGTGATATCGTTTTTATTATTACTGTGTGTTTGATTTGACTCTCTTGTAATGTTAATGTAAATGTTGTATTTTAGGGTATGATCAGTGATTTCAGGATAGGTTCATCAGCTTTCCCTTAGTTGAGAATCCATAGAACTCAGGTTGGTATTCAGAGAATGATCTTCATTCAGTGTAAATATCAAAGATGTTGACAAAATGAAAATTATTTTTGTTTGCCTTCAGCAGACTTTTTCTTCAAAAACTGTGGGTTTTTAAACTGCTGAAAATAGTTACTTAGTTAAAAAGCCATTCTGTTAAAAAAAAAAGGAGCATAATCAAAAGAATTTCACTAAAGTCACTATAAGCACTGAGAATATGGTCAAAGGTTGCTGGTCTCAGATTGCTAATATTTTTATAACTTTGGCAATATTTTCAAAAGATAGCAGTTCCAAATGTGTTTTAAATAATTTCTTCCCTATTCTTTAAAAAATTTCAGAATGTAGTTGTAATTTAAAGATGTTGTTAAGGAAGCTGTGGAGAACAGTACGATCGAACGACTTTTCAAAAGCTCTATTATTGCTTTGGTTAACCCTCCTGTATAATAAATACGGTAAATGCATGTTCAACTGAGCTGTGACACAGCCTTAGAAAAAGCTTAATTTACAGCTCCACAATTGCTGTTTTCCTTGGAAAACGTCCTTCTTTATTTTGGACACATTTTTGAAGAAACATTTATTCTTATTCAGTGTGGAGATGCCAAACACAGACATGTTCTCATGCATCTGACCATAAACCAACAGAGCATGTATCAAGAGGCCTCTCATTTTTCTACAGTAGTGAATGTGTAATAAACAGTAATAAACAGCCAACCAAAGGGGGTTCTTGTGATTTTTCTTTTACTGCTTTCATCCTTTGTTAGATTCTGTAACAAATTAATTGACTCATTCCTTACAGACTTCAGATAATTCTCCTGCATTTTCTACCCACTCCACCAAGCTCAAAACTGCCCTAGAAGTCTTTGTCCTTTTATACAGGGTTTGGGGTTTTTTGTTGTTCTTATAAAGAATAGGTATTATATGTCGTCTTAACAAGAAGTGTTTTCTGTGTTCCCAGTTAAATATCTTGGCATACAAGAGAGAAATCTAGTTAATGCCTCCTGTCCTCTCACAATGTCCCCAGAGGAGTGATCAGTGAGCAATCCTATTTTCATGTCCCTGTGTTGGAACTGAGAACACCACAGAAAAATCCCTTTCCATCAATGTCTTTAAAGTCCCTTCTTCACAACTGTCTGCTGTCTGCCATAGCGATGTTCAGGACAGCCTTCTAGCCCTTCCTGCCTTCCCAGGTGGTCATGTTCTCATGGAAGCAGTTTAAATTCCAAAAACTCCCAAGCATCAACTGTAAATTTTACTAGATCAGTCCCTTGGGGAAACAAGCCTAAAAAAATCTGGTGTACATTGGAGGGTGACCCTAAAGAGCCCTTTGGACCTGAGCATGGCAGAGCAGTGCCAGGGCAGAGCTGAGCTGGAAGTCTGGCATGATGGGACCTCTCCAGCTGCATAGGGACAGCTCAAACCCCACAGACCCCATAAGGAACTACTCTTCTGCCTTACATGACACAGAGTTCATTTCCTTCCTCCCACTTCTGATTCTGTCAGTCATGCCTCAGCTTAAGGAACAAGAATAATCCAGTTTGTGTTGAATTCACACAACAAACAGAAGACTATTTATACTGTATACTGTATTTATACTGTATACTATTTATACTGTAGTTAAACAAAAGAAAATCTAGGCTGAAGTAATAGGGAAATTAATATAAACAAAGAATACAGTATTAAAGAATGATGCAATCTGTACCTAGAAAGAAAAATCTCAAGCACCTATCTTATGATATTTTACTTTGCTTGGAAAACTATATGTGACCATGAAATTAAAAAAAAAAAGAAACTGCTGAATACACAAGAGTCAGAAGAGTTATGGTAATATTGTTCAAAATTTATACATCCCTACATTTCTCCAATTAACATATTTATTTTTATATTTATACATATACTCACATGTACACATAGGTATAAGTATACTTTAATGGCAGATTTCCAGGTACAAAATCTCTGGCATGGCACATTCTTATTAGCATCTGTTTGTGTCAGTCCCAAACATACTATTAGGCAAAATTCAACCCTTATCTAAAATCAGATTGTCTGCAAAGGAATAACACCAGGAATTAAATACATCAGTAGAACAGTTTAGTTAGTAACTCATCTCCTAAAGCATAATACTGACAAAGTGTCTAATAATAATTAATTATAATCTAATAATTTTGAAGAAAGTTATAACTGCTCATATTATTCAAACTGATATTTACTACTGTGTGAAAAACAAAATTTATACTTTATAGGAATATCACTTTTAACAAGTTCTTATGACGAACACACAATAGAGCTATGAGACTGCCAAAATGACATATTGTGCCATATTCAAATATGAACCCTGAACTTTTCAATTGCCAGAGGCAGAGGGAACAGTCTCCTAACATTCTTTTTCCTACTTCCTTTGATTAGCATTGCTTTTATATAAAGTCAGACAACTTAAATGATCTGTGGCAGTGTTTGTTATTGAACATCTAAAGGGATTAAATTTCATATATTCAGCAATGGATTGAATGTGCCTGAAGAAAAATGTGAAACCAATAAACTACTAGCTTATAGTTGATGATACCATATGTAATGTCATCAAAGTGGGTGAACAGCAGTCTCTGGAATACACAGTCTCAGTGCAGCAAAAGCACTATATTCATATGTTCAAGATCTAATGCTGACTTCAGAATTTAGCACAAGCTAAATTAGAATTAGAATTAGAATTTAGCACTTTCTAAACAGAAATCAGCCCTGTAGACCTTTCCTGATGAAATGAAAACAACAAAGATGTCTTAACATAAGCTTGCCTAGTCACTTCTTGCACAAGTCATTAAGAAAATGATAGCATCACCTTGGAAACAATGAAGAGTAAGGTTAAATAACAAATATTTTAATTTGGATGAAAATAACTTTCCCATATACAAGTAGCCCCAAACAATACAAAATCTCCAACAAACACCCCTAAGCTGTGGGCAATTCAACCAGTTGGAGGAAACAGCTCAGCCCCAAAACAGAATGTAGGTAATGTTTTTCCTTCTTTTGCCACAAACAACTGTACCTTGTCATTAGAAACATGCCAAGCAACTTCACTCTGTCTGCCAATTGCATACAGTTCTTTATTACACACACACACAAGAATTATTTCTACGTGCAACTGTTTATTTTTGTGATTTTAATTTGTCATTTATCCTATAGGTAATGGACTTGTCTTTGGTCCAGAGCCATTCTGCAATAACGAAGGAGAATGAAAATGTCAACAGCAAAGCCTGTGTCAGGCAACTGCATTAAAAAGTTCATAGCTTTTGCAGTCAAGTTGAAATCACTCTCTCACTTCTTGTTTGCAACATGTTTATTGGCTCCTACTGACACTATGAAAGGCTTTATTCTGAACAAAAACATCACTTATTCAAAATATTTTTTTAAAGGGATTTAAGTACAACATTGACCTATATACTCCTTTTGTCTGTTAGCTTAGCTAATATCTCTAAATATTGCAGCACAACCACATCAAAGGCAGGATTAGGTTTATCCAACCTAAACCTGAACTTCTCATTCAGATGAATAGAAGGCCAACACATACTCAGGGATTTGACACAACTTTCCTGTCTGCAATCCATTTAGTCTGTTTGCTTAAGCCTTTCCTTTACAGTTCCCAGATACATATTTATTCCCTGTGGCATTCCAAGTCACATTAAAAATTTAAATGCAAGACTTAATGAAGGAAAGTATTTATATCTGGAAGAGCTGGTCCTAATCCTTCTCTTATTCTGTCTTTTTACTGTCCTTGTAGTGATGAGCCTACAACAGCACTTCAGATCATTTCCTTACAAGTCATTGCAGAAAGGCAGGAGATGCAATGATAGTTGTGGCATCAATCAGCTTCTGAACTCCTTTCTGAAAACTTCGGAGTCGGAATTTAGTATAAAGATGTCAGCAAATGTACTGCTGGGCATTGAACTTCTAGTCTGAATGGCTTTCCACTACACAAATAATAAATATTGATAGGAAAAATATGGCCTGAGTATTGAATATATAAAAATCTTGCACCCTGATAATTTTTCTGACTCAGAATTATTGCCGTGCAACTCTATTTTATATTATTTTCTTTATATTGGGACATTCCAATGATGGAATTAGCACATCTTTTTACTATTATTACAGGTATTTGTACAAGTACAATTTGTACAATTACAAGTATGAAGAGTAAGTCCTCCCAGAGAAATGACTGAAATATGTAATTACATTATTTCCCTGGTTAAGTGGTACCATAAATGCACAAGATGCCAAGCAGTGGGGAACATATCAAACACAATGCCTACCTTAAGAGCATGTCTGAAGTAATAGCTCAAGTACAGCACACAACAGAACAAAACTGATGCAGAACCAAACCCTTCACGTCACTCACCAAATTCTTAAACTTTAGCTGCTGCTTCCAAGAGAGGTGAAATCTTCATTGGACATACTTTATGTGCAACAATTTTCTCCTCTGCTAACAAATCCTGTTTGAAGTACTTCTTGCCTTCTAGACTCAGATCATATTCAGTAACAGTTTCATACTTCATACATTTTTTGTCAAGACTATATCCTGCACTTTGATAGTGTCAATTATCTAATAGGACTTTTCCACCTCAATCTTCTATGTCTTAGAATAATACATTTTGTAAAGGATAAGATATTAAACCCCGGATATCAGGGTTCTCAGAAACAATGTGATCTCCAGTTTTCAATATATTGGTTGTCTTGACAATTTATCACTGAAAACAAAAGTGAAAGCCACTGAAAATGACATTCGTTATTCCTACTGAGGATTTCTTTCTGAAAGCACATAGATTTTGCTAGAACCGAGAATGATGTTTACTTATTTTATCAACTGTAACTTTCCCCTTCATTTAAAAAAGAAATTAAAGTTGCCCCATTATCAAAGCTGGGCTTGAACAGAACTGCAGAAATCCTAAAGCAGATGTTCAACAATAACTCTGTTTTCCTCATGAGAATATTCAAAGTGAATTTTTATGGGTTATGCTGGCATAATTTTACTATACCAAAGGAAAAATGGCTTTGTCCATAGCTTTGTTCACCAGAACGCAGAATACTATAAGTCGATAGGCAGATTTTACCCAAGTTCCATTAGAAACGTACAGTCTCTTTACAGAAACCATTGTCATGTTGCCAAATCATGGGAAAATACATTCACAGTAATTAATATTTGAGAAAAAAAATGTCAAAACATACAACAAATTTACCATGAATTATCAAATAATCTCTAAAGATGAGTTACCTTTTTATTTTCTTATGACAGGTATGAAAGATCTGTCTTTATAATAGCAATGACCCTTCAAGAGTGGAAAAAAGTACATGGGAGGCAGTTCAAATCACTTGGATTAGACTTGCTGACAGCAGATTGTTATGTTCTAATACTAGTAGGGTTATATTTAAAATGTTCTATAGCCTTTCTTTTTCCTAAAATTAGGATTTGGCTCTATAAGAAAAATCTGTGGCATTTTTGAAAGCAAAACCTAAAATATATACATATATATAAAATATGTAAAGTCAAATATAATTCAGCAAAAATATTACTCAAATAATTTTATTGGTTTTGATCAAACTAGAGTAAATCTTGAGATGCTGTTGAGATGCAGTAGAAAAGTAGAGAAGTCTACTTTACAGTCCACATCAAAGTAAAGAAATAAAAACTATTTTGTAATATTTTCTCTTGATACTAGGCAGGAAATACAATGCAGTATCATTGCCTCTGGGCATTCATAACAACGGGTTCAGTCTGAACCATGTCCAGGCCTGGTTCGTTTTCATGTATTTGGATTTAGTGATGGCATCTGAAGTAAAGTCAAAAGAGAAAGGCCATATTTAGCCATTATTTTATAGATTTCATTTATGATTTCTAATTTTCTAAAAAAACAGTGTCTCTAATGTTTCCCATTAAATTAGAACATTAAATTTATAATTTAATCTTCTTTTCTTGGCATCTGTTTCTGGAAACACAAACCCAAGACAAAATAAAGAAGATATGAGATAAGCAAGGGTAGATTTGGAAGGAGGAAAGGCAGAAAGATTAATTTTGGGGAAAGGGGAAAGGTGGCTTCTTCACCTACACAACAGTATAACAATAGAAATAAAGTGCAATAACAAATCTGAAAGTGTCTTGTGGATGACTCAACAGATCCAAGATGCTCCATGGCTTTGTAATAATGTAGGAATAAATATTTAAAAATATTATTTTCATTTTCAGTACCGTATATCTATGTTTTGTTCTTTTGGAAAAACTAAGAAATCTGTGAACTAGATAGATGAAATGTACGTAAGTTTTTTGTCTTTAACATGTCAATACAAATAAGTAACATTTCTAATTTTACTGTACATGGCAAATGAATTTCTCAATGCAGCTTTCAAATTATACTACACTTATCTGTCAAATTGGGAAACCAGCCTCTCCTAATCACTTCCCCCGCTCCGGGTATCTATGTTGAACAAATACTGAGCAACTATTGAATAAAGAGGTACCTCCTCTCCTCTTGTGCAAGACTGAATGGGACATCATGGTTCTTATTTCAGTCCCCTAGTCAATGCTAGATATCTGTCTTCCTTATTTCTGCTAGGAGTTTTAATTCAAAGTTTATTACACTTATAAAAACTTCTCAAAGATGTTTTATGATGAACTTAGTATCTACTGTTTAGAAAGATAATACTATGTTGACTTTCTTTTAGCCGCCAAATTCATTATTGTTGATTTCAACATTTTCGTTTCTTTGGGTTTATTTACTTTTATTTACTTACTAATATGGCAGCTACTACACTGATATTACATAGATAAGAATGATTAAGAACATCTCAGTGCGTCTTTCTCAGAAAAAGCACCATTATTTGCCTTTCTTCCCAAACATTTAATCCCCTAAGTAGCAAATAACCTAGAGCGGCTGGTGGGGGGTAAGACGCACTCTGAGATAAACTGGTGACAGTAGGTGATCTTTGCTGTAAATTTCCCTCCACAACCTTCTCTAAACTTTCCCTGACTTTCACAGCACAGACACATGTGCTTCATCACATGGGGTGCTTCTAAGGTGGTATAACACCATTTCCAATTTTTGTGCCCCCTAAGAAGTAGCTAACCTTTTACAAATTTTATATACTTAGATGAGGCACAACTTCTTCTATTACCTTGTTTTTACTATAGTTTTTTGGAAATACTTTAGAAATACTACTTGCACTGCCAGAACCTTACAGACAACAGTCTGAAAGTCTCTTCTCAGAACTCATGGAGGAAAAACAGGAATTCTAAAGCAGTAATGATTATAGCTTTTTAAAAAAGAGAAGTTTCCATTAACAATAAGGATTTTTTTAACAGGACATTTTGTAAAAATATCTTAATTTAGGCACAGATCCAGAGGAGGAACCAAACACTTCTAAGGAACTGTGCTTGGCTTTCAGTGTCAGTTGTAAACTGGCATGTGATTTTAAACTCTTTCTCTCATATTAAAATGACAGAAACATATAGGTTGAAAGGGACCTCTGAATAGAAGGTCTCTTGACCTGCTGGCTATTGCTTTCCCAATGCACGTCAGGAGGCTGTTAGCTCCTCTTTGCTGCAAGGGCATATTGCTGGTCCATCTTCAGTGTGAGTCAGGTAATACTTCCTTTCTCTTCCAATTAACCTATGCCTGGTCTATTTACAGATTTTTGTAAACTGAGAGCTTGATGTAAGAGCAGAAGAGACTAAACACAAATTTCACAGCTTTCAAATGTAAAAGAGAAAATGCATTTCCTATTTTCACAGAACAAACTCAATCTACCTCAAAAA
>WAAD01032571.1:232-32453 GCA_013389945.1 Fregata magnificens | reverse complement strand
AATAGTAAAAATAGTACAAACTAGTCACTGATATATTTCCCCTTAGTGCTATGAAGACTTCACCTGCCACACTCAAAATTCATTTCAACCACTCTTGTTAGATTTATTCAGGCAGAAGTTCTTTCCACATTCAAGGATCCACTGCTCCTGCACCCTCCCCCCCAAAATAAGTAATTAAATCTAACTGGCTTTGTGTACAGGGTGTGACACAACAGCATGAAACAAATAGTCAACTTCTTAAAGAGGGGAAAAAATATGGCAAATTGAAAGAACCTAGAGTTTTCTTCCTGACTTTTTACCTTTGTTGTGCTGCAGAGTTCCTGGTAACTACCCTGAAGGTCTTGAATGTTGTTTTGTAGAGTCACATCATTCACCAGATCAAAAAGTGCTTCTCCCTTTTCAATCACTGATTTTATTGAAGGCTCATGGGACAGAACAGTCTGCTGTATGGACTACAATGCAAGCAAGAATTAAAATTGAATAATATATTCAATGAATAAACTATTGAACATGGAACATCTATTTCACTAACTTCACTTTGATCTGAAGCACAGCCTTCTATCATGGTATATATCGTCCTTTCCAGATGAGAAGAGCTCTGCTACCAGTACAGGACTATGTTTCTCAGCCATGCCCTGAGACAACAACTTTGCGGGCATCTAAGAGCAATTGCTCCTTTTGTGAGTGGCTAGTAGCATGGCTGATAATCTGGAGCTGGTGAAGGAGAGGGAGTTAATATGTGTGAAGGGGCAAGTGCTAGGGATAAAACTAGCTCAGAGGAACAAATTCTGCAAATAGGTGGGAAAGTATCACCAAAGCCATCCCCTGAATGAGGTAGTATGTAGACGAGTACATAAGACTGTACTGTCAAGAGTATGCAATCTGATCTGTTACGTCATTGTGCCACTGGCTCAGGCAGCATGGCACATGCCAGCATCTATCAAATGACAGTGAGATACCCGCTCCCCAAACATATAGAAAGCAAGCACACAGCTATGACGTATGACTGAGTATTGAAGCCAGTGAGGGGTAATGGGCAGTTTCAGGGAGAAAGCCTTGATGCTTGTTTGTTAGCAACAGTGGTTTAGCCACGAATGTAAAGCGCAGCACTATATGGGCTGCTATGAGGAGAGTTAGCTCCATCCCAGCCAGACCCAGCACACAGCTTATGAAACATCTGTAATCCTGGAATATTTTACAAAAATATCATTAAGAGAAGCAATGGGGTTTGTTGTCAATTTTTTCTACTCATTTTTACAACTGGAGGGAAAAAACCCCCAAAACCCCACTTCATTAAAATCCTAACTAAAAATAGAGGAGGCCATAGCAGCTGACTGTCTTAGATGTCAGTTGAGCTGGGACATTCAGCTTTACCCAGAAACCTGATTAAGCCAATGTAAACAGAGGCAATGTCTGCAGTGAAGAAAGACCAACTGATTTCTATCCTTGCTTAAACCGCAGTTAACTCTGTTGATATCAATGGAATTACTCATGTGTACTCATAAAAGAGTTTTGCTCCATAACAGGAAATTTTCATATGTAGAAGCCTTATTAGAACATTCACATTTCAAATCCAGGTGTTCAGTCTGGTTCATAGATGCAGGTATCATGCATCTTTTCACTTTGATGCTGATTTCGACATCCAGTTCAGAGACATGTCATACGTCTGTTGAGGAAACTTGAACAGACACCTGGATCAGAGGATTTATTGTGAGTCACTAGGTCAAAATCGATTTGATAGTACAATGATATAACCCCTTTTTACCTTGTATTTGGACAACTGGGCCTTCTTCTCATAGAGTTCGCTCTTTGGTTCCACTGGAGCATGTAACATGGCTTGGTACTCCGTGACCCACTGGGTCTGTGCCTTGTACTTGTCTGAGAACTCTTTTGCCAGCTGAAGGCACTTCTCTGAAGTCATGTGCTCTTTCCTGATAGAGCCAGCCAGCTCTTCAAGCTGTTCCACATGATCTCCAATTTCTTTTCTTAACTGGTCAACTTCACTTACTGCCATGTACTTTATAGCTCGCTCTCCCTTCTCACGGGCAGATTTCAGTAAACTGTGGCCTATGTCCATATCACTCAATAGCAGCTGTAAAGGAAGTGTTGGTTAACAGAAAATGTATGCAAGCTCTTGCTTCTTTTTTTCTTTTAATTCATTATAGTTCTACTATCAGTGAGAGGCTAACTATTTTTTTTTTTTAATTTTGCTAAGGACACAGAAGGAATTGCTAGGGAAATTGCTAATTTTCATCACAAAATTGCCTAGAGTTAAGGTGTGGTAAACTAGAAGGAAGCAAAAAAGGCAAATACTTCTGTTCTGCACTGGGCTTGTGAAGATAAACACAGAAACTGAGGGCTATCAGGAGAGGATTCGTACTCCAAATTCTGGAATAGATGAAAATTTTCCCCTAGCATATTATGTTTAAGCTGCAGGACATAGGAAAAACTCATCTACAACTCTGAGACAAAATGTGGGTTTTACTACTGAGTTATTTCAATGAGGAGAAATAGGAAGCACTTCTTGCCACAGTGCATACTGGTATAAAATATACATGACAGGATGTCTTGCGAGGGGAATTTATTTTAAGTTTTAACCTGAAACAAAACACATACAAACATTCCTTATGGAAGGACAGGACTATATTATTTAGGACTATTCATAACCTCAACAACCAAACTGTGATCTAATGTGTATGTGACATGAGAACAGAAAGTTTTATACTAGGTGGTCTTTATCCTATTAGCTTCTCTGGGCAAGGTGAAGTCAGAATTTTGAGCAGCTGTTAAGATGCATGTTAAAATATAGCCTCTTTTTGGTGAACAGAAACAAAAGTTGCATTCAAGAAAGCTGTACCTCTAGTTTCTGCACTTTTTTCTCCATTGCTGTTTTATCAACCACGTCAAACTTGGTGATCACATTTCTGAAGTTCTTGTTAGTAGCTCCGTACCAATTTGTGTAAGCACTAAAAGCCAATTCTGACTCCTCCATACAGCGTATTTCTTCTTCCAGAAACTTTATTTGCTCCTTCAAACAAATATGGAGGGTAAGGGGAGGAAACAAGAACCACGCAGATGTTTATCATTGCTATTGACTAAAGATAGCAATAAATTGCTATTTATTAATAAAACCTGATATACTAAGATTAAACACATAGGTTTTGTGTTCTTTCATCTCTAGTGGATAATTCTCACTGGGGTCTTGTCAGGGTATACATATAGCAATCACTAATGTTAAAACTGAGTTAATACTAAACACTGAAAAGGTACTTATATTTTGAAATATGAATTGTGACTTGTGATTATGGTACTATGAGACACTTGCTACTTAAAGTGACCTGAAGACTGCACCTTATCATTTCAAGATTTCGCCGTACCTATGTGTTTCAGTGATAACCTGAAAACATTTCTCTAGAGGTCATTCAGCATTCAAACATACTGAATTCTGAATTTCCCTCCTGAAACTGCCAAAAAAGACAGTAACAACATCTGATTAATACTGAATATTTTTGAAAGAGCATTATCCCTGTTATGGTTCTCTAATATATTTAGTCCAATGAAATCTACATGTATGTGTGTGTATATATATGAATATTATATTATTGAGGCTACAGTAACAAATAAACTCTGATAAAGTCTAATTAAGAAAGTCTGTTTATATTTGCTTCTTAGCTGACAATTTATGATGCTACAATGAATTTTCATCACTTACCAAGACATGAAGAAGAAGAGTTTGGTAGCGAGATGTAAGCTGCGTAGCCTGGCTTCCCATTCTACTTGCAGTGAGACTTTCCTCGAGTATTTGCTGAGCCAATACTCCAACTTCCTCCACATCATCTTTGTAGATTGTAATTTCTTCATGCCACTTCTATGACAAAGACATTACCCAGCTTATATGACTGGTTCAAACATCTTAAACACAACAGGAATTTATTTGTAACTGAGTCAGGAAATCATTGAAAAGGAAAACAAATACACAGTTGTAAAAATGGATTTACAACAGGAAAATAAAACAGAATCTGATGAAGGTTAATGTAACGAATATGCTGGAAGTTTTACCATACCATATGGACTGCATTACATTACAATAGATCCCCCCCCCCAAAAAAAATAGAAATGCAACCTGGAGTTCCTACAGAATTTGCCCCAAGTTTTAAAGGTGACTGTAAAGCATAACCTTGAATCTCTTCAAATCTGCTTCCTGTGTTTATTCAGAACCATGTCTTCTCCTTGCAGTGACTAAAGGAGAATTATTACATCAACACAGCAGAGATTTCACAACATAGTTGGTCACATTTTACCCTTGTTACAACATTAACACTTTCCCACTCCAGGACCAATCTTTGTCCTCAGTTATGCCTTCATATACCACAAAGCATATGAATTCCAGATCTTCCTATGAGATTTCAACATTGGGATAGCCATACCTTTACCAGTAAAATGGGAGGAACCTGGTTCCAGAAGGCACGAAGCTCTCTTGGATCCATCATTCTAGGCACCACCACAGAATAAATTGCAATGCTTCCTGGCATTTTCACAGTACAACCAGGAACTGCTGTGGAAATCTCACATTGTATTTGCTTAAGGAATGCCTTAACTATATTCTTTACCTTCATTTGTTGAAGCTGCATCTCCTTTGTTGCTCTACCAGACTGCCTCCCAGTCCTGATAGCAACTTTCTCCTCCAGGTCTGTTAGCCAGTCATTAACCTTCTGAAATTTTTTCTCCATTAATCTCAGTCTGCTCACAGTGGCATTTAATTGGCTTCTTGCTTCAGAAAGCCTGTGCTGATAAACTTGCCAATCCTGCCGTAAGGATTCCAGGGCTCGGTCTTCTATCTGGGGAATGCCCCAGGGAATCACCTCCTCTCTGGCATGGACAGCAGCATTCAATAATGCTTGTCCTTCTGCACAGTGAACCTGCAGCTCCTGTAAAGGCAGAGTTATGGATACATACCCTACATTAACAGCTTTCATTTGCACATGGCAAACAAAGCCCTGGTTCTGCTTAACACAAAACCAGTTACCTCACGTTATCTAGATATTTCCTTTAGTTATCCACGGTTGAACACATACTACACTATCTCCAAGAACACCTTTGAAGGCATGCTCACCTACAAAGCAAACCAAGTAGCTTTATTATCGACAAGTGAATTGAAGAAAATTATTGACAAAGCATGCATTAAATTGCTTCCCCTCCTGCTAAGTTTATCATCAGTTCTGAAACATTAGCTGCCTGAGCTGGCATGGGATGGATGCAATCCATTCAGCACAGCCTTAAATTCAAGACTTCCCAGCTGTGGCAAGCAGACTGTAAGGCTGATTCTAAAATTGAATCTGATTAAAAACAAGGAACAGGGTGAGGCTTCAATCTTTTAAAATAAACAAACCTATTTATTTTTACATATATTTGAGACCTCATTCCAAACAATTCTTGATACCGTCTTCTGGACATGTGTGGCATTTCATGCTTAATAGAACTTGATTAGAAAGCTTGAAGGGATTCAATCTGATTAGAAAACATACCCAGGAAATTCTTAACAAAATACAGTTGTGTGTTGTCTTAGTTTATATTTGACATACATATTCAGATTTTCAAAATGGACTCAGATTTTATAAAGTAAACCATAATAACAAGACAAATATGCAGAGTCCCTGATCATACAAAGACTTTCTCAGTACCTTGATTAAAGTAATAAGTATTTTATAACTCAAGTACAGACCTTTTGCTAATTCAACAAGTATGAAAGTATTTTAAGCCATCTTAAGATCATAACTGGGAAATTACTGAAGTACCATAGGTTCACCATTCAGTGTCACTTAAGTGATTCAGTAATAGTCTTCCCACCTCACCATGGGAGCTAGCCTACATGACTGGAACTGCCTGAAAGTAGATGCATCTGCTCTGTAAGCAGTAAAAGATGAAAACCCAATGAAAAGAATACTTTTGGCATTCTGTGAAACCCAGGGAAAAGAAAAGGTCGGCCAACAGCTAAAACAAATTCAGTACTTGCAAGAAAGCATTAGTATGCCTGGAGATTTCGTACAAGGCCTGACACTTCTTTCTGGAAATGAGTGACAATGTTTCCACTGACTTTACTGGAACCACTTTTGAGCAGCAAAGTACTTATATATATTGTGATTCCAAGCTATTCTTGAGACAAAAGAGAGATGCAATTTTTGTCTGGTAATTAATATCATTCTGTTGTTTTACAAGTAGGATTTTTTTTTTTTTTTTACTTAGGGTGTCACACATTATGTACCTGTAAGTCTCGGAGTGTTGCCTCCTGTTTCTGGGCATCACCATCAAGATGTGATAAACAGTCAAGTTTTTCCTGTTCCTTCTCCAGCCATACTTCAAAGGTCTTCAGATTTCTTTGGTACTCTTGATGTAAGTTAAGCAGTCCTTCAGCTTTTGTTACTGCCTCCTGCTTGTTAAAATATTTACATATATGTATATATATCTTAGTGTATCAATAAAACCAAGAAAACATAAAACCCAGACTTCCATCAAGGTGACAAGTTTGTATCTGATGCTGAGCTTTCCTAGAATTCAAGAGTACTTGGATTCTGAGGATGGTTTGATCAATTACAGCGAAAGAGGGGGCAAATACGGGGATACAGATGCTTATCCTAAAAGATTCTTCATGTAAGTTTGTGACTTCTGGGATTTGAAGTTTTGATCTGGGATTACTTTTAAATAACGCTTTAGTGTCTAATAACAAAAGACCTTCTTAATTTTTATACCAATTTAAATTCGCTTTACTGAAGTAATTAATAAGAATATGAGCTTAGAAGAAGAATGCCTCTGTGAACTACCATCCATTTCTCAATGTTCCCATGTTGTTGCTCTAAGCTGAGCAAATACAGGCAGTCTGTATAGCTTTGTGCAAGAGAAAAAGGTAAAGGTTAGAGGATTCCCATGCTAAAAGGAATACTAGGTATTCACTAGCACTTCCCAGGACTTACTCATCTCTCTGGCAAACCTCAGCGAGTTCATTCACAGAAGGTCCAAAGAAAGACAGTGCATTGCATTCACTGCAGTTGTGGAAGAGTACCACAAAACAGCAAATCACTTATGCGTTTGAAAAACTGAATTTTGGCCCTTTCCACAGGACAAAGACATCATTGAGACAACAAAATTCAATTTTACTACACTTCTGTCATGAAGAAAAGTTGTCTGTCTGAGCATACATTAGGCATTATTTAATTACCACAGAAGAATTTGGGTTAACTGGAGATAATCACCTAGCTTTAAATGTATCATCAGGTCTTCTATTATTTCTTCTTTGTCATATATTTTACATTAAAGCCCATCTTGGTCTTCATCTGTCTATGCCCTAATCTTTTGCAAATCTATGATATTAACACTTATCAGTAAATGCAGTACTTATCATGCTGGGTCTTTTGACATTAGAGTCAGTTTACTTGCTAATAAGGTTTGTGTTCAATAGTAAGCTTCTATGGTTGTCAACCATTTGTGAATTACCTGATTGACTGGTTGCATTTATTGCAAAACATACATTTATGCAAATCACAGATTCAGAGATGCTTCCAACTCTTCAGTCACAATGGGTAAAATCATATCTGCACTGAAGTCAATGAGACTTTTGACATGGAATTCCTCAGACTATTCACCTGATGATTTTTTCAGATTCAGATTTTCAGAACCTTTCTGAAAAGATCTGAAGTTCAGTGGTATAGGAAGACAGATTGATAAATCACACTAATAACTTTCTGTTACATTGTTACAGCTGTCCCCAAACTTTTAGTCCTCATTTAACTGTAAAATAAATGATCAATGAAAAGACTTTCTCTTTTTCCTTGTTGCCAACAAAACAAGAGGGAGTGCTATCAAGAAAAACTGTACCCTTGTTCTGTCTTTGAGGAACTTATACCGCTCCTGAAGGTCCTGGAGTTCAAGCTGAGTGACGTAATGCTCAGCCATCCCACTTCCTTTCACTTCAATCGTCTCCAACAAGCTGCTGTGACTCAACACCTCTTCACTGAGTAGCTGCAAAACAGAAAGAGAACGCATTTATGAATGTGCAGCATTAAAACGAGACCACAGATTAATCTTGCAGTTATTCAGCCTTTTTTGTTGCTTATAAGATGATATGGGCTTGTTGCTGGTTTGTTGTAAAGCAAACACACCTTTGCTTTGCTGAGGGCAGCTGTTTTTTCCCTCAGTTCAGCATAGTGCCTTTCAGAAGCATTCATAGTTGCTTCTACTTTATCCATCCAGCTGGAAAACTGACGAACATCATCCTGGTAACTTGTCCATTTGGAGAGAGCTCCTTCCAGTTGACTGTAATTTAAAAATACATATTTGTTGTGATAATGAAGGTTCTCATGCTATTTAAGCAGTGAGAGATAGTCATACACAGTTATTCTAGACTATATTTATAAGAAAGATATATCACAAGCTAAGCAGTCTGAGACAGAGCTGTTAAAACGCTACAGATTTTTACTAGGAGCACTGTTTGGCTGATAAAGAGAAATGAAGTTTTCCAAACTTGGAATATTAAAGAGGTCTGTAAGTTATGTAGCTAGTTGACATGTTCTAGCTTTAGTAAATAAAAAGCAACTGAAAACATAAGATCCAGAATCAGAAATTTTCTGTCCCTTTGCATACATTTAAAAGTTGCTGCATTCTAATGTTTAATTACCCTTGTTTTAAATTGAAATATTTGCAACTAGGGATGCTCAGCCAAAGACTGCATTTTTTTCCCCCTGTACTTCTTTATCACTTTGAGAATCACTATTGGACACTGTAATTACAGTACCTTCTGTGAAATGCTAGCAAGTGGAAAACCAGACAGAATCTTGACAGAGCAACCATTAATGTCAATAATGACAAAATCTTCTAATTTCTGAGAACAATTCAAGGCATCAAATGCAACTCAAAGTAAAATTTACAACAAGGTTATGAACATGGAATCCACTTTTAAGAGTATATTGACAGTAAGTGTTAACAAAGCTTAGATCCCTCACAGTTTCCTCCCCTTTTTCTACCCCAAATGAATATGTCACTTAAGGTCTCTAGACCCGCAATGTTAGGCACATGCAGTCATTTTACATGAATTTGACTCTTGTAATAATAAAAGTCTGGGAATAAACTTTTCAAAAATTTTGACAGTGCTTTGTTGCTAAGCATCATTCTGCACCTCATATCCTTTTTACCTCTTGCACTGGATACAAGCAGACAGAAGAGAAGCCCAGCTGTCCTTCAGGGTTTGCAACTGCCGTTCAATCACTGGTACTCCCTCCAGAGAAGTATTTTGCAGAACAGATTCTCCTCTTGTCAGAACCATTTTGATTTGGATTTCTTTTTCTTGTTTCACTGCTAGCAGTCCCTAAAAAGTGAGCAGATATTATTTTACTTTTATCATTAACTGGGCATGAATATACGAACTGGCTCTACTGGAAAATGAGCTGATCAAATTTAGCAGCTTGTACAAAGTCAGTTGGAAGAGGGACAGTGGGGTTCACAGCTGGGCTTCACAAGGAAAAAGTGACTTTCAAAGGGTAGGTTTAGGCCATTAAAAAAAATCTTAGTTGACAGGGAAGTTTTCATGGAATCTGTGCAGGTACTTACAGTGTATCAGAGGAGGTACTGTTGAGTGGAAAAAGCTGACATTTCCAAAGGAATGTCATTTAGATCGTGNCCACCCTCAGCCACTCTGAGATCTCAGGATAAGCTCTACTGTGCTATTATCTTAGTCATAAGTACAGTGACTTGGGTGCCAGGCACCTCCTGGCCACACCTGGGCCATCTGCTGCCTGAATTGTATACCAGAATGACTCAGCACGAATTGTGGCCAAAACGGGAAATACTGACCAAAACCAATCATCTCAAGATCCTATAAATCGCAATCCAAAGGTGAGACCTTTGGAACTCCCCAGGACCGCAGCGGGCTATGTGACCCAGTATTTCCCCCTCAGCTGGGATGCCTCTCAGGGTGGATTTCGCGAGGATTGAACGATCGTCCATCGACGATTTTGCGAGGACTCAAAGGCCCGACTTTGCGAGCTTCACCGACCGTCCGTTGATGAATGCTGGCACATAAAAGTGAGTAATTCATGAAACTCACGAAAAGGGAGATTTTAATCACAGGTTAACCCCTCTTTGTGTGTGCATGCAGTTTGATTTAAACTGTCTGCCTGTCTGTGTATATGTGTGCAATTTGATTTCGAGCTGTTTGTCAGTCTGTCTGTGTATGTGTGTGATTTCATTTAAACCCCATCTGTGTGTGCAACCCCGCTGCAAGTTTTGGGTGACCCTTGCCATTCTCGAATCTTTAACTAAGTCGCTATTTTGATGGTAACAAATTCCACTGAATTGCTGTTAAATTGGCTGATGCTTAAGAATTATACAGCCTAATTTTGTGATCTATCTCAAAAATATGAATAAATCCTAAATTGCTGCTAGACCAAAACCGAGTAAAAAATCTTATTCTGTGACAGATGGAAAACAGGAGGATTCATTCATAGAGAAAACAAGATGTGATGACAAAGCTCTTCTAGAGGGCTGAAATACAGTTCTACAACTCTAGGATCTATTTGCAACACAAAGGTACCAACATATAAACTCAGTAGACTACCAGCAACGTCAGCTTAGAGACTTCAGCTCCCAGAGCTGCGCAAACTAACAGCTTCTAACACTATGCAAAGTCATGAAAAGCCTGAAAGCATGAACTTGAAAGACTGTAAGAGCTAGGAAATAATACATTAAACTAACAGAAGTGAATATCCTACTTCTTCCATTTAACCTTCAGCAGCCACACAACATCTTTTGAGTTTTTTTAAGAATTTCCATGTCATAGAGGTCCCTATATCCTTCTTAGAGAAAAATTCTAATAATGAGCTCCTTCCTCTATAAAAAGAGTTATTTTTGAGTAAATTGAAAATCAGTGTCTGAACTACAACAGTTGTTACACTAATACGCAACAACTAACGTAAAGTATCCTATATTTGCATTCTTCTTACAGATATAAAAAGAGCAGGTTTTGGAGTTTATTGTTTCCATACCTCTAGCTTTAACATCCGGCTGTCCAGAACACTCTTGTCTGCAGTGGGATGACAGTAGGAATCCAGCATGTGAACTGCATCAGCCACCCAGTCCTGGAGGTCCTTGACACTGTGCAAGAACTGCTGGTGCTCTGCTACGACCCTATCCATTCTGGAAACTTTCTCCTGCAATTCATACAGCAATTAGCACCAGCAGCTATTCAAAGCATAGATTATTCCCCATACCTTCTTCTGGACTTTAGAATGAGTTTCATAAACTATACTCAGAAATTCTCTTCATACATTGATAATTACAAGTACACTTACTTGAGCACGGAATGAATTTTGCATACACGCACACACAAACGAGTTGTCCAAATATAATATACAAATGAAAATTTCTGAAATGCCTTTTTTTGTCTTCTAAATGTAAAGCTTCATCTAATTGTCTCCTCTCATCCAAAGTAGATGAGAGTTTTCTGGTTTCATTTTTTCTTAAACATCTGGTAAATCACACCTAAACTCCATTTCAGTGTTGGAACTGAAGATAACTTGTGAAATCTGTCAAAGCACAAGACAGATTTAAGTCTGTGAAGCTACGCCACTGCAGCAACATTACTTTGTTGATACTTGAAAAAGAAAGACCTGTTTTCCTCAATGAGTCTCACTAGTATAACCATTCTTCTGAAAAATTACTGACACTCACATGAATCAAAAATAAATGCTCGAGTTACATTGCTAAAAGGTCTGAGGTGAACAGAAACACAGAGCAGAGTGTATTTCACATGGTGACAGAGAACTAAAGTCAAGCCAGTGAAACAGGCTTAGGAAGTTACAGAGAGGGAACTTTCTCAAGCGTCCATGGCTATCCAAAGAATTTCAGGATTTCTCTCATAGGCTGGATCATATGTATCCTCTGCCTCAGGCTCCTTCTCATCCTGACATCTCTTATAAGTTCTGTCCACATAAGCCAATGTTAGTAACTCATGCATCTTTCCCTTTCTCATTTTGCAGTCATGAAAATTTATTATGGCCATGTATACAATCATCTTCAGTAAGTCATACAGCTCTAGATATGCTTTATAATTTTTATTTCCACAGAAAAAGTAGAAATTAACAAACTAACAGTTGCCCAAACATAAATACTTCCTGAATTGAATTGTTATCCTATAACACACTTCCTATATACTTAATTATTCTCATTATTGTAGTAACTATAAGCCTAATTCAATATCAAGCCTCATTCGTGACTGGACTTTGTGAAAAATAACAGTCCTAATACAAAGACCTTCTTATCTGTTCACACAATAGAGACAGTAAAACTATTAAATGGTGAAGTGTGTCAAGAACCACTCAGCAAAACAGAGTTAAGTTAAGCTCTCAGTTCTTAGCCTGATGCTTTAGAGTTTGGCCTATGCCTCCCCTTGAACCTTCAAAAGCAACCTAAGAGGTAATTTTTTTTAGAAGACCAATCTATTAGTTTTAGATGAAGACGTTGACAATGCAAATAATTAATCATCATTATAGGATGCAATGACATAATAGCTTTCTGTATTCTGTATTTTCTAAAAAAAAAAAATAACTCCCCTAAGTTTTGAAAAATACTTCTTTCAGGTGCCACTTATTACAAAAATAAATGCCTTCAATGCTTGAAATAATGAAAATCAAACCTGATTATTGTATAATCAGGTGGGGGTTACTTTTTAATCAAAAAACATTAAGAAAAAAAAAAATCACAACTCCATTTTGTTGACAGTCCATGGAATTATCCAGGTCCTTACTTCCCACTCCTTAAAGCCAGTGTGAAAGACAAGACAGCTCAGACATACCACAGAGCAGACAAGCAAGACAACTGCAGTGTTTCACATTTCAGTCTTTCTTTTTCCCCACATACATCAAATGAACTGCTTAAAAGCGCATACACCGAGTGCATTACCTTTGTCAGATTGCTTAGAGTAAGGTATTGAGAAGACAACTGAGACACTCTGCGCATAAAGCTTTTGCTGACAGCTTGCTCTTCCCACAGCTGCTGAGCTTTCTCTTTTAACCTGTTGAGCTGATGCTCGTGGCAGCTTATTTCCTCAAGGACAGACTGTAAAGCACAAGCACGTTAATATTAAGAGTGGGTGCAAGAAAGCAGGAAACAGAGAAGCATGAAGGCCCCATGAAAAATAGAACTGACATATGGCAAGCTTGCTGAGAAAGGCATACCATACAGCTACAGCAATGAAGCAGCACGTCATAGGAAATGTGGAGATGCAAAACTTGATGGAACAGGATCATCAACAACAACCCTTGAAACCAGTTCTCATCTTATTTAGAGGTCAGGATGCTAGAATGATCAAGCTTTTGTAAGGAATCAATGAGGCCAGGAGGATGGGACAGGAAAGTCTGGCTGTGTTAAAAAGGCTCATAAGAAGTCACCTGCAACTTTTGCTGTTCTCTTCTCTTGGAAGGAAGATCGTGGAGCCGACTGTTACTTCCTTGTACCATCCTCTCAGTTGTGGTCAGCCACTCCTGCAGAGGCTCAGCAGTTGCTTCAAAGTCCTTCATCTGGATCTTTAAGTTCTGGGAAGACATGAACAATTTTATCAATAGTTCCACTGCACTGGGTGTAACTGTAATGCATAACACACAGATCAAGCACACAAAAAGGAGATACAGTTGCAGCCAGACACTACACAACTCTTCAAAATAAATTGCACCAGCTCTGCTCCTTCCCATCCCACAAACAGACACTGAAAGAAAAGTCTGAGACAGCACCTCTTTAAGAGGCAAAATAGAGGCAACAACGTAGGATATGTCTACACAATTGAGGGGATGCTGAAGCAAATTTCCTCTGAACTGAAAGCTTTACAGATCTTATGAGCTCTGACTCAATGTAAATCTAACTCACACAGCTAAGGCAGTCTGAAGAAAGGCTGATTTGGGATACGACTTACCTAATATCTGACTGCAGTTATTCACACTGACCCCTCCTTAAACAGGCTACCACTATTCCTAGGTAATGTATGACTAAGTTCAACCCAATCCTGGGAATCATTTCTGATTATATTCTTTTTTAGTGTAAAATTTTGGTTATAAAAATGTGTGTGTAAAGGCATATGTAGGCATTCCTTCAGTGCCTGCATATTTTTCTTGTCGGCTTATTCTGCATGATTAAAAAGAAGAGCATCTGAAATAATTCATATGGAATAGAAACCTGAACAACATAGCTCCTGTGCCCTAGTTATTTTTTTTCCCCTCAGACTGATTTAGTTTTCTTTTTAGCTATAGCCTTATCACTTAAATTAAACATCAGAATGAAAAAACTAAGCCTATGAGACTGAAAGATGCCTGGCTCAAAAGATTAACCTCTAAGGACATCTTCTTTCCATGGCAACCCTGAGACGAAGAAAGATAAGTCCTTGCTGTGTGAGAATTTTTCTTAAAGGCTTTCCTACATGATGTGTTAAATGTATTTAAACTTTTTCTCAGCTGATTAGGCAGCATTGGTTTGAAACGGGAATGCCTAGGAACTTTAATTCTTCTACACTATGCAGGGAATTCCAGTTAAGACCTTTTGACCTTAAAACCTATGACCTTAAAAGAGAGTATGTTTTTAAGATATTCACCTTCTGTCCTGATTGAATTGTGAGTGCTGAACAGAGAAAGGCACTGGGGTTTATTTAAAAAGTTGCTCAAATAAATCATTACATTTCACTGGTTTGCAATAAGAGAGACAACATTTACTCACTGTACCGGGACTATTCAATCAGCAACAGTGTCAGAAATCTGTGCTAAAACAGTCCTTAAAAAAGAAAATGTGTTTTAATCCAGTACATTTGATGAAACTCATGTTAATGAATTTGAGCAGCTGCTGTCTTTGCTACCTTCAGTTACTCTGAACAACACCCTTCTGCATGAAACACCCCCCTTAAATCAAAGTGGAATCAGGTCAGAAGGATATAAGTAAACAAAAGTAAAATGTAAGCGGAAGAATGAGGCTTCTTGAAAACATCTATTTGTTAGTTCTGTCACATCATAAACACTTACAGCTATATATGAAATCTAAAGTGTGCTGTTTGAAACAGAAAGCAAAGAGGAAATTTAGATCCAATCTTTCCCCACTGCGACAGATTCAATACCTCCAATGCAGATTCCTTCCGGTGGAGGGTGGTGACAAAATTTTTCCAATCTTCTTTAGCGGTAGCAGATTTGTCCCGGATAACCTTAGCCTTTTCCTTTGGTAAAACAGAGCACAGCAGTTCTCCTTTGGATGCTACCAGGTTTAGTTTTTGTTGCCCATTCTCACTTTCCGACAAGAATTCCTAAAAACAGTAGTAAAAGAAGTTAATTGGTGAACTTTGGGTCGCAATAAAGGTCAATGGCAAGCTCCTAGAAAATTTCACAGGGACAAGAGTTTATTGTTCCTGCTCGTTAACATGCTAACTCAGCTTTCGGTATATTCCATTTTAATATCATTCATGTTTATGGGATTTAGGGACAACAGCTACTTAATCCAGAAGTGCCATGCATCTAAATAATGTATATATTAAGACTCTAGGACGTTCTGCGTTTCATGAGACAATTACTGGTCACTTAGTTGGGTGTTATACTTCTTTAAATCTCCATGGTACAGAAAGTGGTAACAGTTTCTTTTCAGGGAAGCGGTGTCCTGGCACAGGTAACAGCAGGAGCCAGGGCCCGCTCTGAGGCACACACAGGACTGAAGCCTTGCCCACGGGCAACAGCCACACTGGACTTCCAACGAGCGTGTAGGGGTAAGGGCTGATACTTAGACCCTGAGCAATGTCTAAGCTGTGTGATTTATCCCTCTGCATCCTTCATTTACCTTCCCTGTTTGAAAGTATATTTCTTCACTGAAATCTTGCACAATGCTGGTGTGCAAGAAGTGTATGGAAAAATGCAGTGCAAGATTTATATGGAAATGTAAGGAAACAGCCAGATTTTTAAATTCCAATGAACTGGAATAATGTTCTTATAACTTGTAATTGTTAAAAGACTTTGTGAGCATTTAGGACTCAAAGGAATTTAGCAGTCTTAAATACCAATATTTTAAACTGTTACTACCATGATTATGTGATACACAAATAGTTTTATATTCATAATCATAAGGTTACATCCACGTTCAGAAGTAACAGGCTTGATACAAAAATTACTAAGTCAAGTTCTGATTCTGTGTTACGCTAGAGGTCTTAGTAAAGAATGCAAAGGGTCTGTTAATTTTGAGATACTTGGTTCAAGTTCTGGCTATATTAAAATCAAAGACATAATTGCCTTGTGACTTAATGATGCCAAATGTGGTAACAGACAGAACATTAACTTTTAACAACAATAAAATTTTAAGTTTATACAGGTTACCAAAACATCTCTAGAAGTCCTAAAGCAGTTACTGCATGTCAAAAAAAGTTTATTTCCTCTAAAGCCGCTTTCAGGGAGGAGAGGAACAAAGTAAGGTCTTACGCTATGAAGGAGCTGCAGTGATAAAGAAAAAAAATCTTAACCACTGTTGAAAAAAAAAAAAGCCTTGCTAAAACTCTTATATTTAATGTCAAAAACTACTAAGATTTTTTCCCCTGATGTTTCCTCTAAACTTATTCTCATTTTGGGGTAGTCAAAGATTTGATATATTAATACAGTATTGTTTACGCTTTTAAGTAAACCATCTAAGCAAGGGAAAGTGAATTTACCAGAAGGAGGAGGAAGTGATTTGGGGTTTGGTATTTTCTGAGAAACTGATATGAATTTCTTCTGTTATACTATCTAACTGAAGGTTTAACACTCATTATGTAATTTTCATTTTGCTATTGTCAGTTAAAATTATAATTACATTCTATTCATTAAATATTTCTTTCACTTGCTTTATTAAAATAAACATTTAATTGGCATCCTTTCCACAGAGTTGTTGGGGCTTGTTTTAGCTTTATGTGAAAAATATACTTTTTAAGTGCCTGCTCACACTGCATACATTTTAACTCTGTTCTTCTACTATAAGGGCTCTACTTTCATATATAAGGAAAAGTATTTACATAACTTTGAAATAATTCCAGGTACTAAGTCCCGATTCTGATATCATTCTGATTTTACAGTACTCTCCTGCTTTAAAAACATATTTTTTTCCTATTGTAAGAAAGAAGCAAACAAGGAAAACTACTATAAGAGACAATGACTACATACAAACTGTAGCCCAACAATTAAACTAAACAAACTAGATTAAAAAAGAAAAAAATAAGTGTTTATTCCCCTGCAATTAGTCACCTTTAGTTTTGACAATAACAGCATTAACAAAAAATAGTAATTAACCAAACAACTCAATCTGAGCTTTATATGAAATGGATCGGTTGTCCCTTAGATTGATATTTTACTGCTACAGAGTTACCTGTATTTTCTGCAGACTTGCTGAAGCTTCACTGATATTTTGAGGCACGTCAAAGCATTTGGCTGTCGTGACTTTTGCATTGACCAGCCACTGCTGGAAGTCCCTGAAAGCCGTCCGAAATCTTTGCTGCAAGATCTGCTCTTTGCTTTGACATCCTTTTGAAGCTTGCAGGCAGAGGCTGGGTTTATCACATCAGGGAAGCAGAAGAAAGCAAGGGAAGGAGGGAGGAAAGGCAGGACTCTGTTAGGTGACAATGCTATCACTTAGTTCTCTGAAATACAATGGTAAGGTTAGGTTAACCTGGATTCCTCCCACCAACTTCAAGCACTTAACTGAGGCACCAGGAAATCCATTAGAAGCTTTCAGTTCCTTAAAAGTGAAGCATGTAAACTGGGACATAACTGTCACGGATACGACAGGTATAAGTGTTTCCAGAGAGTGACTCTGTGCACCTAAGCATGAACAATTTCTGCAAGCCCCTTTCTCTCTCTAGGGACAGGATGAGGAACTATAGTAATTACAATTTTAACTTCCATGGCTCAGTTACGTTCATAACATTAGAAGGGATCAATCTGGGTCATCACACCCTTCTTCTGCAGCAACAGAAGCCAAAAGCTATAACCCCCTGCAAGAGACAACAGAATCTTGTGTCTGAAATGCAGTTGTCATACTCCCAAGTGAATCAGCTGGAGTGACCTGAGAGAAAGCAAGAAAGCAAACAAATGCTAGCTCCCCTGTTTCAGGGAACCGGCTAGTCAAAGAAGAGTAAACTGAAGGACAAAATTAAGAAAAAGATCTTAAATAGCTGGTATAGCTTGTTCTTCCTTCAGACAAATAAGCCATAGTGCTACCTCGCAATTTCTTACAAGGATTCCTCGTGTAATAATAGGTCAGGTGTGGATATACATTAGTTTCAGCTGAGTTTAGTGGCATAGCCTGGCTTTTAGGAAAAAAAAAAAAAAAAACAGTTGCTACTTTTTACAACCTCTATTGACACTGAAATCAAAATAATGATTCTAACCATTGTATATACCTGTTTCGAAATCTAAAATTTTAATTAATGGTTCTCTAAAAGACAGCTCACGCACGCACACACACACGATTGATTTAACTATAGACAAGATGAATGTGTACCTGTTATACTCCTTAATCAACCCTGAAACTTTTGAAGAATGAGTACTCAGATCTCTGGAGAATCTACAAAGATCATTTAACTGATTTTTTATCTCATCTGTCATATGTTCAGACTTTACCAGAGCATCCAATGTTTCCTGTTAGAACAAAACAAATGAACAACATTGGTGAATAAATTAAAAAAATCTTTTGAATCAAAATTTATCAAAATTTAAATTCAACTTCATTTATTCACATTCACTTTCGAGAGTATTTTAGCAGTCAAACCTACAGAAGCTTATTTGAAATTATGAGCTTCTAGAGACCAGATTTCCGGAAGCCTCAACTTTCTTAGCTCAAAATGTTCTCAAAGAACAGTTTAAGATATAAATTTCATTTTAATAAATGAGCTATGGTATTGTCAGTTAACTTTATACATATAAAAGTACATACAATTAGGGAATAGCAAATAATATATGTTTATATAAATACAATTAGCTTGTTGGCTTGAGTGTAGCATGTTCAATAAAAACTGTTTTCAGCTGTACCCAAAAAATTAATTCACGCACAAAGCTTTTAACAGCTTCAACTCTTTCACAGAGGGCTTCATAATGTAAAAGTACAGCTGCTCACAATCCTGTGAGAGCAAATGGGTTACTGTCATTGCTGCACTGGAAAGACTCTTGCTTTGGAGACAGCTAAGCCAACAAAAAAATGCTTTTGTTGGCTTAGCTTATGTCACTGGGAGAGGTGTGATAACCACTCCAACAAAAACAGTCCTTGTTGACGTCCACAGCATCTCCACAGCAGAATCCCGCCAGCTATTCCAGCATAATGAGCAGTGCAGACCTGGCTCCTTGTCTCACTAGAAACTGAATTCTTCAGGCATTCCTCTTAAACTACCAGGGAGAAAAGACAATCTTCTAGCTAGTTACGTTCACCACAGCAGAGGTTCTGCAGCGCAGGCAGGCCAGAGTGTTTGGCACATATAGATTAGTTTGGCTAAATCTAAGTGCCAATCTGGAAGAAATGTACAATATAAACTTTAGACACAGATCACATGAAACTGAAGACAGATTTGAATAGGGACATAGAAGTGGGACAAGAAAGTCCCCAAATCATGTTTCTGAATATATAAAAAAAAAGGATGACTGAAAATACAGACAGTGAACTACTTGTAATCATCTATCAGCACGAAATTGAGTGTTCAGGAAAGGTACAAATGATGTACATGAAAATATATGCAGAAGGTTTTCAAGATATCACAATCTACATTACAGAGATAAAAATACTCACTGAGTAGATTTTTCACTGTAAAGTATTAACTACCTCTGCAATAAACAGATATCCCTTTATGTAAATCAAAAGTAAAAAGAAATATTAGCAAGGGTCTAACAAGCCAGCCAACAGACTCAGTAAGAACAGCAAATGGACAAAAGCCAGGGATTCAGGTCATGTGTCTGCTGCCCACAAGCAACTTTGTGCTTGCTTCATATCCCTTTTCCTGAAAAAGTCTGCAGAGCTGTGAAATGAATTTTTTAAGATCTATATCGTGCATTTCTGAGCAAGTAAAAAAAGAGATACATGTCGCTTCTTTGTAGTACCTGAACTGCCAGGAAGAAAAACCACAACAATCCTTTTTGAGAAAAATAAAACTACAAGCATACATTGGCTATGAATAACAGTGGTTTAGAGCATAATCACAGCTTGATTATATTAACATTACTGAAATCTGTTTGCATCTATAGGTCACAGGGAAGCTCTGTAAAATTAAGTCTAGAGACATTTCAGATGTATTATGTGTACAAACTTTCATGTGTTCTTGTGAATATGAAAAAATATTTTGCTACAGCAGATTTTCAGGACTCCTCTGATTTATCGTATTCATGCTCGTATTATGGACTTTATCTGCTTTGAGTCACTCATACACCAGAAATCTTCAACTGTAATTAAAAGATACTTGAAATAGTCACACTGCCAGTTTGTTTCAATGCCATGTAAAGTAGCATTTGAATTAAGTAATTATGTAATAGCAATGACGCTTAGAAAAAAATGTAAACTAACTCCTTTTTGTTTATCTTACTTTATGTTAAACTACACACAGGACTTTTTTTGGAGAGCATTAGGAATAACACCACAATGGCTGTTACTTAAACACACGATGTCACAAATTGTGCAGGGCAGGAATCACCATAATGAAATACTAACAGCTTTTTTTCGGTAAAGAAAGCATGGCCTAAGAGTAGCACAGGGTTACAATTGCCTGTTTTCAGTGAAATTTTTCAGTTTCAAATAACCCACCTCAGTAGTTACAAAAAGATTATTCTGATGACATACAGCCTTAGGCATAACCTATTAACAAACAGGAACATTAACTTGCAAAACAGGGTACGTTTAACTATGGTGTATTTCCATACAAAAACACTGCTAGCACTGTTGCAGCCACTTGGATTTAATTTTGAATCTGACAATTACCAGAACAATTTGCTGAATTCCAAGTGCAAGATCTGTTGTTCTTGTGTTGCACATACCTAAAGGAACAGAGCTTGAGTATAACAGAGTAACAGAATGAGCTTGCTAATTCTGAGAATTAGGAAATGCATTTTTAATTCACGGCCTTGGCTTACATGGCAACAGAATCACTGTGAGACAATGGAAATGGAAAGCTGCAGTGCTATTTTACATTCACAATAGGACCTATCCCTGGGGTCCAGAAATGGAAGGATCACTGCCACATTTCCTCTAACTATAAATAAAATTACACAGTAGGGCTGCGCATAGTAAGTCTTCAGAGTCCTCTGCATTTTCCTCATCAGCCAAAGTTTACAACTGTCTAATCTAAATAAAGTGGTGTTACATAGAGCTACAGTACACACATAGTATATATACCACCAATAAAAGCAATATCCTTTCAATTTAGTACTTCTCCATTTATAAATTTAAAAATGTCTGGTAATTGTTGCTGTATGTTGATGACAATTCCATGTCTTCCTTTCTGTTTTAAAAACATATAAACACGGAAGACTTTGCATATTTGTACCCTTATTTGCTCCAATGTAATGTCAGCTTTGTTACTCCTACAGATAGGTACTGGCACTCAAGCAAGCAGGCTCCATAAATCTGTGTCAGGGAATTCTGCGAAAGGGGAAGCCACAGAAATAACCTGGCACAGTCATCGGAGGAGGAGATTTATAATCTCAGTTCAAAGAGAAGGTGTTCTGGGGTTTTTCGAATATTTCTTCAGTCAAGGGGTCAGAAACCAGGCATCACACACCTCTCTTCCTTTACTGAAACGGCTTTGTTGGAACACTACCCTGAAAGGGAAATACTCTGTATCTTTTCTCAACATCTGTGACTCACAGTAGTCGAGATACATATAAACGTATATCTTGATCGTTGTGAAAATATATATTTATATATAATGTGCGTGTGTGTGATACATACATGTGGAATTTTTTGCTAGAAGACAATCAGGAACAGAAACAACCTCTCTATTTCTCTAAATTCCACTGCATTCCGTAGCAAAGCAATTAGCAAGTATACCGGTCTCCAGTATAACTTATTTAAATATCGGACAAGAGCTCAACGTGCATAATGTGAAGGATATTTCAAGAAATGGAAAGCATAAGCTCAATACACTCCTGACAAATTATAAGTAAGCAATGGCTCCAGCTGCTACTTGGCTTTTAGGAAATGCTTCACATTTCCCTGATCAAGTGCTACTCCGGCTTGAAAGACTAAGCAACTTGGAAGAGAAGTTGAGAGCTGGTGTGCTAGCTCCTTCACCTTCTCAGAGGCAAGCCCTGTTTTTAACATCTGGGATGCAGACAGCGTTTGCTGAGCCTTGAACAGCAGAGGCCGAGGACAGAAAC
This sequence comes from Fregata magnificens, assembly GCA_013389945.1. NCBI lineage: Eukaryota > Metazoa > Chordata > Aves > Suliformes > Fregatidae > Fregata > Fregata magnificens. Next base: position 10,077 of record WAAD01032571.1, on the reverse strand, counting down.
GTCTTCTGTAAACAATGCTTGCTACAATTACAGTTACAAAAAAAGTTTGGGAAGTTGGGATTTCATAGAAGTGTTTCTCACAAGCACGTTTTATTGTTTTCTACTTGATAGTCCCGCTTGGCGGAAGTTTTCTGCCCACAGTACCCGTACATTTACAACCGAGAAACTGCTAGGAAAAGAGATGGGACCTTACTTTCTCCTTGCGCCAGCTTTCCACGACCTCGGCGTCGGTGTGCCGGCTGTCGAGGGGGGCCAGGCTCTGCGACCAGCCGGCCAGCAGCCCCCCGAACCGCTGCACCGCCCCCTCCAGCTGCGCGACCTGCGCCGCGAACTCCTGCTCGGACAGGGCCATCTGGCTCAGCACGTCCCGCAGGCTGCTTTGGCTCCGGAAGGCGCTCTCTTCCCACTGCTTCCAGTCCGCCTGCAGGGCCTGCATCTCGGCGGCCAGCAGCTGGCACCCGCCGGCCGTCGTGNGCGTTCACGGCAGGCGGGCTGCGCGCTGGGGCAACAGGCAGCCGGGGGGCGGATGGAAACAAAGCTCCGTCAGGGGGGAGTGCGGGCCGTACGCGGGCTAAAGGGGGGGTCCGACACTGTCGTAAGCTTTGGGGAGGAAGAACTTCTTCTAGATACTGAAAATCTTCTTCGGGTTCGGATGCGGCAAATCACAACTTTGTTGTGACCTTTTACATAAGGAGCACGGGTATGCAGCTGCTCACAGCGGTTTCAAAAACACAACTGTGCTGCTCAGAAAAAGCATTTTACAGCCTACCCATGATCTGTGATGTGCCATAACGGGTTGCACATGTCTTTTTTTTTTCCTTTTTTTCCCCCAAAGTAAATTCTTTCTACAGCCTCCTATTTCAATCTCACACATGCTACAAGGAAATTTTGGGCGTTTCCAGCTTAAGAAGCTGGAGAATGTAAATATCGCCCCAAACACTGCATGCCATGGTAATGTAATTTATTCTCTTGTTAGTCTTCCGAGCTAGAAACTACTATTTCCTCCCTTCCCCGTTTTATAGATGGGGAGCTTGGGCACAAAGGAGACTGAAAAGTATCCAAGAGCGTACAACAAATCTGTAATTTGATCTCGGGCATCCTGAATCTTCATCTAGTAGTCTGTTCACTGGCCTAGTCTCTCGTGTTTAGGAGCAGAGTCAAATGTTGCTAGCACGACTATCTGAACGTAAATATCAGGCACAAGCAAAACATGCAATCTGCTTTAATGTTGCATTCAGGAATACGCAACTTGCTTAGGCACTCAAATGCCTAGGAGCAGATGCCAGGGTAAGGAGGAGAGTATACACAGGGAGGCAACTCATACACTTCTACTGTGTTTGGGGAGAACAATCCTTGCACTGCTTTATGCATCTCCGTTTCATGCAAATCAGGAAAGGTTGTTTCTGACTTTGATTCAGACAACTCTGCTCATGGAGAAAGCATATTTGGGGATGAGGACAGAGCAGTATTCATTAATCAGCTAAGCCACATTCTTCTGTGATGCCACTGGGCTTCCGCTCTTGCAAATTGTTTCCATGTGTGCTGTGGCTAACTCAGGTCTGACTGTACTTTTACTCCGTCAGTTTAACATGGGAAGGGAGGCAAAAACAAAACGTAGCTTAGAAAGCTTGCTTTCAGCTCACTGAAATGTAATCACCATTTCAAATACACAAAGAGAAAGATCCCACAACTTTTTGGCTCTGGCCTATTTTAGAGCATAGGGTCTGAATTGCTGATGAAATCATGAAAGCTAACTTAACTTACATTGATTTTGGCCAGCTTTTTCTGTATGGTTGATGTGTCTCCAGATGCATCTGACCAGCGGTGCAGCTCTTCCTTTGCAGAATGGAGCCAGTCGGTGAATTCATGCACAGCATCAAGGTATAGCAAATGATCCTTCACAATATCTTCCACTTTCCTCATTTTCTCCTACCATTCAGATGAAAAAAAAAGACCATTAAAGTGCTTAAATACTGTCCTGGCTTTAAGCACGCAGTGGTATAGAGCGCTGATCTGACCCTATAGCATCCATTTGAATGCTGAATAGAGCACAGCTTATAGCAGCAGAACACAGTGCTACACTGCACAAGGTTTGGTTTAGGTTGGTCTGGACAGGTGTGTTCTGCTCGAGCAAAAGATGAAGAAGCCTTCTGAAAATGTATGCAAAAATGTACTTTAACACATCCTTTAACACAAAATGTATCATTTAATAGATGTTAAAGCTGCAGCTGTGCAACTCTGGCATGCTTTTCCCAATACCCCCTGGAGAGGGTCTTACAGATCACCCATGATGCCAGAAACATAGCTCTTATTTAGAAGCACCAAGTCCCTATAAACGGTAAGCAGGGTCAGAGACATGTCCCATACGAAGACCATAAAGGAGGACTTCTGCTGTTCAAAAGTGCAAAAGGTTCTTATGGTGCTGAGTCCCATTTTAACCATCAGATCAGAAGTGGTGGCTGTCCCCGGCCACCTGCCTTGCAGCCCTGGAGGATGCTTTCCCTGACACGGATGTACAACAGCTTCATGGCTCCATCTTAGCTTTTTAATGTAAGCTTAAAGTGGGGCCAGCTTACCTTACTATGAAAAGGTGAAATAGTGCACTGGTCTAGGTTTGCCTTTGGTCTGACTGAGTAGATTTGTTCTCATATTTTTATGAGCTAACACTCAGGAATGTTTATCAAAACTAACCAAAAGTGAACAGAGCTAATCAAATAGCTTTTTACTCCTGTGTGGATACTCTAATCTAGATCTAAGTGTCCTTAAACCAGTTTCAAACTAAACCACTTATGAATGAAACTCCAGTTATTTTTAATTTTGAATAACTCAACATTCAACTAATGCTTTTAAAAATTAAGTTAGCCCTACTGTTCCCTCTGAAAATAATCATCGTAAGTTCTCAGAATGTGTCAGACCAACTAGACCATGGATGATTACTAGCTAAACAAAGATGACCTGAAGTAAATCCTCAAAGTTTTTACCATTTAATGCATTTTATGCAACAACGGAGTAAGAAAATGTCCACATGTGCCTGAGTCTAAACGTAATAGATAGCTTCCTAGTGAAGCAAAAGAGCCCCAGGAAAGGCAACCACACACCCGTTTACTTTGCTCACACCAAAATATAGCACCAGCAGAGGGGGAGAGTGGAGGCAAAGTGCAACTTCATTTGGTCTCTTCTAGTCACAATGGCTTCTACAAGTTGCAGTCAGTGCTGTTGTCTCCCAAGGGAAAGACTGCAAAGCTTGTCTGCACTTCTTGCTTAAGAAATTAAATTTATAGATGTGTATTGATTTTAGAACACTGCCATGCTCACTGATGGTGCTCTTTTCACGCAAGTTTAAAAGCATTGTATTCAGTGAGTCAGTAATCTTTGTATTGCTCCAGATTTAACGCCGCTGAAAGAAGTAGAGTTACACAAGGATGAAACTGCACTGATTCTCTAGAAACCAGGTTCATAGCTTACTATATCCATTAAAAAAAAGAGCAGAAGTTCATCATAAAAACAAAAGAGTGTGTGAATAGATGGTAATTACAGACTAGATACATCTGAGAGGGCTATAATATCTATGGTCTATGTTTAAAGCAATAAAGCAATGACAATAATAGTATATCTTATCCCACAAATAAAAAAGCCAAATTCAAACCCAAACTGCACGATTCCACATAATGACTTTCCTTTATCAAGTTTAGTAAAGTTTTAGTAAAGAATTAAATTCATATTTTTCCTAACAGATAATTTGTTAGATCTTCCACTTACTTTTTTATATAGACTATTGATTAATTACCTACAGACCACCAGCTCTATTCTCAATACATGAAAACTCAAATCACACTTCCATCAGATTACTGAATATATATACAGTGTTTACTTCAATCTCACATTAGCCTGTTATTATGTGGCCTCTTCCTGATGCAAACTTTCCCATTAGCTGAGAAGGTGGAGATTGTAACTCAGAGCTAGTGTCACCGTCATGATCTGGTTGGCAGAAGGTCTCAGTAAGCTCACGTATCTTTCCTTAGAAACCAAACAGAATGCCTGTATAGCATGTGCAGTGCTTAGTGGCTTGAAACACCACAAAATATGGGCATATATCTTTCTGACAATAGGATTTCTCTTTCTGACAGTACGTTTTCTGCTCAGGGAGGCATTTCATTCTTCCCTTTCTAGGTGAAAAAAAAAAAGTGCTAGGAATGAATGAAAAAGAATTAGATGAAAATAAATCTGGAAGAATGTCAGAAATGTTGTTGTATATATGAAACTAGGAATAAAATATATGCCCTTCACTCTTCAAAAATAATAACCATACCAATTACAATTCCCAATAACTTTTTTGCATTCCAGTCAATTTCAGTAAACTACATCCAACTTTTTTGTTAGACTCAACCATAACAAAAGGCAACACTATTCAAACACAGTCATTCCTTTAGTTACTAAAAAGTTACTTACCTTGGCTACAGTTGTGATGTCATTAAACTGTGTTTTTAGCTCTTCTTGAGCTGCTTCTCCAAAAGAATCATCCTCTGTTTTTTCATACAGTTCCACAGCTTTTTCAATGAGCTGCTGTAAATCACCAGAGTGATCCTCTATCTCGGAAACAATAGCCTGGAAGTGGTCCAGCTGAGCAAACTTCTCCTTCAGACCAATCTGTGGTTCTAAAGGCTGTTCCACTTTGTGATCCAATTTCTCTAACCACTGCTCCAGCTGGTTTTTCCTTTCCAGATATTCATTCCACTGGCTAATGACAGACTCTAGGCAGCTTATGTTAAAAGAAACATATACAGTACAGATGAGAACTTTTGAAAGGTCTGAAAAAAAAGACCCTGCTTATACCTTAATTGTTACACTGTCTGTAGCCATGTATAATATGTTCAGAATATGCTTTTCTCCCCATCTTGTTTTAGTTTTCTATGTCAACTTATATCCAAGCTATTCTAGATTTTCTGTGTGCTTTGGGCTACTACATATAACCTGATACAACTGCTTCCCTGTCACAGGTTACATGAGCAATCTGTCTGTCTCGGGCTAATGAAAAGCACATTTCAGTGTCTGTCCAGCAAAGTAAAATACAGAGCATTACTGGAGTTCTTTATGATCAGAATAATATATTGTACAGCAGCCTATGAAATTATTGACAATTAAGAGATACTCTGGCAAGTTTTGGAAGAACAAATTAATTATATATAGTCCCATTTAGAATTTATAAGCAATACTCTCTTCTGCTATATATTGCGCCTCCTAGCAGATCACCAGATTTCTCTGGGATTTGTTTTGAGGAACATAATTCTTATTCCACTGTACTTAATGATAGACATGAGTGTGGTAAGGATTTCATTCGAAATGTAATGGTCTAGCCTAACTGAAATAATATTTTACGGCAAAAATTGGGTGAAATTAGAGTGAAANCTCCCACCAATGATAGCTGATGTTTAGGACCCAGATACTAAAATACAGATCTATGACCTTTCTGATGCAGCTCTATGAGTTTTCTGATGCAGGGAAAACTTTGCTTTCATTAGAGAACTAAGGAAGTAGAATCATGCAGAAGTTTACCAAGGGCCCATTTTTATCCGGTAACGACTGGGATGTTGGAACAGAGAGTGCTTGTAAAACCCACAGATGAAACCAACCAGGGAGTTTGGATGACAGGATATAAAAGTCAGATGTTCTTAAAAGAAATTTTAAAAAGATGGAATTTGATGATGAAAATAATGCTTTAATTAGCAAGAAGAAAACAGGTATACAAATACAAAACTGGGGATAACTGCCTAGGCTTAGTACTGTGGAAAAGGATTTGGAGATAGTAGAGGATAAAGCAGTAAACAAAATTCAGCAGTATGATACTATTGCAAAGAAAGGAAAATCTCATTCTGGAGTGGATTAAGATGAGTGTATGAAGGAAATGGAAAGTACTGATACTTTATTCAGAATTAATAAGGTCTCAAATACGGTAAGAGGTCAGCCCACTTTCAGATATTATCTTTTAAGAAAAATGTAGACAAACTAGTGATAGTCTGCAATCTATTGAAAAAGAAACAAGGGTGAAAGAGGTCCAGAAAGTATTAGTACTAAGAAAAATCAGTCTGTCTAGAACAGAGATGATGGAGGCCTTCAAATATATAAAATGGTCTCACTCAGGCAATAAGAAAAACTTTCCATTTCTACCGAGGTTAAGACAAGAAGAAATCAGCTTAATCTGCAAGAAAGATTATTTGGAGCAGATATTAGGAGATTTTTTTAATTAAAAACATAACGAAAGACAGAATTGAGAAACCTTCCTAGAATTTTGTAAGGAAAAAGTAGATAAATATGTTAGATGTTCTTGGTCCTGCCCAAGTACAGGTTCAATAACTCAGAAAGCCCTTTCTAGCTTTTTCTCTGTAGGAATTTGTATGATCTCTATTTATTTTTAAATTAGCATCAAGTACCATCTCATGTGAAATTGATTCATCTGACAGGGTCAACTTTTTTATAGAAGGATGTATTTTCTTCAGGCAATTTTGATTCTCTCTGATGGTGCAACTTTCCCCTCACATGCCAGTAATGAATGAATGGACTCCTATGTGCTGTAAGGTACCACTCTCTGTAAGCAAAGATGGCAGGGTCTGACCTGTGTTTTCTGGGGAGTTTTACCTCTGCCAGTTCACTGAGGTGCTGATGATGTCGTTCCATACATCCTTCAGCGTCTGTAGCTCAGTTTGTATCACCTTTTGTCCTTCCTCATTGCTGCTTCGAAGTGCTTGTTCTCCTTTGCCAATGGCCATGTTCAGCTTAACTTCACCATCACCTTTGAGTAAGAGGATCTCCTGTGAGGCAAAATAAGTCAAAATATCAAATGCAACCCGCTGAGAGGTGAAAGCTGTTATTCTTTCAACAGTGGACACCATCTTCTCTGAGCTCAATTATCCTTGACAGCCACGCCCAGTATGAATTCCTAGGCACCTTTTCTTGTAAGTGCCTGTCCCTTGCTATATGCAAGTGATCCAGCAGTTTTTCCCACAGCCAAACAGGTATTTCACTGCATTGGTCATCCTAAAATATTGCTCACATTGCAGTAGATAATGAGTAGGTCAAGCACTGCACAGAAAGACAGCACCACAATAGCTAGAAGAAATCTCAAGAAAGCCCATGGCGGGATCTCCTGCACTGGTGACCTTCCTAACAGATGTTTATCTAACCTGTTCCTGAAGAACTCCTGTGACAGATACGTCACAGCCTCTCTGCGTCAATTATTCCAAGGCTCTTCCTCCATTAGAAAGCTTTTTTGGACCTGAATACACATTTTCATAGTTCATTATTCCTTATTAAATATAACACCTGGCACATGTCTCCATTAAACTTCATCCTGTTTTTTATACTGCACCTCCCAATTTGTCAAGAACACCTTAAATTCTAATCCTCTCCTTCATAACCATAGAGAGAATAAAATATAAAAATATTCCTTTTCCACTGATGTGGCCCACACCCAATATTAACCTTGATATGTAATCTCTAGTTGTATCCTTCTTTCTTTACCTGAATTTGTGTCAGTCGTCTCTCTAGTGTGGCTTTGCTACCAACAGTGCTCTCTGATGACGCCAGTTTATCCTGAACCTCTTTCACCCATGACCACATACTCTGCAATGCCTCCTCCAAAGTGAGATGCTCTTGGAGTGCAAGCTGACATGTTCGCAGCTTCTCCTTGACGGTTTTGACCATGTTTTGATAATTGGTGAGATGTTGAGAGGCCAGGCGCACTTCCCTCCCTGCACCATGGCCTTCTTCATTTAAAGTCTGTGCCATTTGGGACAGCTTATCAAAAGGCTCCCTGAAACAAAACATTGAGACTGAAAATCAGTTTCAGAAAGCATATGATATTGTTATAGCAACTATCAGAAATTATGAAGGTTGCTGACATAATCACTTACTCCACTAGTGGTAGAGTTCATAGTTAACAGAAAAATTAGCTGGGAGAGACTGAAAGGAAATTTAAACAGAGTGTATTGATTAAAATCTTTACTTGTGTACAGTGCCATTTCTTGCAGATTTTGATGCTCAAAATGATCACACTGAAATCTCTGTCTTGCACATTGGAATTAAAAGCTAACAATTTTCTTTTCGGCTGTCAGACTTTCCAGTTCTATATGAACTGCTGCCTTTTTATACCTGTCAAAGCTTCTGAGAAGTTTATAGTCTTTGACAGGTAGGAAGGCATGATGGAAAGGTCAGGCCATTTGTCCAGGATTAGACACTGACTCTGGGGTTCTGTACAAGGGTCAGTAAAAGCGATTAAAACTCTGGGTTTATGCAGCCTCAGTTAATCTCAATCTGCTGGATTCCTGATACCCTGTGATTACAGGGAATTTGCATCAGACCAAAATGTCTTGCATCAGTCTAAAGGGGATAGGTGGAGACTGGGTGTTTCCTTTTAGCATGCTGTGAGGCTTGAACAACTGACTACTATTTCTGTTCTATCTTCACCAACCTAATAATAAAAAAAAAGAATTTGAAAAACCACAGTGTACTAAAAAAGGCAATTACTTCATCATCTATTGGCTAAGTCTGAATTCCAGAAAGATTTCACAGCCAATATGGGTGTTATTTGAGCTCTTTTTTAAAGTCAGCTATATGGGAAAGTGGATTCTGCCAACCTGGTTAGATCTGAGTGTTGCAGGACAGAGAGCAAATTTTAAAATGGATATAGTGATGAGTGTAATTTTTACTATTGCTTTTACAAGCCATATTTTTAAGATTTATTTTTACAAGCAATAATTTTAAGATCTATTTTTTTAACATGATATCTTTCAGTTTCCATTTATTAATGAAGTAAGATAAGCTTTTCTTAATGAGGAATGTATCAACATCAAATTTTGGAGTTGGCTTCAAATTCCAACTTCCTTAAAACTGGAAGTATCTGGATCCAGCCTCTTTTCACAGCGTATGTTGCAACACCTTTCTCTATCTTTCACAAACACACTTTACCTCACAGTTTAGTTTCACTGTTGCTTTAGCAGAGGAAAAATTGAGAGCATTTTAGGAAATGTATTTCATAGTACCTTGAATTCAGTAACTCTTCCAGGAACTTTTCCACTTTCTGCACCTCCTTTTTCTTCTCAGGAATAAGCTGTTTGCTCTCTCCTAGTGCTTCTGTGCTTATTCTTTCTTCCATGTCATGTATCCACAAGCCAAGTTTCTTGTGCTGATCTTCAAAGCTACAGAACAGATAAATAATCCCTTAAAAATATTTCTCAGGTGGACTAAAGTTAGTAAGAAGTTAACTCAGTTCTTTCAATATCCACAAGACCAGGAAAATAAAGGTAGGTATCAATTTCATGCTTCGAGAATAAGAGTTGTACACAAAACATAATTCCACAGTGACTACTAATCTAAAAATATTCAGCAACTCTCTAAAAATGTCCAGCAAAATCATGGGAACTACAGTAAAAAAAGAAGCCTCCAAAATTTAAAGTGACAGTGCTTTTATTTATGACTAGATTCAATAAAGGCAGACAAAAAGAAAGATTTTTCCAAATCCTTATAATGATTTAATCTAAGATTAAAAAATGGGTAAAAATGGGCTTTAAGTCAGTATTGACACTTACAACACCTGAAGTGTTGGGCTTTCAATTTCTCCAACAGAATGTAACTGGAATCTGGAGCGCTCAGAACTCAGCAAAACAAGTTCTGGCCCTAAGTTTGAAAACCTTTTCCTTACACAAAGGCACGCCATCTCATCTTGCTGTTTTACCCATTACTGCTACACTAACTTCGCTTTCAGTTAGCAACAGTTTTGAAGCTAGCTATACCTAAAAATATTTGAACTCCCAAAATTGGAGCCCTAAGTAATAATTTAAGAGTGTTGTCTT